>JAEIFJ010002301.1:0-26845 GCA_018903435.1 Leucophenga varia | reverse complement strand
ACAACTATCATTCCCGTTCGAGCAGTAGTCGGTAAACGTAAGTTTGATGGAGGTCACCAAAATCCGGCAGATGTTAAGCGACGTTACCAGAGCGGTTTGATAGGAAATGGCGGCAGTTGGTCCAGTTTACCCCTACCACAGCAACCCTTAGGCACAAATGGTGAACAGTGGTATATGGATACGTTTTCGGCATGGAGTTAAAACTACAATAACAACAAGAACAGCAACAACAATAAAACCTACAGTTATAGATCATCCAACAACACGGAACCTAGAAGTACACCAACAGCTACAACAACAACCATCAGCAAGAACTCTATATCTATTCTCGAACTTTTCTAGAATTGCAACAAAATCTTTAAAAGCAATAGATACGATATAACATAAAATAGATCCCGACAGAATTTCAATTTTATTTACCTTATAAAACCTTTTTCACTATTTTCTGAAAAATCCGAAAGATATATACGTATTTGTATATATTTACAGATAGTTAATAGACTTTCCACAGCATTTTAGAATTTTTTTTAATTTGTTACAAAGCATGCGCATAATATAACAAAGCAACCTAAATAATTAGAGCATTTCGCAAACGTTTTAAGGATGAAAGCTACAAAAGAAACACAAATGAAAAAGCATAATAAATTAAATAGTAAGTGCCCGTTTTAAAATTTTAACTTAAAATTGAAACAATAATGAGCATATATAACAAAAGCAAAGGCCTACATACATTTGAACATATTTGTATGTGCAAATATATATATAAATATATAGTTTATATATTCACAATATGAAATTATATTGGTTTACCGCAGTAAGGCTCTAATTGATTTTAAAACTTAAGCGAACATATTTTATACATCTGTAGAACGCGTAAACAAATTCCAAATTCGCATCTTAAAGAAAACATTAATATTTTATTACTATTTGTAAAAATATGAATCAAACTGAATTCAATAGACTTCTTAGTGAGATGCGCACATACACTTTTACACTCTCGCACACTCTCAACACGGCATACATTGGTACTCTCCTCAATTGTAAATAAAGAAAGCAAAACGAAAAGCTCTAAAGAATTGATAAGAACTATTTAAATTGATAAAGTAATATTCAGAGAAGCAAAGCTTGATGAAGAAACATTGACTGAAATTATAGACGAAACAAAAACTATTGTAACAAAAAAGAAACAAATTATTAGCGACTGAGTTTGGATGTATTAGGAGAGAGAGAAAACGGAGCTAAAAGGAGGACCGTTATCATATAACGCCTAGTGATGAGCTTGGCACGTTGGCAAGACTTTCCGTTTAAAATGCAAACTCTAGTTTAGGTAACTTGAAATCAATTAACTGACATCAAAATAAGTATGTAGAGCTAAGAACAGGGTGCTTTGATCTGCAAAGACCCAGATACACATAGTTTTCTATATGTACCCATTCAGTTACAGTTACAGATATAAGCGATTGAAAACTGTAATCGGCGAGCAACGAATTAGTAAGAGAATCCAACAACAAAACACATCACATCACGCAGTCTAAAATATAAGGACTAAAATAGTAATTTTTTAACGGCAAATAACAAACTATTAACGATTTAGATAACTATATAATCTATTATGAAAATCAATTAGCTAACGCGACGATATTTAACTTAACAGCAATTAAACCACACATACTATTCGATTATTTTCCTTTTCTTGATATCGATCCTTAGAGTGCTGAAGAAGCTTTGTAGCCAATGGTATCCTACATACTTATACAGAGCGAATGATAAAGTGGTTACACATACACGCAAATATACACATACAAGCAAGACTTATTTATAACTCCATGCCTAATACAAAAAAACAAGAAGTATATCTTCAAAAATGTGCAACAACAACTTGCCTAGTTTTCATGAAAAGTTTGCGAAATTCTGTTTGGAAATTTGATTTTATTATTTGTTTTTTTGCTAGATCTCAAGTAAAGCAAAAAGTTTAGTAATAATAACTAAAGAGTGTATAAATAATTAAAATAGTTTTAAACTAATAACAAACAACTTCCAGTTTTTAACTCAAAAAACAAACGAGAAGAAGAAATAAGATGAGGTTGGAGCCAAGTGTTGTTTAACAAAGCGTATCTATATAGACATTGTTCAGCAAGCGCCTAAAACGGAACATATAATATTTTTGAAATTGGAACAAGCACACACATAAAACCGATACAGAAGCAGACACACACACCAAGCAGTTGCCTAAAGTAAAGAGCAAACATACTTTTAAAACATGCGCAAAATTTGCCACACCAGCAAAAAACTTTAATACATATTAATGATAATGATATATTAACAAATAATAACATTTACGAAAAATTCTAAATAACCATAATTAAGCTTAAATTTAGTCACACACCCCCACATACAATAAAACATATGATAGTGAAAGTACATCCTGACGAAAGTAAACTGCAGCAGCAGCAGCAGCCATTTTCTAACTTTAAAAGAAAATATTTAACCAATTTTATTGTATCAAATTTCGTTATGCACTTTGTTTTTCTTGTTTCCTTTTTAAATTTTATCTTTTTTTTTGTTTAATACACACACAAACATAACACAAGAAATGAGAAATTAAAGCCGCCGCGCGTGTTTTTGCACTAGGAACATTTTGTTTTCGACCTAAAATATTGAAAATTGAATAGAAATTATAAAATTCTTTGGTGACTTTGGTGACAAACTGACCCACACAATTCAAATTGCAAATATATATCTAATGCTAAAGTGTTGTTTAATTAGATACTGTACTGATTTTACATTGTTTTAAATTTGTCATATTTATAAGTTTTAGTTGTTAATGTGTTTTTATTGTAAACTACGAAGAGAATTGGCAACCTGTTACACGATCCGTTTAAGTTTAATCTTTGGTATATTTATATATATAAACAAAAAAGAAAAATATCAAAAAAAAAAAAAAAAAAGAACGCAGAAATTCTTAAACAATTTACAATACAATATTTTGCGGACCGTTAGTAATTGTTTTTATATACACGTATTTCGGAACTCCTGTATAATTATCGCCTTTCGTCACCGGGAACTTGATACTCGACTCGAAACTACAGCCCTTATGTTTGTGTTAAATATGTATTGTAATTTGTAATTTTGTTTAGTTTTTTTCGGGAAAGCAAAAACGTTTGGCAACAATAGTTGATAATTTGAATAATTAGTTTCGTTTTTGCGCTTAAGTTTTCAATATTATGTTATATAAATACATACATAAACTTGAGTGTATATGTATAGTATATATAAATATCTAAAAACCTTTAATGAATATTAATTTTTACGCCTACTTTTAAAACTCCTTAATGTTAATGAAAATACTTACCGAACTAATTGTTTAGCGGTTTAATTGGTTTTTAATATTCGAACATTTGAAGTTATATTTGTGTATTGTAACCAAGCGCAAGCAACAATCTTTGATTTTTACACAGCTCTTCTACTTACCCACATACATTCAAACAGATATTCGTACGTAAATCACAATAACCAACAACCAGGACAGCAATAATAGAAAACTTTATACGTGTGTTAATTGAACTTCAAAGATATCAAAACACAGATCGATAAAATGCAACGCAAACGAAAACCGACAAAAATTTCTAAAACAGAAAGAAAAACACTTTACATGAATTGTGATGATGCAAAGGCAAGATTTAATCATAATTACTAAATCTTTATATATAATATACCTTTCTCTTTATATATACATATATAGATATGGGTATATATTTAGTGTATATGTAGGACATAGCCGTGTATAATCTAACTTTACTTTTAAACAGACTGCGTACGTATTAAAAATTTTTAAAATTAATGTGTAAAATGTTTTAAGTTTTGAAAAATTGGCAAATAAAGAAAACAATAAAAATTAATAAATCAAAAAAAAAAATAATGAATTTCAAAATATACAATAGTTTTTGAGTGTGCAAAATTTTTCAAAATTTCTACCTTACAGCAAAAATTTTGATCCAATTCCAGAACTTATATTCTGCACACATACATTTCAAGATAACATAAATTGGCAAGCGCGCAGCTGTTTACAAGAGGTGAGGCATGGCAACATAACATAAGCAATGTCTCTGGGAATCTCGAAGATTCTTACCAATTCTCCAGAATGCTACAGGTTTGCAGTCAGATGTTAGTCAATAACCATTTTAAATCTGGACAATTTTTGTAGAAACAGTTGAACATCAAGAATTTTTAGTAGGATTCAATTTTAAACTATTATCAGCTGCTCAATTACATTTATTACTATAACTATTTCTATTCACGATAAAATGAGTTGATTTTTTTCAATTTAATATACTTTTTACTTATACCATAGTTTGTGTGTGTTTCCATATTAAATTAAAATTCATTTGTAATTACTTTTATTTATCCAATACGGAGATTAATTGTAAATCAAAAACAGCAACACAGTTAAAACATGTCAACCGTGAACGTAATGTCGCCAATTATGAAAAGAAAAACAAATAAATCCAAAAACTAATAAACATTTCAATAACTTGAGCGCGAGGAACAGCTATAGGAGCAAAACTTTTACGTCTTAAACAATTATTGTTAATGAAGTAAATAAAAGTGAAAGCATATTGTACTAAATATTTGATATACATAAATTTGTTATTATTTGTAATACAAAAATTAAATAAAATTGCATCCAGATAATAAATAAAAGTAAAAAAAACAATGCAAAACTTGACTTTCCATTAACATATTAAGGAATCGCCCAAGCCGGCCACGCTTTCTTCGTTTATAGACCTTAAAAATGAGAATCAACAAGCATAAATATAAATATGGTACATTCAATTTTATAATTTATTTATTTATATAAAGCTGAGTTACAAAGTAAATTTATAACTTAACTTAAAAGCTTTAGCATTGGCTGCAATGGCCTTTGGCTAAGAGATAACATAGTTGTTTGTATAACATATTTTTGAGATAAGTTTTATTTTTATGGAACACTTCAATAACTTAATATATACATTTATATTTGCCCATTCTTATATTTTTTAAATGTGGTGGAAGAATTTGGTTGATTTGAAAAAATTATTAATTTGTAATATATTTGACTTATATGCTCTAATGTTATTGGAGAAGTATTGTGTTGACAGTAAATACAATTATAGTTTATATTATGATTAAAGTAATGCTCGTGAGTAATTTTAGTATGTCCAAGTCTTAGTCTAATAATTTTGGTTTGAATGTTTCTTGGGATTGTATCATGTTGTATATATTTTAGATAATGGTTGTGGTTTACATTGTCATTCTTTATATTATATTTCCATTTAATTTGCTATTAAGCAGTCTTATTTTGATGATGTTATTTAAATTCCAGGTGTTAAAGTTGTTGGTAGAGATTGGAGGAAATTAAGGGGCTTAATTTGATCTTGGGTGGCCGGTAGTTTATTTTCCTTTATACCTTTGTGTTTAGTTTAGTTTTAATTAGTTGGATAGCTTCGTAAATAGCTATAATTTCAGCAGAATAGATTGAGGAGAAATTTTCAAGTACACCTATCTTTAAAGTTTGATAGAAAAGGATGTGGTGTTGGGTTTTTGAACCATCTGTGTATATAAAAGTATGATTGGGATATTGATTTTTAATGAAAATAAACTTTTTTGAAAAGATTGTTGCATTGGTGTTTTGTGTATTAAGATTGAAAAGCTCTATGTTAATTGTATAGCTGTTAAGTTTCCAAGAAGGTTGTTTGGATGGAAATACAGGAGGTTGAAAGGGTTTAATATCTAAATCGCAGCACAAGTTTACTCCTCTACTTATACCTGATAGGAATTTAGTTTTAGTTTCATTAAATCGCTTGTTTTTCAATTTCTTTACTATTAACTCTAATAACGATTCTTTAGAAGAATATATGTTTTTAATTAGTTTAGCTTGTAGGAAGTTTCTGCGTTCGACTACTGTGTTTATTCTAGATTCCATTAAAAGATTGTAGATCGAAATGGTCCTAGACCTATTCTTATTGCATTATTTAACAAAGTTTGTATTCTTTTCAGCTGTGCATGTGTTGCATTGCCATAGATTCAAAGACCATAATCAATTTTAGATATAATTATTGATTTGATGATGGATATTAAGGTGTATGTGTTAAATTGATGGCTTGAAAGACATCTAAGTATATTAAGTGATTTCGGTAGTGAAAAAATCAGTCCTATATGTTTAGACCAATTATATTTGGTATCGAATTAGCCAATTTATTATATACAGGGTCTGCAATCTAACATTTTTTGAACTAGTGGTTATTTTGAGTGTGTGCGCTTTCTTTTGAAAAAATTGAGAGAAACCGGCACAATTATTGATAAACCAATGCGTGAGAAACCAAAAAAAGTGCGTACTGCCGGTAATATCGCTGTTATTCTGTTATGAGATGATCTATGCAAGCTAGATTATCTAAAACGGACCTCCCTCTCTAAAAACCGACTTGGTTATTGTGTTTAAGTTTGTTTGTTGTTACAAACCACCATAACCTTTTGGCAATAATTTTGTCCAGTATTTTGGCGATACAAGGATTCAGATTGATTGGTCTATATGAGGTGATTGAGGTTTTGTCTGAGTTTGGAATTACTAAACTGGTTTTATATTGATGTGGAATATGACTGTGAAATATGTTGTTGAAATGTTTAAGTAGGCGTGCTTTCAGAGCAAACGAGGCATTAGCTATCATTGGATAGGAAATTCGGTCGATTTCAGGTGTGTGCCCTTTTAGGCTAGCTATTCCAGAGTCAAATTCATTATGGGAGATGTCAGATTCGATTTGTTGTGCTGAGCGAGAACACCATGCCATGTATGGGTAGGTTTTGCTGTATTTGTTATTAATAAATGTAGGAGAGAAATTAAGATCCTTGGATTGGTTTGACCAGAAATTTGCGAATGTGTTGGCTTTTGTTTTGTCGTTGCAGATAGGAGAGGATGATTCAGGGCAATTAATTATATGGATGCGTTTTTTATTGTGCAAACCGCAAAATGTCCTAATATTGGACTAAATATGTCTAAACTAATGATTTTGGGGTTTTGCCTTACTAATGTTCACTTAATTTTAACAGATTGAGATTTTTTTTACTGGCGTAGTATTGTTAGATATTTCAGAGTATGGTGGACGGTCAGTTAGCTGATTTTTTAGTCTTAATAGCTATAATTTCTTGTTGTTTAATGTATATAGGACATTTCTTTACATTTGAGGTGTGAGTATAACTAGTTATCTTAGATGTTTTACAATTAATACAATTAATATCTTTTCGACAAGTTGCATTTATTTCATCATTTAAATGGTAGTTATCCCCGCATTTGGCGCAGACTTTATCATTTCTACACGCTTTAAAGGTATGCCCAAAACGGTAACAGTTGTTGCATCGTAGGGGGTTGGAATGCATGGGCGAATTGCAGCTCTCTCATATCCAATCATAATGTGTTCTGATAGAATCGTTGAAGAGAATGTTAAGATATGTTATGTAAACCAGTTTCCGCCAATGATCCGTCCATATTGCTCATTATTTTTTTAACGCAGGAGACATTTTGCGACTTGAGCTCTGTTTGTATTATTTCTTCAGTGACCCCGCGAAGGCAATTGCAGTATATAACTCCCTTACAAGAGTTAAGCGTGCGATGCTCAGAGACAGTGACTGAAATATCATTGGTGAAGTTGGACATCTTGAGTAGTTTATAGGCTTGTATATTCTTTTAGTAAATTTTATGAGTATAAGATGTGTCTTTTTTCCATTCTCTGCGTAATTATAACAGTCATCTGGTGTACAAACACACAACAGACAATTGTACCTGTCAAAAATGATCTCAAACGCTTATAAGGCCTAAAATGGGAATTTAAAGTTTTTAAATATATAGATTATAAAAGAGCAGCGTTATCAATTATTTCATTAATTAGTTTATTTGACCAAAAGTACAACACATTGCAAAATATTCAAAAGCATTTACTGCGAGACGATGATTTGCTTCGACTATTTGTGCTTTCTCGCATTGTACTATTCACACTTGTGCTAGTCAGTTCCTCGTCCTGCAGCACTGTCTCATCGACACTTTCGTCGTCTGCAGGTATCTCTTCGTCGCTGTTCGTTTCATTGGCAAATGAGCCAGCAGGCGTTATAATGGCGTCTCCATGTAGATCTTGATTATCCATAATACTAATGTGGAAAGCTGCGTGACATTTATTGGCAGCAAGCAAGGCTTTTACACGGAAAACCAGCGTTTCTAAAGTTTCCCGCAGACTCGGAATGTAGCTTATTATCGCTGTGTTCTTGATGCACTTTGAATGACAGCACAAATTATGCAGAAACTTTGTCACATTTTGCAGATCGTGCAAAAACTTGGTAAGACGGTCGGGAGAATCGCGCACAATTGTCTCCAGAACGGGTAGTCCATGGTGAAGCAATAGTTTCAAGAACAATTGCGAATGCTTTAGGAATAGAGCAAAATTACGGGGCTGCTCCACTTTTTTCACTATATTTAGAAGGCCATTCAACAAACTTATAGTTGACTCCCATAGCTTGAAGCGATCTCCTGACTGGGTGCCACCACACTGTGAGCTTAGCGAACTAATAAGAATCTCGCATAAGCCGCGGAAAAGCAACGGGAAATTCGCTCTGAAATTATTTAAAAATTTTGTATTTACCTTTAGTAGATTAAAGAAAAATTGACGTACTTCTTTATATTGGGAAACGACGGAAGAGCGTTATCTTTTTTATTCAGAAGCCCGCTCTCTTCAGTAAGTCCACGTAAAATATCATTTTGGCGTTCAAACGACGAATCCTTAAGGAAGCCCTTAACCAGTTCGTCCAGATGAATGTTACATTGTGCTCCCTTTTCCGGAGAAGTCGAATAATGGTACCATTTGCGACGCAGCATCTTCGTGCAAAGTTTACCTTCCAAATAATTTTTCATAGAAATATAAATACAATAAATATAATAATACAATAAATATAATAATACAATAAATATAATAATACAATAAATATAATAATACAATAAATATAATAATACCATAAATATAAAATAAATGCTTCGTGAGTGCAGCACTTACGTATATCCTCCGACTGTTTTGTATTGCATTGAGTCGCATCCTTGCCATAGCAGCTCAGTTTATGCAGACTTCGTAACAAACGTTGTAGCTGTACACCCGTGCTTAAGACAAGCACCGACTTTTCGTACTTGAGAAAGTAATCAAATACCTGGATTGTAAGACTGCTTAAGGATTGGTTCTTTTGAGCCTTCCGCCTTTCAGGAGGAAGAACACTTTGCAAAGAAGCTGTCAAAAAAAGGAATGATAAATCAGAGTTACTTAATAATGATTCTGTTCTTACATTGCAGTAACTTCGCTTGCGACTTGTCACTCCAATCATTCCATGAGAAATACAACGCGAAGAAATGAATACATAAGCCAAAGCAAGTTTTTACATAATTGAATCTCTCCTTGAAAAGATCCAGATTGCTGTGCACATTATTGACCCTTTCAAGCTGTTCATCAATGTCTGAGGCTAGAGTGATTAAATGAACACTGATCTCTCCAAGGCACTCGTGTAAGTCACAAATGTAATGTTCCGGCCTTGCCACATGCGATCTCAACGAATCCACCTCGCTGACGTCCTGATGACCATTGATAACAGTACCTAATTTGTGCACTAGGTCCGTAAGTATAAAACGCAGTTCAAGCAAACCCAAAAAACGTGCCCAATTCTTCAGGCTCTAAGGGATAGTTGAGGCTAAAAGGTTCCTCTTTCAACAACACTATTATGCCCACATCGAGTTGCCTATATCGTTCCACGGGGCCATATAGGTTCTCAAAGTCAATCTTGTATTTTAGTGACTTGCAAGAGCCAAGTTTAATGGTTATATCACCAAGCTTAGAACGGTTTATATCCTGCATTGCAGTTTCGTTGATTACTGGATTAATCTTGCTGACCACGCGCCTGTCACGCTTCCCCTGTTGTGTTACCGGCTGATTGGGATTATTTAAAAATTGATTGGCTGGCGGCATATATCCAACTGGCGCGTGTGCTAATAGTAGTTTTAACCTTTGCTCAATGCATATTAATTCAGCAAGCCGCAATAGTACCCGTTTACGTGTTGCTCCATGTTTCTGTGAGGCAAATGCACAAATTGTAGCTCGCATCCAGTTAATCGTGTGAAAGTAAATGTCCAATATCTTTTTCTGCAGGTCCTCCTCATAATTGTCAAATATGGCAACGAAATTGGGATCGTCAAAAGACGAGGGTAGTATAATGGCGCACCCCAGAAGAGCATTTATCACTTCTAAACTATATTGATAGCGCTGATTGTGCAGCACACTGACTAAGTTAAACAACGGTGCTAGCACATAAATCGAGTCACAAGTGCTAAAAATTATAAGTAATATAATTTTGGGTAACTTAAGTAGGTGCTCTGTCTCACTTGCTATTGGGTGCCAGAACCAGCTCGGATACGTTTATGCCAATGTTCAGTACCTCAGACTCAGTGTTTACGTTTGTATCGTCCAGTTCATTTATATTTTTCTGGTACGTCAACTGGATGCCTCTACCAAGAGAAAAATCACTATGTTAAAATCGTAAATTGCAATCTGATTTAATTGACTCACTTGACCACACCGGGTTCACTTTCGCTTACGAAGCTCTGTTGAAATCGGTAAGTCATCAGCTCACAAAGCCAAATTAGAAACTTATTGTCCAGCATATAAATCGATTCGGCGTTGTAATGACGAACTGTCAAAACACTGGCTAACTCATCGTAGAACAATGCCAGCATTTCCGCAGAGTTGCAAATGGCTGATTGAGTGAGCACTAACGATTGAGAAAAGTTTTAATTAGCTGTATAACAAATAAGTGTATTAAGTATAATCCTTACTAAACAGGTTAGCTGCCTGCTTGCTGCGTCCATCCGGCAAAGAGGCTATGCTCTCTGTGCTCGTCTGGAGGTCATCGTTTTCCAAGATCATTGTTTCGATGCGAGCAACTGCATCAATTAACTGAACACAACCAATTATGCCCTGCTTCTTAACGTAATCAGTTCGATTGATTTGCTGCTTCTTAACAATCATCTCAATTTGATCTTGTAATGGTGCACATTCCGGTAATTTAGGATCGGGAAATGCCACGTGACAAAGCAGATCCATGGCTACTCGTGTCTGTGGCAGTGTTAGGTCACTTAGACGATCCAATAATGGCAGCAGTAACATGGCACAGTTTTGAATATGCTTTGGATTTTTACTTTGAAGTTCACGTAGCAACATCAGCGCCAAATTGGTCACATGTTTCGCCGACTTATCAAAAGTCAATTCCAGCAGTTTCTTAAGTATGTTTTTTTGAATCGAGTTACAAGTCTTAAAGAGAATGCTGGGCAAAGAAAACATCGGATTATTGTGGATCTGCATTTTAAACACAACGATAAATCTTACATGTAGGCAGATTTTGCGAAATCTGAAACAATGTGATTTTTCTCGCGCATAAAGTTGTGCAAGATGTGCATGAGAGTGTTGATGTGTTCCTCCAAAATATGAGGAAAGTGTGTTTTAACTTCGTTTAAGATCTCTACAGTGATGTGTTCCAATTTAATGCGTCGTCGGAACTGCAAAAACAATTTGTTATCTCTAAGCGAGTAAAATATTCTTACTTACAAGATTCTCGATGTACAGGGTATTATCCTCGTTGGTATGTATAAGCAGAAGTAGTATTATGAAATCGAAGGACCTGCAAAATATTTCCAATTTGCACTAACGAGCTGACAAAAATACGGTCAATGAACAAACCTAAAGTCACACGCGGGCAAGCCACCAATAGACCGTTGCCACATTTGGTAGAAACGCCGGCTTCGCTTAAGACTCTGTAACAGGTAACCAAAGAGCTCCAACTGAGATTGCTTATTGCTGGACGTAAATGTCGCTGCTGTAGTAGTGGTATCGCCCTCCACTTTATAAAGCCAATTAAATATTTGGCGCAGAGCAAAGACAAGCTTAAAAACATAAAAAAGTAAAATTCATTTTCTAAAAGAATCAGGTACCGTAGTTTACCTCACGCACTATTTCATCTGTATCCTGATTGAGACTATTGAGCAGAAGCCGAATTAGATGCGGTAGAATCTGTTCATGGGTCATTTATTAGAATATGTGTCTTTATTAAACGATTCCTTTACTTACTATATTCGTGCAGCTGTTGTCTTCTTTGATAAAATCTAAAAACACGCTCACGCAATTTTCCTTGGCTTCTCGAGTTAAGCGAAAAATTGCTTAGCATTTGAACAGTATTCAACTGGAATAGATCTTTGCTGCTGGAATAATTCATACTAAGACCAACAAAGAATGAACGACATCAAAAGTTTACCCCACAGATATATATTATATTACTTACGTGAGCAGCTCGACAAAGTTGTCGTGCTTGCTGGCATCTAGTACGAACTCGGCACTATTGATTATATCCAACTTGGAAGCTTCAGAACAGTTATTAAAGATGCGTTCGATGTGTTTATACATCTGATCACTATGGGAGCGAGTGAGGTATCGCAACTGGGCAAGCATCAACGGAAGGAGCGGCAAGCAACCTGGGACGGTTTTCACCCGTTCCAACTGAGCAATCTCTTCGATTTTGTTGAAGAGAATCTCAAGGCAGGGCTCCCGCAGAAAGTCAATCATCAACAAGTTAATAAACATACTATTCTGCGATTGATATGCCTGCTCTTCTCCAGCAGTGTCAATGGTGCAGCCGCTAAGAAGCTTCTGAGCCATTTTCGACTTCGGTGAAAGGGCAAGGTTTAGGCCTGTTTTAAATGTTTCAATATTCTCGGGATACTTCGGCGATCGCACAAGTATGTCTCGTAATTTTGAAGCAATGGCAATATGATCACAGGACAATACAAATGTGTCGCCATTATCTAGTTGCACGCCGGCATTGATGAGCACCATCTCGAAGAAGGTATTCGGTTGGCGGGAACTATTTACTTTCAGCGAAGACAGAGTGCGACCAAGTGTGGCAGCTATCGCTATGCTGTGCTGTGATAGAAAGCGTTGCGTCGTTTGCTCTTGAGACGCCGGTATATTATCCTCCTCACTTTCAGCGAATGATTCGATCGTATCGTCAGTTTTTCCAACTGATGTAACACGCTTCGGAAACAATAATTCAAAATGAACATATTTTTTTTCGATTCAACGCCAATATCTTTTTAACTCGATCACTTACTGGTATTTTAATTGTTGCATTTTCGTCAATAGTATTGAGGCCTTTTTGCGGATTATTCCGCTTCTTAAATTTATTCTTATACATTTTTTTAAATGTCCGATTGATTAAACACAAAATTGTAGGTATTATTAATAAAATTTTTACTTTTAAAATGAATACGCCAAGCAAGCCAATTTTGCAAATTGTATCGTTATCGTTTATTTTTCGATTTTTCTATGTAGTAAACAAGTGGAGTCGTTCTGTTAATTTGAGGAGTATTCTGTTAAGTTGAAGTTAACACTAAGCACTGAACAGTGTGTGCTTAGTGGTGAAATCCACAATGTGTCTTCTGCGTAAGCATAAAAGCCAATATATTTTCGCAAAAACAGGACAGAATAGAAAAAAAAAACAGGGAAAAAATGCTGAAAATTAAAAAAAAGGACAAAAGAAAGGACAACTTTTTTTCATTTTTATTTAGTTCTACTAAATTCAACTACTTCTAATTCAGCTATCTTATTTTCCTCATAAGTTGCCATAGAGCCGATCATTAATAAATATTTATCTGGCAGTTTATATTCATGGGAGCACAAATGTCAAAATTTAATCTATTTTGGATTCACAATTGCACAATTTGCAGTAGCCTTTGGTACTGTCATATTTGTCCTTGCAGAGCCAGTTTTTAAAATCTGGCTGCTGCATCCAGCAATCGCGAAAATTTTGTTTATAATTTTCCTTTGGCATTCTTTGGCAGATAAGTATTTTCGCACAAGTGTTTCGATATTACGATTTCAAACGATATCGATACAGTTTGCATAAAAGAGATGCCAACTCATTGTAAAAATCAATTTGAAATTATATAAAATTGTAAAAACCAATTTGAAATTGTATAAAATAATATAAATTTAGTCTAAAATTTGTCCGGACAAAACAAATAAAAAAAGGACAGATTTCCGGATAGGGGATGTTTGACATTTCTTCCGGATAAAGCAGTTGAAAACAGGACAGATCTGTCCGGAAAAAGGCCAAATTGGCATCACTGGTGCTTATTTTTTTAAATAATTTATTTTTTTGGTTGTGTATATAAAAAAGAAAGAAAATTAGGATGGTGGGGTTGGGTGTTTTTATATTTCCATCGCTTTCGGTTTTGTTCTCCCAAAAAAAAAACCCTTTATGAGGTCTACATTTGCACAAATTAGTATACCCTTGTTTAAAAATTTCCAATGAGCAAAATGTACATATAATACATTTTTTACTGTGGTAAGGTTCGCTGAATTTGGCATTTATTTACATGCCCCTTAAAACGACTTATACAGAGATAGATAGTGAATGTCGGTTGATTCAATATACAACAAAGTCGAATTTAACTTTTTTATTGCTTAGTAAAAACAAACGTACAAACATGCGTTTTTCGAAGTGGATAAATACCCAAAAGTAACTTTTAACTTTTTATACTAAATAGTTTGCTGTTTTTATACAATTGAAATGTCAGTGTGGATTCAATATTTTAATTTTTCCTTACTATGTACTACATATGTATGTATTTAATTTAAGTATACAGATAATTCTTAATGTGCAAATATTGCAACTAACTAGTTGTGAGCCATGTATATGGATAGACTCCATTAATACTACAAATAATTGTAGATTATAAACGTGATTGTAATTTTAAAGCCATTTTTTTAAAGTCGAATACAAAATTTTCCTAAATTGCGAAATTATTTGTTTTCTCTATAATGTAATATACTTTTCTTTAATGTTTAAAAAGTGTTTAACCCCATAATATTAATATATGTGTGTATGTATGGTATTTAAAAAGGAAGTACAACATTGTTTGAAATGATTATGTCATAAATTGACTTATGGTATTCAGAGATTTTTGGTATGACTCCTTTGCTCTTACTTAATAAAAAAATCACTAATTTGGCTTCAGTAAGTATTGCTATGTCAATAAATTAATGGTTCTTGATGGTTATAATCACATCAATGCAGTCCATTGTGAATAATATGCGCTTCAATGACGTCTCGCATTTTGATTTCTTGATCTTTAATGTTTCCAGTATTCACATAAACTTTTAGACATAAAAGTTAACAATTGCTTCGTTGTTTTAATATCAATATGTTTTATTGCTTTTTCGCGCGACGTCTTTTAATACCAGTCATCTGTTTCAAAAGCTGAGAATTCTCGTCGTCCATTTCCATATTTGGCTCCCAGAGACGAAGTTTTTGGGTATATAAATCAATCCAAGTAAAGTAATTGCTAGTGGTAAATAGAAAAGACGTACTTAATACACCACCAAAAAGAAGGCTTCGGCTCGCCGAAGGTTTAATCCGGAATCTTATTTCCTCCGATATATATGTATGTATATATTTTCAAAGCATTGAAAAACATTGTTTATATGTGCATTGTAAATGTGTGTATTGACAGGACTGATTATTCCAATGAATGATATAGTTGTCGGGTTTAAAAAATAGAAAAAAGTGTTCGTCGCTTACTGCCTTACTTCGATAAACATTGAAAAACATTATAGAAAAAAAATATATAGGCAGCAATACAATAGTTCCGACTTTGCGCATTTCGACTTCTTTACCAGCGTTGACAAATCTTTTGAGCGAGCAACAGCGTTAAAACCCTAAACATAAAAAAAAATGGCAACTTTCGGAACGTCTTATACACTTCGAGGTTGCTATCTTTTCCGGTCGCTCCAAAAATATTTATTTATAACCAGGGCCGCAGAGAGAAAATTAGGGCCCGGGGGTATCCATGTTCGGGACCCCTCCCTTCCCTTCAAATAAATCAGCTTTGTTTTTACATATATACACACATATATACCGCTTTGCTCCCCCGCTCCCCTGCCTTCCTTATATCTGACACGAACACTTGTTGTTATGGTCATTCTTTTTTAAATAACTACATTGCTTATTGTTCGTGCAGATTAAAATTTGGATGATACGAAATACTTCAATCAGCTAGTATATGTTAAAGCTTACAGCCTCAATTGAACGGTTGTCTTTTTTACTAGCTCCCACAAGTGTCACAAAACAAAGTCTGCTTATCAGTGTTTACAGTTAAGCTGTCTACTTGCCTGTGCAAACAAAGAAAGAAGTGAAGTGAAGTAGAACAAAATAACTGTAGATCGCGAAACGATGGGTGAGAGGGGTCCCCCCGATCGCCAAAAGGCAACGTGGACAACGCTGCTGTCTCAAAAACAAACAACGAATACAATAAGTTCCAAGTTCATTGTCATTTCAAGAAATAATGATACCGATAAACAATTCAAATTATCTCCATTTGCCATTAAAAAAATCATTGATTATACTTGTGATGGCGAAGTTTTATTTTGCCGCACACTTAAAAGTGGTGACCTTCTGGTTAAAACTAAAAAACGCTATGCAAGCCGAAAAACTACTCAAGATGTCCAACTTCACCAATGATATCCCAGTTACCGTATCCGAGCATCGAACCCTTAACTCATGTAAGGGAGTTATATATTGCAATAACCTTCGCGGCATCACTGAAGAAATAATACAAACAGAGCTCCAATCGCAAAATGTCTCCAGCGTCAAAAAAATAATGCGCAATATTGACGGATCATTGGCGGAAACTGGTTTACATATCTTAACATTCTCTTCAACGATTCTCCCAGAACACATTATGATTGGTTATGAGAGAGCTGCAATTCGGCCATACATTCCAACTCCTCTACGATGCAACAACTGTTACCGTTTTGGACATACATTTAAAGTGTGTAGAAATGATAAAGTTTGCGCCACATGCGGGGATAACTACCACTTAAATGATGAAATAAATGAAACTTGTCAAAAAGATATTAATTGTATTAATTGTAAAACATCTAAAATAACTAGTAATACTCACACCTCAAATGATAAAAAATGCCCTATATACATTAAACAACAAGAAATTATAGCGATTAAGACTAACATGCAAGTTGACAACAAAACGGCATATGATATATATAAAAAAAATCACTCAACTGACCGTCCAACATACTCTGAAATATCTAAAAATACTACACCAATGCAAACGATCTTAAACAAAAGTACCTCACCAGAACCATCAACTTCTGTTAACATTAAGCCAGCATTAGTTAAGCTAAGCCCCAGAGTCATTGACTATAGCGACTTAAATGATCTCGTTACAATTGCTCCTACTGAAGCAAACAAAAAACCAAATTCTATAAAATCTAAAGTTCAAGTCTTACCTCGCTCATTATCTAAAAGACAACTTAAAGTTTTAAAATCGCAAAACAAATTTGAAAAATCTTTAAAATTTATGCCTGATGACAATTCTATAGACAGCTCCGATAATATGGAGTGTCTATAATAATTTTGTTCTAATCCTGTGTTCTCGGCCGGCTGACTAGAGAACTGTTTAGATAGAGTACGAAAACCACTAAACAATTCTTTAAAGCCTTTCCGTGTCTGCCGCATGAAAGCTCTCATTTCATTTTGCACCTCACGACACTCCTCGCAACAATAGTGTAGCCCAATGCGCTTAGCCAAAGCATCGGCAGTTGAACCAGTGACGTTGACACATTTGGCATGTACAACATTATCACATAGCCAACATAAGATGCTTGGCTGAGCACACGTAATTTCACCTTTGCAGGTTTTAACAGCACAAATAAGATGTCCTTCCATTATAATGAGACACCACTGTAAAAGAGTAGCCAAATAAAACGTTAGAAAAAACTAAGAGCAAACTACGTACGAAAAAAAGAGCAAATGCTAAGTAGGCGAGAGCGTTAGCTGTCGTTACAGTAACTGCAACAACAAATGCACAGCGCAGACGAAAGAAGGAGAGAGAGAGCGAACAGAAGAGAGTAAGCGCGCTCACGACAGAATCTAAAAATAGATCAAGCTACCAAGCAATGCAACAACAAAGCTACAAAGAGTTGATGTAAACAAAGAAGCAAATTGCAAACAAATTACCAAATTACCAAACGCAAATGTTTGACTAATTTAATAGAAAAGCACTCGCGAGTGAACAGATTCTGCAGCAAAAGAATAAGAAAAAACACTTCAAGAAGTATTAGTAGGCTTTTGTTACAGAGAACACCGGTTGTTCAAAGAAATAAAGAAACTTCGGGGAGCAAAAGAAAAACGCGTCTGTTCACTTGAAAAAACCCAACAAATCAAAAATCTAACTTACTTAATATTATCAATACTAATTCCAATATGCTTATATTGGGAGATTTTAACACTGGGATCCTTAGTGGGGTTCCCCCAAAAACAACCAGAGGGGTAAAACGCTTACCGAATTTATTAATAATAACAACTTTATTGTTTTAAACGATAAATCACCCACTCATTTTTCTACTCACAATACGTATACCCATACCGACGTTTCCTTCTGTTCTCCAGATATATTCCCATTCATTCAGTGGCAGATTTGTAACGACTTACACGGTAGTGATCACTACCCCATCCTTATCACACTCTCTACTTCTAATGAACAAAGCTCATCAAAAAGTAAACCTATTTTTAAATTAAACTTAAGTGATTGGCTTAACTTTCAAATTAAAACTAACTATTTCAATAATATTATACCTCTTTCTAATAACATTAACAAAGAAGCCAAGTATTAATAAAATCATTCTACAAAGTGCTCACTACACCATTCCACAAACTACAATAATTAAAAATAATAAAAACGTCCCATGGTGGAATCCAAAATTACAAGCTCTTAATCGTGAGAAAAAACAAGCGGCAAACAAATTAAAAAAATACATTACCAATGAGAACATTATCCATTTTCGTAAGACTGCAGCTAAATTTAGGAGAGAACTCAAAATAGCCAAAAAAGAATCAGTTAAACAATTTACATCAACCATTAATCCGCAATCCACATCTAGGAATATTTGGTCCAATATTAGAACATTTTGTGGTCTGCACAATAGAAAACACATCCATATTATAAATTGCCCCGAATTTTCCTCTCCTATCTGCAACGACAAAACAATAGCCAACACATTTGCGAATTTTTGGTCTAACCAATCCAAAGATCTAAATTTCTCTCCTACATTTATTAATAACAAATACAGCAAAACATATCCATACATAGCATGTCCGTCTCGCTCAGCTCAACAAATCAAATCTGACATCTCCCAAATTGAATTAGACTCTGCAGTATCTAGCCTAAAAGGTCACACACCTGGAATCGACCGAATTTCTTATCCAATGATAGCTAATGCCTCGTTAGCTGTGAAAACACGCCTACTTAAACATTTCAACAACATATTTCATAGTCATATTCCACAACAATATAAGACCAGCCTAGTAATTCCTATTCACAAACCAAACTCAGACAAAACCTCAATCACTTCATATAGACCAATCAGTCTTAACCCTTGTGTTGCCAAAATACTGGACAAAATTATAGCTAAAAGGTTATGGTGGTTTGTAACAACAAACAAACTTATTCACAAAAACCAAGTAGGTTTCAAGAGAGGTAGGTCCGTTTTAGATAATCTAGCTTGCATAGATCACCTCATAACGGAATCACTATCACACAAGCAGCACATTTCAATAATTTCACTTGATTTTAATAAAGCTTTCGATAAGATTGGAATACATGCAATTATAACACAGCTTCAAGAATGGAACATAGGACATAACATACTTAGATATGTTATTAATTTTATGAAAAACAGGAAAATCAAATGCCGAGTTGCTAATAATATTTCGCACTCATTCCCATTAGACAACGGGATACCCCAGGGTTCACCGATATCAGTAATTCTTTTTCTTATAGTATATAATAAACTAGCTAACTTAATCAACATTCAAAGAAATCTTACATTTGTAGGCTACGCCGACGATTTTCACATTCTCGTGAAATTTAACCAGAACCAACGTCAACACACAGCAAACTTAGATAATATTTTCAAAAAAATCATTGATTGGTGCTCTACTACGGGATCATCTCTCTCACTTAATAAATGCAAACACCTGCACATCTGTAGGAAACGTAATTGCCAATGCAAAATTTCAACTAACAATTATCTCATACCAACTGTTTCAAAAATGAAAATACTTGGATTAACATTTGATACCAAATATAATTGGTCTAAACATGTAGACGAACTTTCTTTTTCACTATCCAAATCAGTAAATATAATTAGATGTCTTTCAAGCCATAAATTCAACTGCCACACACACACCTTAATATCCATCATCAAATCAATAATTATATCTAAAATCGATTATGGTCTTTGCATCTATGGCAATACAGCACATGCACAGCTGAAAAGAATTCAAACTATATTAAATAATGCAATCAGAATAGGTCTAGGAGCATTTCCATCAACACCTATTAACAATCTTTTCATGGAATCTGGAATAAACACAGTAGTCGAACGTAGAAATTTCTTACAAGCTAAACTAATTAAAAACATATATTGTTCTAAAGAATCGCCATTAAACGTTATAGTAAAGAAATTGAAAAACAAGCGATTTAATAAAACTAAAACTAAATTCCTATCAGCAATAAATAGAGGAGTAAACTTTTGCAGCGATTTAGATATTAAAGTCTATCAACCTCCTGCAATTTCACTCAAACAACCTCCTTGGAAACTAAACAAGAATACAATTAACATAGAGCTTTCCAATCTTAATACCCAAAACACCAATCCAATAATCTTTACAAAAAAGTTTATCTCCATTAAAAATCAATTCTCCAATCATACTTTTATATACACAGATGGTTCAAAGACCCAACACTCAACATCCTTTTCTATCACTACTGAAGAACAAACACTAAAAATAGGTTTACTCCAAAATTTCTCTTCAATTTATTCTGCCGAAATTATAGCAATTTACGAAGCTATCCAACTTATTAAAACTAAACCAGGTAAATTTGTAATTTGTTCAGACTCCCTATCTTCACTTCAGGCCATTGAAAACAGTGTAAACGTCACATACTACCCTGCCACAATAAGAAGTTTGTTAATGTCCTTTTACCCTAAGATATTATTACTTTGGGTACCGGGACACAAAGGTATAAAGGGTAATGAACTAGCCGACTACCAAGCTAAATTAGCACCTAAATTTCCTCTAATCTTTACCAAGAACTTTAACACCTGGGATTTAAACAACGTCATCAAAATAAGACTACTTAAAAGCAAATTAAATCGACTTAACCAAACATCAAGATGGTATCAAAATATAAATGATGCTAATATAAACCACAACCACTATATAAAAAACATACAACATGATGCAATCCCAAGAAACATTCAAACCAAATTTATTAGACTACGACTAGGACATACAAAAATTACTCATGAACATTACTTCAATCATAATATAAACTACAATTGTATTTACTGTCAACACACTACTTCTCCAATAACATTAGAACACATCTTAATAGACTGTCCATCCCCATTTCTTACTTACCAACGCTCAAAATTCTTCAAAACAACATCCCCCCCTAACGCTCCTTTCCAATCCAACTAACTCTAATATTATAAAAATGATTAATTTTCTTAAATAAACCAAATTCTTTCACCACATTTAAAAAAAAAAAAACTAAAAAATAGGCAAATGTAATGATGTATAATAGATTATTAATGTATTCCATAAAAAAAAAAAAAAAACTTAACTTAACTCTGAAACATATTATACAAACACAACTACTTGTGATTAAAAAACCCTAGCCAAAGGCCTTTGCAGCCAGTGCTATAACTTTAAGTTAGTTTTAAATTTTTTTTTGTAGCTTAGCATTAAGTTATAAATATACTATATAAATATGGTTTTAGTTTCACTCGGGGTAATTGTCCCCTTTTATTAGTAAAATAGAATAGGGCAGGGAAGGTCCCGCTCTATTCGAAGTCAAATCGAAAAGTGTTCTTAAGACTACATACAAAAGCTTCTCTTAGGCTAAGTTCTTGGAGGAGCGCTGCCCGCGTAGCCGGCAGCGCTGCGACGTTTATATGTATATCTTATGTATACCTTATGTATATGATTGTCGCCAAGAGACGACGTTGGAGGAGGCAGAGTGTTATGCGAAGTAGATCAGCGCATAGCCAGCGTGAGAATGCTGACCATGCAATTATGCCTGTTAGGCTCCAAGTGGATGCTCATGTTACACATGCACTTGGGCCGGACTGTTTATGTAAACATTGCAACAAAGTGTTACAATGTATGGATGTATATTCAAAGTATGAATATATGTCTGTGTAGACTATGTGCATATCACATCTCCCTCCTTTTTAAAATAACGTAATATTATGGAGTTATTTTCTATTTTTTTTTTTTTTTTTTTTTTTTTTTTTTTTTTTTTTTTTTTTTTGAATTTTGAATTTGAATTTTTTTTTTTTTTTTAATTTTTTTTTTTTTTTGTTAAATGTTTTTGTGTTTTTTTTTTTTTTTTTTTTTTTTATGATTCTTATAAAATCTAAGAATAAATGTGTTTTATTTTAAATGTTGGTTAAAAGAAAATTTTTTTTTTTAAAAGTGTTCTTATGGGTGGCCAACCCTACAAAATATATTTTAGGAAGTAAAAATTTTTAACCTATCTTTATGAACTATCTGTTTTTTATTTCTATTTCCTACAATTGTAATGTTATCTTTATCTCCTATTTCTCCTACTGTATATGGTCCTAAATAGTTATTTTCTAATTTATGACCTGTCTCATTCTTAAGTAGTACTTTATCTCCTACTTTTAGCTCAAAATTATTTGTATTCCTATCATATCTTAGTTTCCTATCGGCTTTTGCCTTTTCTAACATCTGTCTAGCTCTTTTATAAGCTATTTCTAATCTAACTTTAACCTCTTTAGAATAGTCATCCATGTTATAAATGGGATCTATTCTGTCTATTTTATTAAAATCTGTGAACTGTCTTGGCAATCTTCCAAATACTAGTTCATATGGACAATATTCATGAACTACTGATGGTGTTGTGTTGAAACAATAAGTAAAATATTGAATCCATACATCCCAATCAGTTTTGTCAACAGATATGTACGAGCGAACATACTCGTTAAATGTTCTGTGACTACGTTCTATTGTTCCTAATGTCTGATGATGGTGTGCTGCTGAAGTAATGTTTTTTATTTTCATATACTTGCAGAGATCGTTTACAATTTGGTTCTTATATTCTGTTCCCATGTCCGTAATGATTGTTTTCATTGGACCGTACTTCAGAATAAAGTTTTCAAAAATAGCCTTAGCAACTGATTTTGCGCTTTTATTTGGTATGGGTACCGTTACCAAATATTTTGTTAAATCGCAAATGATAGTGACAGCATACTCATTTCCATCTTCTGATCTTGGAAGTGGACCAATGGTATCTATCAAAACTATATCAAATGCTGTTGCTGGCGTTTCTGTTAAAGTCATTGGCGTTTTCGTGTGTTTCAACGTTTTCGCTTGTTGGCATTTTAAACATGTCTTAACATATTTGCTTATTGCCTTTGTCATTTGGGGCCAGTAATAAAAATTTTTTATTTTCTTCAGGGTTCTAGAAATTCCTGAATGACCTCCTTCTGACGGATCGTCATGATATTTAGACAGTATTGCTTGTATTTGAACCATATCATTTTTATCTATCTTAGTCACCTTGTTTAATAGCGCTATTTTTAACATTTTTTAATATTTCATTGCCCTTTTGTTTAAAATTCTGTATAGTGACAAACTCGAAGATTTGTTCACTTGGTGACAATTGCGTTTGAATGATTTTATTTATTCTTGCTTCTTCATTAAGCCTTTGAAAAAACTGATCTAAATCGATTTTTTCATTAGAATAAAATTTAGTCATATCAAAACGTGTTATAATATTTTTGCCTCTTTTTAACAAACACTTATGTTTGTCTATTTTGAGAACAACATATTTTTTGGCGTCAATATTATTGACTACCTGATAGATATTGGGCATTTCTTTATATTCTATCTTCTTTTCTGGTTCATGCAATATTTCACCTGCGCAGGTATTTTTCTGTCTTTTTGAAGCTCTCGTTTCGACCTTCAATATCTGTCTATTCATTTGTTTAAGCTCTCCGATAGTTATTCGGGAAAGAGCATCTGCTATATAATTGTTTTTCCCCTTGAGATATTCTACTGTAAAATCATACTCTTCAAGATCCAGACGCATTCTGGTTAACTTGGAACTCGGATTTTTCATTGAGAAAAGATATGATAGCGGCCTATGGTCACTCTGTACTAAGAAATGCCTACCATCATATATATGGTCTAAAATGATTTATTGCCCAATGAATAGCTGCTAGCTCTTGCTCTGTAGTGGACTTATTACTTTCTCCCTTTGTAAAGGTTCTTGAAGCGTATGCCACCGGTAGCTGTTGACCGTTATGGTCCTGAGATAGTACCGCTCCACATGCCTGTTTACTGGCATCCGTGGTTATGCAAAATTGTTTGCTGAAATCTGGGTACTGAAGTAGTGTCGGTTTCATTAATTCCCTTTTAAGATACTCGAATGCTTCGTTGCACTCGCTTGTCCATTCAAATGGAACGTTCTTTTTACAAAGCCTCGTTAAGTGGCGTGATTTCTCAGAGAAATTCTTAATAAATCTTCTGTAATAATTGCAAAATGCTACGAATCGTCTAGCTTCGTCTGCATTTATTGGTTGTGGGTAGTTTTTAATTACCTCATATTTAGAGTCATCTGGTAATATACCTTTGTCAGTACATTTATGACCTAAATATGTAACCTCTTTCATAAAGAAAGTGCATTTTTCTGGATGAAGCTTTAAATTATGTTGTCTACATAATTTGAAAACGTCGGTTAAGTTCTTAAGCATATGCTTTTCAGAACAACCTATGACTACTAAATCATCCATGTACAGAAATGCTTGCGAAGGCTGTAAGCCTGTGAATGCAAGTGTCATCATTCTTTGAAATGAATTAGGGGCTATTTTTAAACCAAATGGTAGTCGCGTATAGCGATAAGCACCTGTTGAAGTTGAGAATGATGTTATATTTCTTGATCTTTCGTCTAATTCTATTTGATGGAATCCTGACATAAGATCTAGGCACGAGAAATATTTTGCTCGTCCTAATTGATCAAGAATATCTTCTATTCTTGGAAGTGGGAATTTGTCTGCTAGTAGCTTCTTATTTATTTGACGATAGTCAACTACTAATCGCCATCTTTTTTCCGCCGAATTAGGCAGTGATTTCTTGGGTACCAAGAGAAGTGGGCTATTATATTCTGATATAGACGGCTCAACAATACCATCTTTTATCAGTTTGTCAACTTGCCTTTGAATTTCTGGCTTTTGACTTTCTGGCATTCTATAGTTCTTAATGTAAACAGGGGTCTTGTCATTCAATCTCAATTTTTGCCTATAAAAATTATTAGCTGATATGGTTTCTGTTTCGAGACCAAAAATATCGCTATATTCGGTGCATAATTTAGTTAGATCGTTTTTAAATAACGATGGAAATTTGAGAAGTTTTAATACTTCTGAAGTTCTATTTGGGCTATTACTTGTATTTGCATTGTAAACATCATAATCGTCTAATGATTCGCTTTTTATATTTGCGCTGTTTACAATAGCGTCTTTTTCTGTTGTATTTATAATGCGAATCAACACGTTCTGAGTGTTTACTAGTGCACTTGCTACTATTATACCAGGTTGCAACTCCTGGTTGGGGATTAGGACATCGGTGTCAGTAGAGCTAAGGTGAATCTTTCGAATCACTTCGGATCTAGCTGGCAAAACTATTTCGTTATCAAATGAGTGGATTATAGGAATGTTTATATTCCTGAAATTATTAGGTCTTAGGGTTAACCAATCTTCTTGGTCATGGAATTCTAAAATACAATTGTATTTCTTTATGAAATCCAAACCAATTATACCATCCCCTGGTATAGGAAAATTGTCAGGTACGATATGGAATTCGTATGGTATTGCTGCATTTGCAACACACATTTCCAAATCTATAGTACCTAAGGACTGAATTGTCCCTTGCCCTATGCCTGATATATTAGTTGTTTTTTGTGAATTTAAGTTATTTAGATTGTTATTTCTGCATTTAAGCAGTGAAATTTCTGCACCTGTATCTAATAAAAGAGTTACCATTGAATTGGTACTCATATTTTTTAATTGAATAAAAATGCTTAAATTGAGATTGATCTTATATAATTTTATTATTGGTTGTTGCTCAAGGGGGCTGTCTGGTTTTCCGACTGTACATTTCTTACGTTATTATTATTACTATTACTCCTATTGTTTTGATTTTGGTTTTGGTTACCCCTGTAGTAACCTCCACCTCTGTTATTGTTCTGGTTACCGCCGCGTCCTCTATTTCCTCCGCGGTAACCACCTCGGCTTCTATAATTATTATTATAGGAATTATTATAATTTCCTCGGCCATTACCTCTGTTTTGGTAATTTCCTCGGTTATTATTTCCTCGAAAGTGTCCTCTATTATTATAGAATAACACACTATTCGAATTGCCGGTCATTTCCGTACAGCAGTGTATATATTTTTCAATCACACTATTCATTGTGTTGAAATTTCCTGCTTCTAGTATGGTCTTGAGCTTATCGTGCTCACAGTTCTTTGTCATTGCAGAGATCGCTTCTTTTGTAGCGAATTTATCTGCATTGTTAGAATCTAGACCATCATCTATGTAGGCTGCCTCAAGCGACCTACGTAGGTTTTCTAT
>JAEIFJ010002300.1:0-329719 GCA_018903435.1 Leucophenga varia | reverse complement strand
AAAAATTAACTTAAATACAAAATATAATTTTTTTTTTTTTTTTTAGATTTAAAGTTTCAAATAATATTTTAAAACGAAATTTTACGCTTTATTATTTCGAAGTACTTCATGAAGAAATTCAGTTTTTTTTTTTTTTTTTTTTCAATTTTTTGATTCGAAAATTCGCTGCTTTGTTAGTTTCTGATTTCTATCATAGCGGAAAGAGCATACCATATGAAAACGCGTTGATCCGCAATTATCAAAAGGAATAAAATGTATCGTATAAAAAGAAATATTTATAAATTTATAAAAGCAGTAAAAAAAAGACACTGACCAGTTGCCTCAAATGGTGGCTTCAAAAAATTCCAAATAAGTTGAGCAATGCTCTTAAAATTAATTATTATAAAAATGTTAAGATTAAAAAAGTATAAGAAAGAACTTTTATATTTTTATATTGTAGAAAATATAGTACTGAACGGATCCTATGAAAATTAGTACATATATGTTACGTTACCACTAGCGTTAGCGTAAACCTTATAAACGATTAAATATGTAGCAGCAGATTAACGCGAACACGAACGCTAGTGGAAACGTAACATTAGTTTGTATCAAAGTTGTAATCCTTTAACATTGTCAATTTTTTCGTATGTTAGCAGGTGTAGACCCGTCTTAGCACATTGTTATGCTCTGTATTTACTCGACGACCTTTTGTCCCATAAGAGAATCTTGTATTAATTGTTGTTGTTTGCCAATGAAGCAAATAAAAAACATACCAATTTTGTTTCAGCCTTAACAGTAATTTTCGAACCATGCTCTTTCTGTTCCTCTTCTTTTTAGTTCTTCTTCTTGCTGATCTTCTGTCATTTCTTCTTCTGCTCGTTCATCCTCCTCTGTGAGTTCTGTAATATTTTCCGTAATCGGTTGCAAATCATATGAATTCGGCAATTCATCTTTTGTAGCTTTAGCACCTTCCCCGTAGCCGTCCTCGTCGTTGCTAGAAACAACAATACCATTACGCATATACGAGTATATTACTTCACATTTTAATGGTTTTGTATTCTCTTCAATATCGGCATCAGAAATCCGTGGCGAAGAACCTTCTTCATCATCGTTACTCAATTCTCTAGCAATTTGGAGCAAGTATGGAAAGCTCGAAAAAGAGGCACGTTCCTCAATCGGAGGTAAAAAAAGTTGAGCTTCACTACGAGATGACCTATTACCATTAATAATGGTTCTGCTACCATCCGGATGTATAGTGATTTCGCGCACAAAAAGCGGATACCCACTTTCGTTCAATTAAAATATTTAAATACAAACGAGTTTACGATTACTGAGACTAAACCTTAATACTTACTCTTCATCTTCAAATTTTTCGATCGCAAATTTGTTATCGCCTATTTTTCTGCAAAAAAAGGCAAAAGATAGAAAACCATTACTATTTTTATTTTCTTACCTATTTTTTACCCTTACTTGGGTGGCATTTTGAAAAATGACTTGACTATATTTCAAACGGGAATAGAGATAAAATATTTGCTATTTTGTCCGAAACTGCTTTGGAAAATATTATTTTTTGATTCTACAATTATCAATTTATTCCCAACTTTTCAAAGCCGACTTTATATTAAAATATTAGCCATGTAAACGAAATGTTAACATGTTGACATATTATGTTCGGGATTTTTAGGAGATTTAAATTATTTTAATTTTTTGTAACACTTAAAACCTGTAGTAAATAAGGTCAACGTTAATGACCATGTTTACTTAGAGTGCGAAACAGGTAAAACCATTGATGCCATTCATCTATAACATCTGCAATCAAACACAAGAACTTGGATTTTGCCAATCGACGCATTGAATCGGGATCTTGATATACTTTGAGAGTTTAGCTGTTTAGCCTTCTATCAACACACCGCAAAAATAAAACATGTATGTTATGTGATCTATGGACTCAATGCATATATTGTACAATCGGGCCATATTTCTTCAGAAATTTTATTAAACAATTGAATAGTCTATGCGAATAATGTCAATATCGTTTATAATAAATTTTCTTATAAAGTTTATCATATATTCTTGATCCGCTTTTAAAGTAGAGTCAAAAAACTACATGCGTCTCGGTGAATGGAAGTGTTACAGTCCTCCCTGGGTCCCAAAAAGGGCCTTTCAGTAATATACATAAATAATTTTATGGCATTTAATTTTTAAACCCCCACATAGTGTAAAGGGCATTATCAGTTTGTCGGAAAGTTTGTAACGTATTAAAGGAGGCATCGGAGACCCTGTAAAATATATATATTATTGATCAGCTCGACGAGACGAATCGATTTAGACATGTCCGTCTGTCTATCTGTCCGTCTGTCTGTTGCAATGCGATTTCCTCGGAAAGTTTCAAAGATGTTGACCTGAAAATTTAAACTTAAGCTTTTGTGCTCCAGTTTGTATGTCAGAACCAAGGTGCCATGCCCATTTTTAGACATAGCCCCAAAACAAACTTAACACGTTTTTCCGATTTTTTGTATGAAAATAGTTATTATATATGAATGTATTTATTACAAATTTGGTAAAAACATTTCTAATGGCGTCCAATATCAAAAGAAAGGCGCCACCCCCATTTTTAGATACAGCTCCCATTCAAACCCAGCGCCCATTTTTCAAATTTTGTAGGAAAGTAGTTCTTATTTATGGATAAATTTACTCCAATCTGGGTAAAATCACTTCTACTATTATCCTATGAATATGCTACCGATATGACAAGGATCGAACCACTATTACATATACACCCCATACAAACTCACCTTCTATTTTTTTATTTTTTAAAGAAAATGATTAAAGTTTCGTATGGCGGGTATTTGAACATCGATGCTACCGAAGTTAAAGTTTTGGCTTGTTTTATTTATTTTTTTTTAGACTCCAGGTGAGCACCAAGACGTGATTTTAAACATTTTTGAACAGGGGCCTATGGGGGCCTTGATTCCAAAAATGCCATGTCTTTGGAATGAAAAGACGTTGAGACTTGAAAGATGGTTAGAAAATATTTCTGGCCTAATCCAGGGATTTACGAGATTTGGATCTGGGATCCATTGGTGGACTCAAAATAGATCTTTTGACTATTTTATGTTTATTTTTAATTTCAGGTGAGCACTAACAGGGCCCAGCAGGGGACACAGGACCGAAATATTAATAATTTTTAAACTTTTTAAAATTTTTTCGCGTATATTCAAAGTACAATATAGGTGATCACTAAATCAGGACGATATCATTTTATGTAGCTTTCTGAGTTATGTTTTTGTGCAAATGTATTTTAAAATATTTTACTTAATTTGACCATTAAAAAGTGCTCATCCCACTTTTTGACCTGAAACTTTTTATTATGAATTTTAATTGTGACGATTAAAAATGTCATAAAAAATACTTTTAAATTCACTATTTAATCATCAAAATCCATTAAGTTTTGTCAAAGTTATATAAATAACACAGCCTAACTTAAAATAACAAATCTTCACCCCCAACTAAATTGCATAAATTTTATTGAAATAAGTTAAATTATTGGCTTTTTTTGTTACTTACATAAAGGACACCATTTTTGATGAAAATGTTAATTATTTATAAATGATTTCACTTCAAATTCGGTGGAAACACATCTAATGTGATCCTATACATACACCACCAATATGATATGAATCGAGCCTCTATAACATATGGCCCTGTATAAACGTACCCAAGTGGGAGCACTTTCTGTTATGTTCAAGAATATTATTGTTGTATCAGCATTTTTAGCTTAAAATTTGATTTGTGATGAATCAGATCATTGACCCCCACCCATACCATTTCGAAGTTCTTCTTAGCCACTAATGATCACTAAAAAACAAAATATTTATTGGTTCATGGGACGGGCATTTAAGCTGGGTTTAAGCTGGGATTCCACCGAAGTCAACATTTTCCCTTGTTTTAATTAAACATTTTGTGATTTTTTTAGGAAAAATTGGATTTAGGCTTTAACACAGCCACACAAAAATGCATGTCTTACGTCAAAATTCAATTTTAACTACATTTTTTAATTAAGCCTATCCCGTGACAAATGTTCAAGGGATAGGCTTAATTCCAAGTGTTTTGGATTAATTTCAAGTATTATCTCAAAAACTGGAATCATTCAAACACAAAAAATTTTTTTTTCATTTTCAAGGCTAAAAAATGGAACTTTTATTTAAAAAACCTCGATAGCAACTAAAACCGAAATTTTGTTACCTTCAAATTAAAACAAACAAGTAAAAACGTTAACTTCGGTGGAACCAAAGCTAAAATACCCGTCACACGAATCTTTGAATAGTTTAGTTTGATCATCAGTGGCTTATATACATTTATAAATATATATTCGAAAATAATTACTTTTCATACATTTGTTCGAAAATAATCAATAAGTTTGTGTGGGGACTATATCTAAAAATAGGCGTGGCACCTTGGTTTTGTTGTTGATTTTCATTAGAAGTGTTTTTACATAAATTTGAGTGAATAGTCTCATAAACAATATAAATTTTTATACAAAAATTCGAAAACGGGCGTTAAATTTGTATGGGGGCTGTAGTTAAAAATTGGCGTGGCAGCTTGGATTTGACATTGGATGACATTAGAAGTATTTTTTACCCAACTTGGAGTGACTACATTCATAAATAATTGCTATTTTCATACAAAAAATCAGAAAAAAACGGTAAGTTTGTATGGGGGCTACACCTTAAAATGTGCGTGGCACTTTGATTTTAACACTTGAGCTGCTTAGGACTGAGAAAAGCTTAAGTTCCGAGTTTCAGGTCAATATCTTTAAAACTAAGCGAATGAATCGCATAAATACAGACAGACAGACAGACAGACGGATGGACAGACAGACAGACATACGGACATGGCTAGATCGACTCGTCTCGTCGAGCTGATCAAGAATATATATACTTTATAGGGTCTAAGATGTCTCCTTTAATGCGTTACAAACTTTCTGACAAAATGATAATACCCTCCACACTGTGTATGACGGGTATAAAAATTCAAAAAACAGTTAAGAAATACGTTCTCAAAATCAATTTGTCAACGGATACTTTTCTTGCCCCACTGTGCGTCATACGCATGTCATACGTATTTTCATTCTAACTTAAAAAACTGATATTTTTATACCCGTCACACATAATGTGAAGGCTATATTTAGTTTGTCTGAAAGTTTGTAACGCATTGAAGAAAACGTTGATCTAGCCATGTCCGTCTGTCTGTCTGTCTGTCCGTCTGTCTGTAGTTACACGTTTCATTTGCTCAGTTTCAAAGATATTGAGATGAAATTTAAAATTTAAGCTTTTTTTCAAACGACTACTTTGTATGTTAAAATCAAGTTGCCACGTCCATTTTTAGGTGTAGCCCCCATACAAACTTACCGACCATTTTCCAACTTTTGAATAAAAATTGATATTATTTATGAATTTATTTACTCCAAATTGGGTAAAAATACTTCTTATATCATCCAATTCCAAAACCAAGAGGCCACGCCCATTTTTATATATATCCCCCCATACAAACTCACCGATTATTTTTGAACTTTTGTATGAAAAATTAATTATTTTCGTCTATATATTTTTAAATGTATTTAAGCCACTGTTGATCACACTAAACTATTCAAAGATTCGTGTGACAGGTATTTATGCTTCGGTTTCACCGAAGTTAACGTTTTTCTTTGTTTTTATTAAAAATTACACCTAATATTTTTAGCTTTTATACGAAAAATAATTTATTTATGAAGTCAATTGATTCAAATACGGTAAAAACACTTCAAACAGCAGCCCATGTTTAAAGAAGGACCCATGGTTGAGGTGGATCCACTATAGCATACAGCCCCCATACAAATTTACTATTTTTTAAATTTTTATATGAAATTTTTAAGTTTTAAAAAGGTAAGAACACTTCTATCGTCAACCCATGCTTAGAAAAGGACTAATGGTTTAGGGGGATCACTGTAACATATAACCGTTATAGAATATTACCTATAATTTTTGAGTATTTATAAAAAAAAATGCTTATTTTTAAAGCGATTTATTTCAAATATACTCAAATTAATTGTTTGTACAGCCGATAGGATCACTATATGTAGCACATAACTCCTTACAAACCGAACGCACATATTCATTCAAAAAAAATACGTTTTCCATGTTTGGATACATTTTGCTCTAAAATAAAAAAAACCAAAATAAATTAACATTGAAAAAATATAGTCAGTTGTGATGTAATTTAAACATATGAATCCAAATCAATATCAAAATAATTTACAGCATAATAAAGCTAAAGAGTATAACATAATTTTTTGCTAAAAGGTATGTAATAAGATAAATCTATAAAAACTGAAACAACGAAAAACTTTAACTTATAGAAGCCACACATAAAAATGGGCGTGGCACCTTGTCATTGGAAGACATAGGAAGTGTTTTTACCTAATTTGGAGTGGATACATTCATAAATTATAGCTATTTTCCATAAAAAAATAAGAAAAGCGCGGAAAGTTCGTATGGGGCCCATACTTAAAAATGTAAGTGGTACCTTAGTTTTGGCATTGGAAGATATTAGAAGTAATTTTACCCGATTTGGAGTAAATACAATCATGAATAATAGCGATTTTCATACAAAAAATCGAAAAAGAACGATTAGTTTGTATGGGGGCTATACCTAAAAATGGGCTTGGCACTTTCATTTTCACATTTGATTTAGTCGTTAGAGAGAAAAGCTTAAGTTCTGAATTTCAGCTTAAAATCTTTTATTACTGGCCGAATAAACTGCGAAGAAACAAACAGACGGACGGACGGACAGACAGACGGACGGTCTAAGATGGCTCCATTAATGCGTTACAGACTTTCAGATAAACTTAATATACCCTTCACACTATGTGTGGCGGGTATAAAAAAACAATCGTCCAGTTAAAAATTCGCTTTATGAATTGGAATAATTCATTTATTTTGAGCGAAATTAAAAATAAAACTTGATCTTGTTTAACCGAAAACGAAGAGTGAGGAGCAGTGAGTAATTATTGAAAACGTGTTCTCATTTTTAATTGCATGTAAATTCTTGAACATATGCAAATTACTGAAATTATTGAAATTACTGAAATTTAAATTTCCTTTTCCAATGAAATTATTTACGATAAGCGTGCGAATGGATGATATCCACGTACAATGTATGCACAAATGTATGAATGATTGAATGACGTACATATTTATGTACATTCTGTGAATTGTTCGTTGAAAAACAGATATTTTTTATACTTTTATTTTTAATTGCTCGATTGGTAATATATAAAATTTCATAAGAAACGAAGCAATCGATATAGCACCTAAAGGTGGAGTTTGCAATTCTGAGTAATTATTTTCAAGTAGAATAATTTTAAAGTGAATAATTCTGATGACATTAATAAAAAATGGCGAAGTTGTCTTTAGCTATGATGAATGTGCTCTTCATACCCTACATCTGAATTTTTTTTAATGCTGTGTTTTTACTTGCAATCAGTCCCTAAGGGGACTATCAGCGAATTGTAATGCATAACATTGACTTCCTATAAAGTATTCCATGACTTGAGAGTTGTTACTGGGGTTTAAAATGGGGTGGGGAGTGATGGAGGAGGATTTAAAAGTTTATGTGTGTGGCAAATCCAGGGGGTGTAACCTCTTCAGTCGCCGAGTCGTTGTACTGTTATCCAGCAGGTTTATGGCCAGAGGGTTGACATGGTTGTCCAGTCTATCCAGATATGCCTTAGTGAGCCTAGCCACCTCCCGGCTTATGAGAGGGACTTCTAGTTCCTGGTGGATTTCTGCATTGGTATGATATGGGTGCGCCTCAGAAATAATGGATTCCTTCCCTGTTGTTTTTCTTTGCAGTGCCCCATAGTGCCATGTCATACGTCTACATAGGTTTAAGTATGGCTTTGTAAAGGAGGAGTTTGACCCTTAGTTTGATGGTGGACCTTCTATCAAGCAGCCACAGATGCTTGCGCAACCTCTCGTTCAACTGGGAACGTTTTTGTGATGACCAATCCAGGTTAAGCGCCTACTCCAATACCATGCCTAAGTACTTTGCAGTGACGCTACTGGGTCAAAACCCCTTCCAGAATTACGGGAGAGGGAGTTTTCCTTTTCTCAGGACAAACGTAAATGTGTGGGGTTTTGTCCTTTTAGAAAATTGATATTCCACCGTCTTAGCCATATGTTTAGGGTCCAGCTGAGTTTGGATTATGCTGGACGCCACTAGTGGGGACTTATCATTGGCTAAAAAGGCGGTGTCATCGGCATAAGTGTCAGGTGAGCATTGTAGGGTCGCTGATGGTTGGCATATCTGCTGTATACATTGTGTATAGCATCGGGCCCAGGACACTTCCTTGTGGGACTCCAGCTCTGACTTCTCTTATTGCTGAGCTCTCTTCGCCGCATTTAACGTAGAAAGATCTACCAGTTAGGTAAGGTAATGGGGCTGGTAGCGCTAGCTTTAGCTTGTAGAGCAATCCTATATGCAAAACCCTGTCAAATGCTTGCCTGACATCTAGGAAGACGGCCGAGCAGTATTCTTTTCCTCAAGAGCTTCCAGAATTTTTGAACGATCCTATGGCACTGTTCCGGTGTGCCATGCAGCTCCCCTGAAGCCAAACTGATGATGTGGTATCAAACCGGCCTCTTCCAGTATTGGTCGAACTCTACGCAAAAGTAGTCTCTCAACCACTTTGGAGAGTACGGTCAATAAGCTAATCGGGCGATAGGAGACGAGATTTGCTGCAGGTTTCCCAGGTTTTCGGATCAGTATCACCTCGGCGCATTTCCTCTGAGTGGGAAAGTGTCATGTACTACCTACATCTGAATAAAATGTTTATTTATGAAATTAATTTACCAAGTTTTACAAGTCGTACACTTTTAAATAAATACAAATTCAAAAAAAATCAAGACAAATTAAAAGATAAGTTAAATAAAAAATATAAATTTAAAAAAAAATATTTAACAAACAATAATATTAAAACAATATAATAATTTATATAAGATACATACTAGTAATTTATATTCTTAAAATCTATTAGACAATCAAGGAGCAATTGTGAGCACGAATTTGGAATCAAAATGCCGAAATCTGTTAGGTACACTATGTCCAATAACGGGCTCTGCTTATTTTTGGCCTGTATAATTAGAATTCATAAGAATAACTTCTTGGTAATGAGTTTCAATTATTCAGTCCAAGTTTGCATTTGGATTTTGTAGTTCAAGGTTCAAACTTTTTTTTTTGCTATATATCAGGTTTCTATCACATCGCGATACTTTGTTATAGTGAACTCTGAACCAATGTTTGGAATACGCATATAAAACATACATAGTACATTCCCAGCAGTACTGGCAATGATTGTCCCACATGAGTTACTATTGGTTGATCCACACAAGTTGGTCAGCAATTGACCCACATTGGTCCGTCAGCAACTGTCTCACATGAGCCAGTCAGTGACTGACCCACGCTGTCTGCTCACGTCTGAAGCGGAAACGTCCCAGTGCTCTAATTTTTAAGCATCGCTGTGTAGGGTACTTACTGCTCAATAAAGTTCGGCTACCATTTTTACAATTTATTTTAAATAAAGTTAATGGAAAAATAAATTAATTACTGATTCATATCGAACAAAGTATGAAATCGATAGACAAAATCTAATAAAAAGAATTGTATATCGAAATGCTTTTTTATGAAATATGAAACCTTGGTAAAATGTATTTGGCTCTTTCGTGGAATATTAAAATGTTTCTCGTCGAAGACAAACTGTCAATTAAAGCAACGAAAAACAAATAAACAAGCACAATTTGGCGTCGTCCAAATGGGTTTTGCATATTCGAATTCTTGAAAGTGACTTTTTGTCACAGGAGATTTGTTTTCGGAAATTTTGTTTTGTTGTTTTTTTTATAATTTTTTTTATTTTTTTTTTTCTGGCAAAATATTTGCCTTTCCTTAACTTTGTATGCAATATGCACGATCGAATGTCATGCTTCAAATTGTAAAAAAAAAATAACAATAAATAAAAACGAAAAAGAAGAATGAATTGTGAATGCGAAAAAGAACAAATAAATCAAGAATTATGAATGTACGTGCTTTAAAATATCCGAGACATGACAAAAATTTAACTGAAAGTATCATCTGTCCTCCTTTTTTATTTACTAAATTTATACAATATTTTTTTTTTTTCCAAATTCGACCAAACATGTTTACTTTTCATTATTTCAATACAAATGTGGTTGCACATAACCGTCCAATATAGTATTTATATTCGCCAATTCTAAGTAAAATGGTTTTCTTTACAGCAAGTTTTGAACTATGCACGGGTCTCCTCAACCAAAAATATGTTAAATGAAAATGAGTGGTGAGGCGGTTCATTGTTACAACCCGTTTCGATTGAAATCCTGATGGACAATTTTGTCGTTTATTTTTTTATGCCCGTTACACATAGTGAAAACGGGTATATTCAGTTTTTCCGAAAGTTTTTAACGCATTTAAGGAGGCTTCGGAGACCCCATAAAGTATATATATTCTTGATCAGCTTGACGAGTCGAATCGATTTAGTCATGTCCATCTGCCTGCCTGTCTGTCTGTCCGTCAGTCTGTCCGTCTGTCTGTTGCGATTAGTTTTACTCAGAATGTTTTTAAGATATTGACATGAAAGTTTAAACTTAAGTTTTTTTTTTGGTCCTAGACAGTTTATATGTCAGAAGCAACGTGCCACGCCCTTTTAAGGCATAGCTTCTATACAAATCTACCTCCCATTTTCGAATTTTTGTATGAAAATAGGTATTATTTATGAATATATTCACTTCAATTTGGGTAAAAATACTTCTTATGTCATCCAGTGTTAAATCCAAGGTGCCACGCCTATTTTTAGGTATAGCTCCAATACAAACTTACCGCCCATTTTCGAGTTTTTTTATCAAAACATTTATTTTTTCTGAATGAATTTAATTTAAATTTGGTAAAATCAATTCGAATGTCCGCATAAGTGGTGAACATATAAACTATTAAAGAAAATAAGAATCCTGTAATGAAAGATAGAATCCTGTAATAAATGCTTGATTCTTAAACCAAAAATTTCAAAAGCAAAAACTCACATAACATTACCGTGGATTGAAGAGGAATCGTTTTTTCTTAACAATTTTCACAATGGGACAGTTCCTCTTGACCCCAGTGTTACGTTACGTTTTAACTTTTGGAATTTTGAGTTTAAGGTTCAAGCTTTCGTTCAAGCTTTATTACAGGATTATATCACATCGCATTACTTTGTTAAAGTGGTTCAAAAACTGCCTAAAACGTTTGTTTTACAACTTTTACCAATTCACACAAAATTGAGACGTGATAGAAAAATTTCGATTTCAGATTCGAGATATACATATCTACGCAAACAATCTTTTCAGAATCTGGTGCGCATTGTCTGTTTAACTGTGTAATAAAATAAACTAAAAAGTATAAATTTGTTAGAGGTCACTTCATAAGTGAATGTATATGAGGGTCACTTGTCATGTATTCTTATATTTTCGAACAGCTGATTTTCGACGCAATCGAAGAAAATTACAGGAACAACAAAATATGTACATAGCCGAACATCAGTTTTTGCGTTTATAGAAAGCTTCTTATAAAAAAAAAAATGTTTCTAACATTTTTATAGGACGAATTCAGTTTTCACTTGTGTTGTTCTTATTATTTATGTCAAAAATATACCATTGGGACATTTATATCTAAGTAGTCTCTGTGTTACAGAGGCGGTGAGGACCTGTCCCACTGCTGCTAAACTTATTCCTTTCATCGAGATCTGCAAGATAACAGATTAATGACCACGGTTTTTCGCTTTGGCCGACGCTTTTCGTTCCTTCACCCCAATCGGTAAAATTGGACGAGTGGGGACCATCGCTTCGAGCCATCAACCATTAAGTGGTTTACTGATGGCTAAATCACCGATCGGGCACTGGTGCTGGCATTTATGTTCCCAACACCAGGATCTCTGTTGCAATGGGTGCTTGGCCCACAGTCTTCCAATCTGAGATCTTTGCCATCGAAGTCTGCGCCCGCCACATTTTGACTCATAGTCCTAGGGGTTCTAGCAATACGATCTTCTCCGATAGCCAAGCTGTTATTAAAGGTTCACTTCCCAGTTAGTTCTTCAGTGCTATGACGCTCTTCAACTCCATTCGCAGGGTCGTAAAATCAATATCTGCTGGATCCCTGGACCCAGAGGTATTAACGGCAACAGGAAGCCGCTAACGAACTCGCCAGATCCGGCTCTTCCTCTCCATTTATTGGCCCGGAGCCCTTCTGCGGGCTCAGCTGGGCTTCAGCCTTACGCATAATCGATAGATTCTCCGCAGAATCGAACAACTAAAATATGCAGACAAAATGTTAAAGCTAAATCGACTTTCCACATCTTTTCTTTATCTCTTTTAATGTGGTCCATGTTTAGGAACTAATTGAGTCAACTATTCGCTCTAAGCTTGAAAAGTTTTACGTATTTTATGAATTCAAGAAAACGTGCGTGGGCATTCGAACGTCGCTTATAAAGTATCTCGAAATGAATGCAACTAAGTGGAGACTCTCATTATCGTTGCTGCTCAGTCGTCTCAGTCATTTTAAAAGTTCAAAATAAATAAATGCATAAATGACACAAATGACTCAATTGTTGCATGACTTTCAGTTAAAACTTGGCATGATTGCATGATGCATGCATAAACATTCACCGAACGAAGCAACCAAACGACCAATACTGGCGTCGGGTCCAGTCCCGTCCGGTCCGGTGCCATCATCAGAAGGAAATGAAGTAAAAAAGCATATTTAGGCAGATATTGACATCTCGACGCATCGCATCGCATCGCATCACTGGCGACAGACGACGTCTACGAAACTACTTGAAAATTGTCTGGCGAAAGGTTCCGTTCCTGCATTCGCATAATGTATTCGTAGGCATTAAAATACATTTATGTAGCTAAATAATTTATGTAGGTAGTAGATTCATGCATATCTGTCTTTTTCTTCACAAGTTCGTTCGTTTTAGTATTTTGTTTGCATTTTGTTTGTACTCGTATTTATATATTTATTTATTTATTTATTTTTTTTCATTTTCCATTTCAGATTTTCGATTTCCGATTCGAAAATAAATAAAGTCAAGGGAGAGCCAAATAAAAATCAATTGTACGAATGCAAATTTATAACTAAACCGTAGAACTAAAAATATTGTAAAATTTAAAGATAAAAAATAAAGAAACAAATCGCTTCTGTGTCCTCGTTTTAAATTTCGCATCTTTTTATTTGAATATTTTTATTTTTTATTTTTTTTGTTTGAATATTTGGCTTGCATGAGGAAGCGAAGCAGTGAACTGTGTGTTGAGGCAAACATTTGAATTTAACATTAACGGCGCGAATATATATTTTTATTTGCACAAAACAGTGGCTCAGTGTTTGTATTTTAACGAACCGCAAACGCACATCCAGAAATAAAAATCAGCGCCAGAGGATGTAAATGCAAACTACGAGAAAAGATTGAAGAGTAAGTAAAGATATTGGGCACACATTTTATATTCTTTTTGGTTCATTTTTTCATTTTTAATTTAATTTAATTTAAGAAAATTTGTTTGATGTTTTTTCACATTGAGTTGTATATCCGCTACACATAGTGTGAATGGGTATATTCAGTTTGTCGCAAACTTTGTAATGCATTAAAGGAGTCATCGGAAACACAGAAGTATATATATATATTCTTGATCAGATCGATGAGAGAAATCGATTTAGCCATGTCCGTCTGTCTGTCCATCTGTCTGTCCGTCTGTCTGACCGTCTGTTTATTTCAACGCGAATTACTCGGAGACTACTGGTGAAATTTAGCTGAAATTTGAAACTTAAGCTTTTCTCGAGAACTACCAGATCATGTTCGAAATTTATGAATGTATTCACTCCAAATTGGTTAAAATCACTCATAATGTCATCCTCGTTTTAAATTTTGATGAATTTTTATGCTAGGCAAGGAGCATAATGTTAACTTAAAATGCAATTAAATATCTCCAAAATAGGGTTTCTTCCCAGTTTTAATTACAAATCAGTTTATTCTCGTAATTGTTTCTCTTCTGCCTTTAAACCACCAATGCCATCGTGAGATATGTTTGTGTGTTTTGCCTGTGTGCCTATTGACAGACTTTAGAATGCCGCCGCCGTCATCATGCAAAGGAAAATGTTATTCATGCAAAGATAAATTTACAAAAAAAAAAAAAAAAAAACGAAAAAAAATAACGAAAAAAAAAAAAAAAGAAAATAAAAAACCAAACAAATGAAGCCGCTTTTGCGGTTCGTAAAGTCAGCGGCAAAGTTGAACTCACTCAAATTGAGTTGAGCTAAGCCAAGTCGACTCGAGTTAAGGGCAAACTGCTGCATGCGAATGCAAACAAAAATCGGAAATTCGAAACTTTTTTTGTCCATTTCAGTGCGGCGGGTTTGTGCGTTCATTTGGCTTTCTTTTAATTCAGCTTTTTTTTTTTTTCGTATTTTTTACATTTTTGCGTTAAGCAAACAAAATTTCAACTTTACCGTTATTTTGCGCTGTGTTTGCGCTTTTATTTGCTTCGCATACAAAAATAGACATTATCATCGGTAAACATAACACGCTGCCATATTCCAACTAAAAAAAATAATAACCCAACCAAATATAGACAAGAGTCACCTCTGAGCCACGCTACAAAGTCGCAAACAAACTCGATCGTCTCGGAGGCCCCAAACGAATGGAGTCAAACTTTAGTGACCTTTTACTTCTTTTGAGTAACGAAAATTATTGACAGACCATAAATTATTGAATGTCATTATTATTAATCCCATCTAATGAAGAAAATCATTTTACATACATTATAATCGCAATGTAAAATAAGTTTTAACTCGACTTTTTTTAAACTAATTTTCATGTGTATAGGCTTTAAGCATTTTTAGGGGAAAATCCATTATGCCGTGGCTTGTCATATCTTTAAATCTTTTGATAACCATTGTAAAAATCAAGTTGACTAAAATATTAATTCGGAATGGCCTACTATTTTACCGAATTTTTAAGAGAATTTCGACAGAATGAGAGAAACGTACACATAGAGAAATTCCAACATACATATACTACATACATATACAATCGATAATAGCTGCAGTGTAGGGTGAAAATGATTTTTAAATTGTTGTTTCACAGTTACTGACATAGATTAATTGACCGGACTGACTTTTTGCTGATCTGTTAATCGATCTATTAAAAGTTGTTGCAGAGTCAACGTACGAACCCATGCCAAGTCGTCTATAGCCAGTTATGATTGCATCTACAATACCAATTTATTAACAATATCCTACAAAAATGACCCGTCCGGTTATAAATCAGCACGGGAATTTAGCTAACCTCCACTGGGTCGTCTATATATCATAACATATCCATATGAAATGAATTATTGCTTTATTCTCAAATTATCAAGCCAAACGTTTCACATTAATAACAACACATTGGGTTGTATCGATCGATCACTAAGACGGGATTTTAGAAAATTTTGACCCGGGCCCTCGGGTTCGAGGGAGCCTCGAAAAAAGTCATATCTCTGGATTGAACAGACGTAGAGACTTGAAACTGGGCGCGTTTGAATGATGGTTAGTCGAGTTTAGGGGATTTCCAAAATTTGAAAGCAAATTTTTTCAACAATATTTATATTTAGCCACCAAATAGAAGCAAAAAAAAAAAGCAAGAAACCCGCAGGTACATGCTAGTAACTTATAAAAACTATGTATTGTATGATTTAAACCAGGGCTGTAAGCCACTAAAAAATTTGCACTGCTTCGGTTCACGAACCGATTTAAAGTAATTGTCGAATCGATGTTCGGTTAAGTGTCTGTGGTTCAAAAAGTATATAACCTCCAATATATGCTTTTTTAAATTTTTTTCCACTCTATATTTTAAATTATTTTACTAAACAATTGTCTATTTTTGTTTACATTTAATATTGAAATTCATAAAAAATATTTGTCAGTCCGTTAAAACCCCGTATTCTCGACATAATCTGTGTTACATAAATTCTTATGACAAAATCATCGTACTTAGCGCTCTTTAGCGATCCGAACTTCAAATTTTTTCACTTCGCAAAGATGAACCGACGATAAAAATTATGTAAATTTTCATTCCTCGAACGGACCTCTTTAAATTTATTGTTTAGTAGACAGATTGCTTTGCCTTGCTGGGATAATGCAGAGAGTTGTTTTTCGATTTTTCCAATGGATTGTGTGCATTGCATAAATGGAGCATCATTTTTGTAGCATAATACTAAAGAAATTAATCATATATCAGTCACCGTTAAAGCAGCGTTCGAAGGAAATCTTTTGAATTAGGAACGTTCAGCATTTATGTTATAACGCCTCTTGAAATATTGCTGTAAATGGAAACCGGAATGTTGTAGAGTATCACTCTATCAAGGAAATATAATCATTACAGAAATGAAAAGACAGGATAATGGATAATAATCTTTTGTAACGATCTTTTCATTTTATAAAAATGTAGAATTGTTCTGTTCAATGCTCTCAAAAGAGTCAAGTGGATATTTTGGCAAAGAAGAAAACAATGTTTTCTTGTCATGAAAAATACGCAATTTGACTCGTTGGTTCAGCTCAAAAATAAGATTTTACGCAAGTTGCAGTCAATTGATCAAAATTTGATCACCAATCGAAAAATGGTTATGGACAAACGTCTGGAAAAGCTTTATACAGCTAAATCAGGTTTCCTAAAATGAATTAGTACTTCCCTTTCTTTGCATTTTCAAATGTTTTTATACCCGCCACTCATATGTGAACGGGTATTATCATTTTGTCAAAAAGTTTAAAACGCATTAAAGGAGACATCGTGGACCCTATATATATATTCTTGATCAGCTCGACGAGAAGACCATGTGCTACACCCAGATGGTAGGTATATCCCCCGTGCAAATCCACCGCTCATTTTTCAGTTTTTTTATGCAAAAAAGATGTTACTTTTGAATGTATATACTCAAAATTGGGTAAAAACACTTCTAACATCATCCAATATCAAAACCAAGGTACCAAGCCCATTTTTCGGTTTAGCCCCCCATACAAATCTACCGCTCATTTTTTGTATTTTTTTTTATGAAAATAGTTGTTATTTATGAATGTATTCACTCTAAATTTTGGAAAAACATTTCTAGTGTCATCCTATGTATACCCTACCGTTATGAATCGGATCGGACCACTATAACATATAGCCCAATATAAACTCACCTCCCATTTTCTGATATATTTAAGAACATTTTTGTTACAATTCAAATATTATATCAAAATTGTTTTTAAACACCGGTTTTATCAGTCCATTGACCCCCCCTACCTTTCGTACATGGAAAGTTAATTCGTAATCTAGAACAAGTCCTTTTCATTTTGTTTCAATTTTTTAAGTAGAAACTTTGAGAAAAACATTTACAGCAAAGTTTAGCGGAAGCTGAACCAAAAAATATATTGCAATATATTTAATTGTTTTATTGAAATTCATATCGTACATTATCGATAAATTATTTAACTGAGGTCAATTATTTCAAATGTTATTGCAGAAAATTTGTAAAGAGTGTGATTGCTTTGTCGCTGTAAAGACGTTGTCAATGTTGTCTTCCGATTTGGTTTTCCTTTTCGTTTATTTTTTAAACTGAATGTCTCTGTCAAAATGATAGGCGTGCCATTTCCAGATTCGTTTAATGCGATAATCGAGTTGGTAATTTACCAACATATTATCAAATTGTTAAAGCGTGTAGAGATTTTTTTGCTCTACTTGAATTTTAATAATAAATACGATACGTCCAGGGAGAATTTTAAAAGTTCAATAAAAATAAATTAAATAAAAAGTATGGTTTATGGTGAACAGAATATTCAAATAGTTTTTGAAAAATCAAAAAATCTAAAAAAAACAAATTAAATTAAATTTAAGTTTCATTCAGTAATTTTAAAAAAAATTTCATTTCAAAACACTTTGATGGATGTTCTTGCACTTAGTACGCCTTCTGCATTCTATCTTTTATTACTTCACAAAAGATTTCCCGTGCATTCAGTATTATATTACGACGATCGAAAGAACGTTTGTCTGTCCCCCTCTTGCTCACAAAATGAGTTTGCTCAATGCAACACGAATGCCGTTGGCTGAGCTGAGACAAGCAGCCTTGTCACACTGTTCGCCTATTCGTCAGTTAGTCTGTCCGTCAGTCCGTCTGTACGGTTGACGCTCACACAATCACATATTGAAATCATTTTTGTGTTTTGTAGATTTTTGTCCCCCCCTACCCCCAGAAATCGATAAAAATCAATTTGCAATATTCAACTTTTAGTTGAGTCGTGCGTCCGCAGTGCAACACCCAAAAGGCACACCCAAGGCATTTGATTTTCCTCGATTTATTGAAAATTGATAAAAAAATATTTTAATTGAATTGAAGCAAAACAAGGAAAAACGTTAACTTCGGTGGAACCGAAGCTGAAATACCCGTTACATGGGCGTGTCGTCTTGGTTTTGACCCTGGATGACCAAAAAAATGTTTTTACCCAATTGGGAGCGAGTACATTCATAAATAATTACTATTTAAAAAAAAAAAATCGAAAAAAATCGATAAGTTTGTATGGGGGCTATACCTAAAAATGGGCGTGGCACTCTCATTTTCGAACTTAACCTAGTCGTTGCCGAGAAAAGCTTAAGTTTAAAATTTCAGCCCAATATCTTTATATCTTCATCGAAAAGATGGCATAGCAACAAACAGACGGACAGACGGACAGACAGACGGACATGGCTAGATCGATTCGTCTCGTCGAGCTGATCAAGAATATATATACTTTATGGGGTCTCCGATGCCTCCTTCAATGCGTTACAAACTTTTTGACAAACTGAATATACCCGTTTACACTATGTGTAACGGGTATAAAAAAGAAAATATTAAAAACAAGAAAACAGAAAAGAATCGCACCATTGAAACCGAATTATATAATTTGGGCCTTAATTAAGGTTTCAAAGCTGAAAGAGAATAAAATACTTTTTTTTGCTTAAATGTCAACGGAAACTGAAAAAGTGAGAAGGTGATGCTGGCGATGCTGGTGAAATGTTGGAAGTTGAAAGAAAATTGAAAAGTCACATTAATTAAGAAAGGGAAAAACTAATTATAGCTGGCGCAACGCGACGAGGACGAGACGGGACGGTGTGAAATACTTCACCTGTGCGTTAATGCGAATGTCGATGAGTGTCGTGTCTATTTGTATTTGGGCGTCCCGTCCCGTCCGTCATCCGTTCACCGCATCGGTCTTGCTGACTATTTGCAATGTATCGTATCTACGTGCCACACAATTCGCTTCGCTTCGCCTTTTTTTTTTTTTTGAATGCCGCAACAAAGATGCTAAATAAAAATCAATTAAGCATTATTTTGTCTGAGCTGTCAAAGCGGTGCTCGAGGCAAGAAACGCTCTCAGATATGCCGCATGTACATATGTATGAGTATGTATCAGCATTTTTAAGCATCTATTAGATACGTGCATGCTAGTGGGTCTTTTGCGAGAAGTGTGTGTGTGTGAGTTTGTTAGTTGGCGTGTGAAATAACAACACAATACCGCGCACCACACTCAGCTGAACTAATTCGTTAAAATATTCGTGCTTATTTATTTTTTTATCCGTTTTTTTCCCCCTAAAATTGTTTTTGCTTTGACGCCTTTGTCGCTTGGTTCGCATTAAAAAACAATTTTCTTTTGTATCTTTATTATCCATTGATGTATGTATGCGTGTATGTATTTGTGTATTTAAATAGAATTTGGCCCCACTGGGATGTCGTGTGACAATGCTCAATGACCGACAACCAACTGTGAACGTGGACCTAGGAAGCCGCCGTAGAACCTACTCGATTTCGATTCATTTATTATGGTTTGTGTTTAACTTTGGCAATAGACCAAAAATTCTTCTTAATTTGCGTACAAAAACAATTCGAGAAGAACACTTCATAGAGGAGTATACAAAATAAACAAAATAAGGAATAATGTTAACTTCGATGGAACCGAAGCTTAAATACCCGTCACACGAATCTTTGAAGAGTTTTTATATAATCATCATTGGCATAAGTAACATTTCGATGCAAATCCATGTTTAGACACAATATAAACACAAAATCTTAAGCAACAAATACAGACAAATATTTTGTTGAAAATATCATAACATGGGAAATGAGTTTGTTTGAGGCTATATTGTATAGTGGCCCGATCCCAATTTGGAGTGAATACATTCATAAACAAAAACTGTTTTCATACAAAAATTCCCAAAAAGCGGTAAATTTGTATGAGGGCTATAAAAACAGACGTGGCACATTGTTTTTTTTTTTATTAATTTTTAGGTTAATACATTCATAAATAAAAACGTTTTTCATAAAAAAACTGGAATATTTGTATGGGGGCCATACGTCAGAGTTTGTGAGGTATTCCGCCTAGGACTGAGAAACGTTTAAGTTTAAAGTTTCATTCCCAACTAAGCGAAGGAATTTCCTCGCCTCAGACAGACGAACGGACAGATGGACAGACAGACGGACATGACTAGATCAATTCGACTCGTCATGTCAATCAAGAACCTATATACGGACAAAATGATAGTACCCTCCACACGTGTACTGGAAGTCGGATATCGGATTGGCCTAGATTGTAGGGAAATATACTACTGTGGGCAAAAAGTAAGGTGAATTTAAATTTCGCACGCTTAACGTTTCGGGCTAGTTCTTTTTTTCTTGAGTTGGCAGGACTGTTAATAACATCTTTGCCAAATTTCATGTCAATGACATTATCAGTATTATATTTACACTTGTGTTTACCAAACGACCAAGAGTGCATTTTTCGATTTTAACAATTTCTGATTTAATTGTCATCAAATTATGTAAAAAATAAATGAGAGTTACTAACAAATAATGTTGAAGAAGGCTTACGGGGACCCAGCACTACCAAAATCAACAACATAAGATTGGTATAAATTGTTGAAGACGAAGAGCACCCTGGTCGACCATCGAAATCAACGGACGATGCTCACATCCAAAAAGTAAAAGAATTAGAGCTTGCACACTGTCGATTAACTATAAGATCCTTTGCTGATGAAATCGGCGTATCGAAAGGATCAATTAATACCATTTTGAAAGATATTTGTGGCGTCAAACGTGTCAAGTCTCGATTGGTACCAAAAATGGTGACTTTTGAACGCGTTTCTTGTCGATTGAGGAGATACGAGCTGAATCGAAGAAGGCGCAGATGGCTATACCGGAAAGGGACTATTTGCCATATTTCGAGGATTTGAAAAAACGTTGGCATAAGTGTATTTTATCGGGAGGAGATTACTTTGAAGGGGATGAAATTGATTTACAAGAATAAATACAAATTTTTCATTTTACAAACAAATTTACCTTACTTTTGCTCACAGTAAATATTATACATGAATTAATATTGGCATTTTGCAACCTATTTCACTATATGCAATAAAAAATTCATTTACATTTTCAAGATACTTTTCGCACAATGTGATGTAACTCTTCCATGGTCATTTTTCCGCAGAATTTATTTTCTCGAACATATAAAAGACTAGGATTCTTCTATCTTTGGGTGTTCCCCAAGTTCCAAGTATGCAGTTCTGGTTTACTCGACTGATGGACTTTGATGGACCTGACCTCCCTTTTAATGAGCCTCAAGTTTAAATTGTATCAATGCTGCATATACGTTTGTAGATGTTACAAAATTTGTTTCAAAATCGAATACACCTGGCAAAATAAAAAAATTATACACTTTGCAGTTAAATTATAATTAAAGATGATATATTTTTATACCCGCCACTCTTAGTGTAAGTGGTATATTCAGTTTGTCGGAAAGTTTGTAACGCATTAAAGGAGACATAGGAGACCCCATAATATAATGCGTTTTCTCGGAAAGTTTTGAAGATATTACCCTGAAATTTTAATCTTAAGCATTTTTTTGTATCCTAGGCAGTTTGTCAGAACTATGGTGCCATGCCCATTTTTAGATATAGCCTCCATTCAAACTTACCACTTTTTTCTAAATTTTTTGAATGAAAATAGTTCTTATCCAATATCCAAGATGCCATTTTTGAGTTTTTGTATGCAAATAGTTCATATTTATTAATATATTCACTCCAATCTAGGTAAAATCACTTCTACTGTCATCCTATGAATATACTACCGATATGGCAAGGATCAGGTCATTATAACATACATATCCCATTCAAACTTATCTTCCATTTTTTATATCTGCAATTTTAAGCTAAAAATTTTACATGTATGCTTTTAATTTGAGCGCCAACTTGATTTTCCCCACCCCAACCCCTTTGCGGAATATAATCTACGTCACTGATCATCATACATGAACTAAATAAAGTTTTTGTGTGGCGGGTATTTGAGCTTCGTTTCTACAGAATATACCGTTTTTCCTTGTTTTTTTTTATTTATAGAGGATAAACTTTGTTTGAATATTTGGTTTATATGATTGCTATTTCGAGATCTTGGTATCGAACGTGTTTCATTTAAAAATTCAACCTTCACTCTTAGCAACCGTTTTAAAAAGGGGAAGTGCTATTATTTTTTAAATTATAAACTTAAAACATCAATAAAAGTGTAATTAAGAATCACAAATGGAATAAACGAACAAGCGATTGTGTAGTTTTCATCATAGGCAAACACTGTTCGTGCATAATCCAAGCGATTTCATCTACAAATGTCGCCGTTCTCATGAAAGTCATTCAATCAGTCTGCTCTATGACAGTAATGACTAAAAATGATATTAAAAGCAAATGTACTTCTACACCACACCTGGGTGTGAGTTAAGTAGAATCGGCCTAAGTCAAGTCGACTTTCGAAGTGGTTGAAATGGTGGTGGTGGTGATTGACGTCTCTGAGCGCTTACGTGTCCATTTGAGCCATGCTATAAATACACAATCGAGGTCATTAAGCAATTTAATATTTTAACAAACTGATAATAATCGAATGCACAGCAAGAGGCACACACCGGGAGGGTTTAGTATTCACATTTTGGGGGAGCCCTAAAATGTCAACCACAAAACTGCCCACGAAGGACAAAAGAGATTGAGAAAAAAAATTACAAAAAAAAAAAAAAAAAAACATTTGGTGTATTAAATTTCAAAAAAAGTGAAAGCCTCAAAATTTATTTGGTATATTTTTATACCGATGGTGTTTTCTGTAGTAGAAAGAAAATATTACAGCTCTGAATTACAGAACGCTGATTAAAATACAGCATACTGATATTTGAAAAAAGATTATTGCAGAGTATTTAACAGTTTTTATACCCTGTACCCAGACGATAAGAAGGTATATTAAGTTTGTGCATATGTGTGTAACAGGCATACCGTTTTTCCCTCTGGGTACAGGGTATAAATATAGTAAACTGTGGAAATTTGTATATGGTAGACAATTTAATTTTAGTAGAGTGTACTATTTTTGGCGATTAAAGTGGTTGAAATGAAAACTATCGATAGTATCGATAGTTAAACGCCTTATTTTATGGATAGTTACTTGTTACCAGCCTAAATTAGACAACGGGCTCTACATATGAAATCTACATGTCACCTCTTTAGCAGTGCCTGTAAATACTCTTTAAGACGATGCTAGAACTTTTTCGTTTGTTGAAATTTTTTTCGTATCACACGAGATAGTGCCACAAACTTATAAAATTTACACGCAATTCTAGCATTACTCAAAAGGGCTCTTAGGGCCCTAAAACAATATACTCAAAACTAGATTTTTTTTACCACATCGTTTACCACATCGTTAAGGGTCGTAGCTGCTTAATTTTTATAATTCAGATTCGTAATGCTCAGTTTTAATTATGAATATGGGAATATCTAGTTGCGAGAGAAAATAATATACTCGTATATTTTAACACAGATTGTTGTGTTTAAAAATATCGAAAATATCAATGGTAAGACAATCGATTGTTTTGTTGGAGTTTATACTTGTTTGTGTTATTTAATAGACACCATCCTTAAGTATAAAAGTTAGGTTAGGTTAGAATGGCCGACGCGAATTCTCGCGACGTCAACTAGGCCAGTTAGGCCCATTGTGATACCATATGATTTCTCATTTATTCCTTCCTACTCGAACCAGCTCGATTTCCTTATGAAGGCGGCCAATGCACCAATCTTGACTGATGCAATCTCCGCCAGACGGTAAATCTTATTCTCCCAAGGGCTTGGCAGTGGCAGAGGCAGAGAAAATGTTCTACTGTCTCCTCCTCTTCCTCGCTTGTACAGCTCCTACAGAAGTCATTTGATGCCACACCAGGCAGTGTCCCGTGAGAGCGCTAACCATCATGGATAGAATCTATCTATTATGGCGCATGAGTTGGGCTGTTCATTTAGTGTTATACTATACTCTGGCCACGTAAGTTTCCAGGTATTACATTTGGGATTTGTGTTCCACCTAGTCTCTGCCATTCTGATTATTTCCTCTTTCACCAGTTCTTTGGCTATTAGATCTAGGGGTAATAGATATAGGAGAGCATTTAGTGCATCAGTTGGTGTGGTACGTAACGCACCACTAATGAAAGTCCTCGAACTCCATTGAACCTTCTGTAAACATTTGCGGTTGGTCACTTACAGAAGTATTAGTCATTACCACTGCCGTGTATAGCCAATGTACAATGCAAGGTGAGAACCCCCACCTTCTGCTAATAGCTTTTTTACACGTGAAGAGCGCCATTTTGGCTTTCTTGATACGTTCTTCTATGTTTTCGTTCCAGTTAAGCTGTTTATCTTTAGGATAAAACCAAGATATTTGGCACTGTCACGGAAGGTTAGGGCGACGTTGTTTAAGTATAAAAGTATGTCTTTTTTTTATGAATTTATTCTCATACTCATCGAACGACACACAACGGAGAGAAATCAACCATTAAAAATCATTTCAAATTTTTAAAAGTAATAACTTGTAATTATTTATCGATGTATATAAGCAGGTATTTAACCTTATATAATGTACATATGTGTATATACTAAAACGTTTATACAATATATTAAGATACATATAGTATGTACATAAATATATGTGTACTCGTATATACTAAGTCGATATAAATTACATGCATTAAGTATCTCACACTCTCTCTTCTTGGGCTTAATTACATGGATTAAATTTTTTACGGTGCTTATGCGTTTTATTACTTATTCTTTTTTTTTTTTGTCTTTGTTAGTTTTTGAATTTAGATATAATCGTGTGTTGGTGTATGTATATATTTCTGGTTTTAGTTTGTTATTATTATTGTTGAAAACGACTTCGAAGTAGTTCAGGCAATCGACATGGTACGTAGACAAATATAGGCTTAGTGCGTCGTCGAGCGGAGCACCATCAGCATGGAAAATTGTCGCATATGCCGTATGTGTATGTGTAGATACTTGCTTATATTTTTTTAACGTCTTTTCTCTCTTTATTCGTCTTTACGCCCCGTTGACATTCATCGCTGTCTCATAATCTGCCAACTTTGCCTTTACCGTCGAATATAATTCCAGGGATTATAAACGAACGAAACAAAATTTTCTGTTTAATGATAATCGAAATTGTCATGCGTTTGTTTTGTTTTTTGTTTTTATTTTTTATTTTTCTCGTAATTGTTGTCTGTGTTTCAGTGTTAATTACAAAGTAGAGTGTAGGTAGTGCTTTTACGGCTCGACGATTATAGGCTTTTCGCTGCATTTCAAGTCTTCGCTAGAATTGTAATTTTATAAATACGAAACAGAAACGCTATGCATCAAATTTCTGTAATACTTAAAATGATGATTCATTTGTCAATCATCTTTTTTACTATAGAAACCAGTTGCCTTTTGGGGATAACATCTTTCGATCACCTCATCTACATTTTCTGCAACTTTAGTGAGCGTTGTCGATGTCGTCACAATTAAGAAAATGATACTCTCTATTATAAAAAACTATCGGATATGGAATGTTGACAAAATATTTTTTTTAGAATTTCATCCATTCCATTTAAGTTTAGAATCATAAAAGTAATTGTATCTATTAAACCGAAAAAGGCCTCGAACGTTTTGTACTTTGGCTCGAACAAAGGCAGAACTTGTTTCGTTTCGTGTAATAAATATAAACTGAATTTATGTTTATAAGTTTTATTTAAGCAGAAATACAAACATTAAAAAGTCAAATACAAATTGCCTTCAATAGAGAAGCATAAACAAGTTACAAAATTAATGAAACGTACAGAAATGACATTGCCGGCTGATGAATCCGACTAACATAAAATGAGATAAACGAGCTGAAAATAAATGAGGCGCTTCTGCGCATTAAATGATTTTGAAGTGGAAGTGGAATGTGTTTAAACAAACGGATGGGACCATTTTCGATATAGATATGCATGGTATATATGTACCTACACGTACATACTATAAGTATATACTATAAGTATCTCAAAGTAGCATATGTAACTCAAATTTGACGTTGTCAGTTGACATAGCCATGCATGACATGATGCGTATCACAAACATCGACGCTGACGCTGACGCTGCCCCAACTAATGATGTTAATAAAAATAATAATGATTTGAATTATGATGATGATGATGAATCTGACATGACATGTGGAAAATGGCTTACGGCGTTTCCATAATCATTCAACTGCACTGATAATAATGACGCATTGTGTACAAAATGTTAATGATTATTATTTTTTGATAAATCGTCGTTGTCGTGACAATCACATTTTGAAACTAAAATAAACTAAAGTAAATCGAATTTTGATTGCAGCAAAAATCCATAAGCAAACAAAAATTAATGAAAGTAACAGATACAAAATGAAATAAACGAGCCAAACAATAAATTTAACCGTCGAGCTTTTGAACAATTACTTTCGAATCTATTTGTATAAATAACTGAAATGATGCATTTAAAAAAAAAAGCCCGTCGACATTAAAACAATTTTTTTTTTTTATCTACATACTCGTATATAAGGAATGGGAAATGAAAGTAAAACTCCTATTTACTTATTTTCTCAGTCAGTTCAATAAGACAGGTCGACCAAAAAAAAATCTTTTCTTATTGGACCAAACTTATCTTAAAGATTTTTCATCGCTGAATGCAATTTTGAAATTATTAGGTTTAGAAACTAAACAAAAAACACTGTTTTGACTGTTGTGACTGTTTTTCCCCAAATGTAGCAGATGAATTTGAGGTGATAGAAACCTCGTATAAAGCTTAAACTAAAGCTTGATTCTTCTGCTATAAGAGCAGGGTCAATAAAACAATGAATTTTGATGAAATTCCTCAGGTTCAGGTTCATCTGTTATATTTGATCGAAAACAGTCAGTTTTCTGAAAATCTCAACACAATTTAAAGGCCAAATTCGCCAACAACGAAGAAAAGTCTATAATATTATATAAGTCAAGTTCGAATCAGTCTAATCAGAATAGCTTGAATCATTTTCGGTGTCGATCTGTTTTAATCTTTGAACAATTCGTATATAAATTGCCAAAATGAAGAGTAACAGGGGATTTATTTCATTAGCTAGAAATTCTTATAAACAAGACATACAATATTTGACAGGCCTCGTTTTAGGAATAGACTCATTCAAATTTTTTCAGTTTTTTTTTTAAATATGGTAAAAAACACTTCTAATACCATCCCATAACAAATTTTCTTTCCAGATATGACCGTATTAAATATTGAGCCTCTATTTAAATATTTCTAATAAATAAATAAACAAATAAAGACAAATCGCAGTAGATATTGTACATATTTTTCAGTAATTTTAAGCATTTTTTCCTTTTTTTTACCAAATTAGACACTTAAGTACATAAGCAGACGATTAAAATTTAATTATTATTAATGTTTTTTTTTTCCCCGAAATGCCAAACCTGTAATGATAATTATTATTATCGTCATTATTATTTTTATCTTATTCATTTCGGTTGGTCGGTTGGTTGGTTATCAGAGGCCCTCATGCAAAGCAAACAAATGCCATGCCTAAGGTTAACGCGAATAGAGTGGGTTGCTAAAGATCGAATGAAGACTAATGGAGTGGGTCAGCAAACGGGAGGCATAAACAAAAATAAATGATTATAAACACATCGAAACATTTCACAGAGCTACACAGCCCCATTGGTGAGGTGATACCGATCAACATATTCGTATAAACACAACGGCATGTGGCGCCTTCATTGGTAACATCAGCGTCAGCGTCAGCGTCAATGATGCTCCATGCAAGCGTATTGCTTCGCCTCGCCCCTTACGGCCCAGGGCCGGCTGCACACCAACAGAATCGAGTGTGAGTGTGTATCTGTGTTTGTTTGTTTGTGTGTTTGTTTGTCGGCTTCGCTTGCTTTTTCTTTTATACCCGCCACACATAGTGTGGGTATATTCGATTTGTCGGAAAGTTTGGACCGCATTGAAGGAGACGTCGGAGACCCCCTAAAGCAGATATATTCTTGATCAGCTCCGATGAGACGAATCGATTAAGCCATGTCCGTCTGTCTGTCCGTCTGTCTGTCTGTCTGTTTACTTCTACGCATTTTTTTCGATGAAAGATATATAGATATTACGCCGAAGTTTGGAACTTAGCTTTTCTCGGCAACGACTACTTTAATATGTTAAAATCAAAGGTGCCCCCGCCCGTTTTTAGGTGTAGCCCCATACAAACTTACCAAAAATTTCTGAATTTTGTATGAAAAGTCTGTATTTATGCATGTATTCGCTCCAAATTGGGTAAAAACTTTTCTCTTGTCATCCAAAGCCGAAACCAGGTAAGCTACGCCCTTTTTTAGGTATAGCCCCATACAAATTTTCCCACCCATTTTCAAATTTTTGAATAAAAATTTGGTATTATTTATGAATTTTTACTCCAAATTGGGTAAAAACACTTCTTATATCATTCAATTCCAAAACCAAGAGGCCACTCCCATTTTTATATATAGCCCCCATACAAACTCACCGATTATTTTTGTGTTTATGTATGAAAAATTAATTTTTCGTCTATATATTTTTAAATGTATATAAACCACTGATGATCACACATAAACTATTCAAAGATTCGTGGGGCGGGTATTTATGCTTCGGTTCCACCGAAGTTAACGTTTTTCCTTGTTTTTTTTTTTTTGACATTAAGTTCATAAAAGTAAAATTCTCGCTTCGTCGTCATTAATGTTGCATGCAACATAAGTATTGACATCGGCGGCCTTTGCTGCCTCGTTGAAATCATGACGCCTTTAGTGCAGCAACAGCAATTATCTTCCTCCATTTATACCCTACACACATAACCAAATTTCTGAATGGTGTAGTGGCTCCTGTCGCTCGATTCATAAAAATAAACTTATTTTGAATTTCTTTTACATTTCCAGCAACAGCAGAAAACAGCATTAAATTTTAGCATTTTTTTTTATTATTTTTTTTATTTATTTTTTTTATTAAAAATAAATTTTTAAACTTTCAAAATAAAACTGAAATAAAGAAAGTAACGTACGGCTTTAGATGCAACAAATTGGCATACATGTTCTAAGGATACTTGGTATCACTTGTCACATTGACAACTAAGGTAGCCATATTGCTGTCACCCAAACCGCATGCATAAGCTGACTTTAAGCATAAAGATTTGAAAGTCATGCTTTTCCTTTTTAATCGTCAGCCAGAGCAGACCACTCAGCGTGGAAAAAAAAAAAATTTTTAGAATTGAGATTTACTTTTTATTGCATGGATTGCAATATAAAATTTCTCGTATTACTCATTAAAATTTCCAAAAAGAAGTGAAGCATCTCAAAAATTTTGGAATGATATATAGGCGCTTTGCGCATAGTTTTATTTTCATATATTCGATTATAATTGCTGTTTCTGCGTGCTGCTTTGAGAGAGAGGTCTACGAAATCATCAATAACTCTTCATCTGTCCGTCGCATTTAACATCGTCAAAAATTAAAATTTCTTTCTAAAGTGCAGTAAACTTATAAAAAGCAAAGAAAATATAATATACATATGTCCTAAATGATCTAAAAACTATATAAAAGCCCCAAAAATCTAATTTAACCTGTGTTAAGTGAAAGCCATAATTTTTTTTTTTATATAATTATGGCTTAATTACAAAAAGTGATAATTTCAAAAGAGTCTTAAAAAAAAAAAAAAGGAGAAATGCTAAAAATAAAAATTAATTACATAAATTTAGCATAAAAATGAGAATAAATAATTTAAGTTTTTTTTTTACTTTACACCGAGTGTAAATTGTTAGTCGTGTTAACTTTTTATTACTTCTTTTAGTTATCTTTTTTGTGCAAGAATTATAAAAATAATATTTAATTAAATTTTTTTTGCTTCATGTCATATTTAAAAAAAGTGCAAGTAAAAAAATAAAAAAAAAAAAATATGCAAGTGAATATATAAGATATAAAAAAAAAATATATTGATAAAAAAAAAAAAAAAAATTAATATAATTAAAATGTTTCTTAACATAATAAAGTTTGTACGAATCATCTTTTTTGGAGTGTAATGTGTTGCATCGCATTAAAATTAAGCCGAAATACAACAAAGAATAATATGCAAATTAACTTCGTTTCCACTTCGCACTCTCGCTCATATATATTGTATAAAACTCTCTAACAGCTAATCTGCAGCATCTCCGGAAAGGCCTTTCTGCGTGGGAGCAAGACAGAATATGCATGTAAGTTTTTATTAATCTCTTTTCTCTATATATTCTGCTAGAGAGCGAAACGGTTAAATCGCGGTAACTAAGCTTAATCGGTTCATAAACGTACGACGAAGAGTATGTCTAAAATTATATACCCTTCAGTAACGCGGTTTTAACAGGGTATATAAATTATGTCGCTTGTTAGAAATTTTCATTTTTTTTTGTTTTTCAAACATTTTTCGTTTACAAAATAAATTAAATTTAAATTTGAATTAATAAATTTAATTAAAATAAAATGGATAAAAAAAAAATAGTGAATAAAGCTAAATAAAATTAAATAAAAATTACATAAAATTAAATAAAATTTCTTATGATTAACTATTAATAAAATTTAAATTTACTTCAATGTCGCCTACTTAATTTAAACTCGCATACAATCTTTATTGATTCAAATGAATTATAAAATAAAATACATGCATGAATCAAATATTATAAACTAAACATTAATATTATATTAATTTTAACATTATCTATCTATATTGCCCTTATTTATTTTTTTTGAAAAATTATTGAATATGTTTTGAATTTTTTTTTATAATCCTTGCACCTATAGAATAAAAAAAAAATTATGAATTGTTCAGATTTTTAGAAGTTCACATTTTATTAAATTATATAGGGTATTATCTATAGTCAATTTAGTTTTTTTTTGTTATAATTTTTAAATGTATTTTTTTTTTTATTATATAAAACTCAAATTAGATTTTTTTTTGTTGTAAATGAATTATTTTTTTTAAATTAAAATAATGAATTTTTATTGTACTTTTTGTGTTTTTGTTAATATGAACTAAACATATTTATATGCCTGATTCCGGTCTAAAAATGGTCCATAGTTAATTTCTTAGTGTTGTTAAAGGGGTCACTTAATTTGTTGTTGAATCTGGATCAGTGACCAAGGTAGGGTGGGCTCATCAGTTAGTGCATAACATCAGCGACTAATTTAAAATAAAATCAACTACTTTTGTGATGCGCAATCTTTCTTTCTTTATTTGGTTGTGCCTTTACTTTCCTTCCTCTGAACTTAATTTTTTTTTTCTCCTTAATGCACGCAAAATTTATTTATTTTTTTTGTTGTTCTTGTATATAGGTATTGATATGTCTGAATTATCCTTAAATCAAGAATTCTTTAAAGGTTACTTAACCCACCCCGATTGCCGACGAGCCGAGCCGGTAAAATTGCGTGCGCCTTTAAAAGAATTCGTTTTAACACCTGCTGCACCGCTTTAGGAATTCAGAAGTGAAATCATCCCAGGTTATATGCTACAATTATATATTATATTATATATATATATATATATATAAAGAATATATAAAAATTAATAAATTGGCGCCCAACGTGGGGCCCGACACCTGTGCAACGGACCATCAGATACATTCCACCTTTAGCTTTGCTTTTGCTAAAATTAAACTATAATATTTATTTTTGCATGGTGTTGGTGAACCACATCCACTTCGGTTTAGTTTCGTTTGGAGTCTGAATAAGCTTTAACTACCTAGTTTATCGGACCAATATTGAAACAAGTTTTTTTTATTTCTTTAATTGTGCTTTAGTTTTATTTTTGTTTAGCTTTTGCATGACTCTTCATTGATGTCATCAATGCGTTCAATTTGAGTAAAGCACCCTTTTTCGTCTCATACTATTTTTATTTAAAAAAAAAAAAAAAAAAAAACTCTTTTTTTAGTGCTTTTCTTACATATTTTACTGGAGCCAATGGTTAATTCATAGATATTATCATTGCCGTTTAATTATATTAAAGCACCCTTTTCCTACAATGCGTTTTTTTTAAATTTTTATGGATACTTCTACTCTTTAAATATCTTCATTGCCGATTAATTTACAAATCTTCTTTTTTTTTGTGCTTTTCTTACATATTTTACTGGAGCCAATGGTTGATTCATAGATATTAACATTGCCGTTTAATTATATTAAAGCACCCTTTTCCTACAATGCGTTTGTTTTTAAATTTTTATGGATACTTTGCTTGACTCTTTAGATATGTCTTCATTGCCGATTAATTTGACAAATGCTTACACACTTTTCTTTATTTTCATTTATACAACCAAATTCCTAAGTTTCACTTATTGTGTTTTATTTTCAAATTAATATAGGATCCTTTGTATGACTCTTCAGAGAAGTCAACATTGCCTTTTAGCTTGTTTAAAGCACTTAAGTTTTTCTTAATTTCCTCAGAATATTGCAATGAATGAATTTGAAGTCTAGGCGTTAGTAAAGAACAACTGTGAATTCTTCTTCGAAGTTTGCTATATTCATACATTCTTCTAAATAGTCCTGGTGGATACTCATATAATTTTCTAGAAAAGTTTTTGAGCCGTAGGAGCGTTTATTGTTTTTTTCCCCCCTTAAAATATATTTGTCGGAGTCTTAGTTAAATTTAATTTCTAAAATTTTAATTAAGCCACTTATATATTGTGAGGAACTAACTTTATTTTTCCTATTTTTCTTTTTTTTTGTATTGCAAAAGAATTGATTATACTTTTTGATTATCTATAGCCAGCTTTATACTGGAATCAGGCCAAATTATTTCGAAACCTTTATTATATTTTGTTTTTTTTTTTTTAACCCATTTTAATTTTTTTTGCGTTTATTTTTTTTTTAAATACTTTTATAATCATGCCGCTAAGTCATAGCAATGAGGACTTAACAGCCGAAGAGCAATATTGCGGAATGTGCAGCAATATAATATCGCTGCGTTCCCAAATTCTTAACACATCATGTGGACATTGCTTTCATCGAACATGTTTCAACAAACCAGGTCACATTCAAAAGTCATGTCCTATTTGCGGTGCTTCTTTCGATAAGGCGACTTCCTCCAAAACGCCCATGACAAGATTAAAAGCCAAGCAGAAAGTTACTACAGATACTGCTAATACTGTTGATCCTTCACTTGTTGATGATCCGCCTATGGCAATTGAATCACCATCGGTTGAAGGACAAGATACTTTACTTTCTTTAGCCAATACTATTGCTGCCATAAATAATAAGATAGGTGCACTTAATGTTGCCATGGAAAGGCAAACGAAAAATGTAGAGGACGCTCTTAGTTTGCAACAATCACAAATTTCGTTTCTAACTGAACGTCTTGTACCAAATACAAATCATGAGGTTTTAAATAATACAAATGGTGCTACAGTAGTACCTACATCTTTTAATAGGAATACTCCTATAGTGATCGAGAATCAGTCTTTGGAGCAATTACTAGGGCTAACAAATACTAACCAATCTCAGTATCCAAGAAATCCAACGGATGTTAATCGTTTACAACAAGTTTCCAATTCAAATTCCGTTTCAAATGTTGCGCATTCAAACTCTGATTTACATACAAGACCAGATAAAGTGTGCCACATTCTTAATAATTGGAAATTGAAGTTCTCTGGATCAGCAAATAGTCTTTCCGTTGCAAGTTTCATTTATAGGATCGAATCCTTGACGCAACAGTCCTTAGGTGGCGATTTTGACTTACTTTGTCGGTATGCCAGCATACTTTTTGAAGGCAAGGCCAGTGACTGGTATTGGCGCTACCATAAATCTGTGCAGAACTTCGGATGGGGTGACCTATGTGCCGCACTTCGATGCCAGTATAGAGATACTCGCACCGACGTTGATTATAGGGAAATGATTCGTGATAAAAAGCAAAAACCCAACGAGTCTTTCGATAGCTTTTACGAAGGTATACTAAATTTAACAGATAAACTTGAAGTACCTCTAGATCAAAAATCTTTGGTTGAGATACTTCGAAGGAACTTAATGCCTGAAATACAGCATGAACTGCTCAATATAGAAATTGTTCGTAATAAAGCCATGCTTAATGTTCAAAAGCAACAAAATCGGAACGAGAAAGCGTACAACTTACGTAGCCGAATAATATCTTTTGTTCCTGGTCAGGAAGCTTGGAGACGTAATTTCGCTCAGAGCAATTTCGCACAAGGCTTTAATGCCAAATTAGCACCTTTATTTATAAAATCTCGAATAAGATCAAAATTAGGTAATTCTTATTACGAGCTAGAGGACCTGCAGGGGAGACTTTTAGGAAAATATCATGCAAAAGATATTGTTCAATGATCATACCCGCATAGTCTCACTTAGTAACGCTCCAGGAGTTATCATAATTTGTGCTTCTTTTATCTCCGCCCAAATTATGATCTTGGCAGGGGGAAATGTAGTGGCTCCTGTCGCTCGATTCATAAAAATAAACTTATTTTGAATTTCTTTTACATTTCCAGCAACAGCAGAAAACAGCATTAAATATTAGCATTTTTTTTTATTATTTTTTTTATTTATTTTTTTTTTATTAAAAAAATAAATTTTTAAACTTTCAAAATAAAACTGAAATAAAGAAAGTAACGTACGGCTTTAGATGCAACAAATTGGCATACATGTTCTAAGGATACTTGGTATCACTTGTCACATTGACAACTAAGGTAGCCATATTGCTGTCACCCAAACCGCATGCATAAGCTGACTTTAAGCATAAAGATTTGAAAGTCATTCTTTTCCTTTTTAATCGTCAGCCAGAGCAGACCACTCAGCGTGGAAAAAAAAAAAAAAATTTTTAGAATTGAGATTTACTTTTTATTGCATGGATTGCAATACAAAATTTCTCGTATTACTCATTAAAATTTCCAAAAGAAGTGAAGCATCTCAAAAATTTTGGAATAGTAAATTTTTTTATATACAGCGCCTATATTGGTAAATAGGCGCTTTGCGAATTTTCGTTTTGTTCTTTTTCTTAGTATTGTAGATCCTTTGCGCATAATTTTTTTCATATATTCGATTATAATTGCTGTTTCTGCGTGCTGCTTTGAGAGAGAGGTCTACGAAATCATCAATAACTCTTCATCTGTCCGTCGCATTTAACATCGTCAAAAATTAAAATTTCTTTCTAAAGTGCAGTAAACTTATAAAAAGCAAAGAAAATATAATATACATATGTCCTAAATGATCTAAAAACTATATAAAAGCCCCAAAAATCTAATTTAACCTGTGTTAAGTGAAAGCCATAATTTTTTTTTTATATAATTATGGCTTAATTACAAAAGAGTGATAATTTCAAAAGAGTCTTAAAAAAAAAAAAAGGAGAAATGCTAAAAATAAAAATTAATTACATAAATTTAGCATAAAAATGAGAATAAATAATTTAAGTTTTTTTTACTTTACACCGAGTGTAAATTGTTAGTCGTGTTAACTTTTTATTACTTCTTTTAGTTATCTTTTTTGTGCAAGAATTATAAAAATAATATTTAATTAAATTTTTTTTCCTTCATGTCATATTAAAAAAAAGTGCAAGTAAAAACAATAAAAAAAAAAATATGCAAGTGAATATATAAGATATAAAAAAAAAACAATATTGATAAAAAAAAAGAAAAATTAATATAATTAAAATGTTTCTTAACATAATAAAGTTTGTACGAATCATCTTTTTTGGAGTGTAATGCGTTGCATCGCATTAAAATTAAGCCGAAATACAACAAAGAATAATATGCAAATTAACTTCGTTTCCACTTCGCACTCTCGCTCATATATATTGTATAAAACTCTCTAACAGCTAATCTGCAGCATCTCCGGAAGGGCCTTTCTGCGTGGGAGCAAGACAGAATATGCATGTAAGTTTTTATTAATCTCTTTTCTCAATATATTCTGCTAGAGAGCGAAACGGTTAAATCGCGGTAACTAAGCTTAATCGGTTCATAAACGTACGACGAAGAGTATGTCTAAAATTGTATACCCTTCAGTAACGCGGTTTTAACAGGGTATATAAATTATGTCGCTTGTTAGAAATTTTCATTTTTTTTTTGTTTTTCAAACATTTTTCGTTTACAAAATAAATTTAATTTAAATTTGAATTAATAAATTTAATTAAAATAAAATGGATAAAAAAAAATAGTGAATAAAGCTAAATAAAATTAAATAAAAATTACATAAAAATTAAATAAAATTTCTTATGATTAACTATTAATAACATATAAATTAACTTCAATGTCGCCTACTTAATTTAAACTCGCATACAATCTTTATTGATTCAAATGAATTATAAAATAAAATACATGCATGAATCAAATATTATAAACTAAACATTAATATTATATTAATTTTAACATTAACTATCTATATTGCCCTTATTTATTTTTTTTTTGAAAAATTATTGAATATGTTTTGAATTTTTTTTTATAATCCTTGCACCTATAGAATAAAAAAAAAAAAATTATGAATTTGTTCAGATTTTTAGAAGTTCACATTTTATTAAATTATATAGGGTATTATCTATAGTCAATTTAGTTTTTTTTTGTTATAATTTTTAAATGTATTTTTTTTTTTCATTATATTAAACTCAAATTATATTTTTTTTTGTTGTAAATGAATAATTTTTTTTAAATTAAAATAATGAATTTTTATTGTACTTTTGTGTTTTTGTTAATATGAACTAATCATATTTATATGCCTGATTCCGGTCTAAAAATGGTCCATAGTTAATTTCTTAGTGTTGTTAAAGGGGTCACTTAATTTGTTGTTGAATCTGGATCAGTGACCAAGGTAGGGTGGGCTCATCAGTTAGTGCATAACATCAGCGACTAATTTAAAATAAAATCAACTACTTTTGTGATGCGCAATCTTTCTTTCTTTATTTGGTTGTGCCTTTACTTTCCTTCCTCTGAACTTAATTTCTTTTTTTCTCCTTAATGCACGCAAAATTTATTTATTTTTTTTTTTTGTTCTTGTATATAGGTATTGATATGTCTGAATTATCCTTAAATCAAGAATTCTTTAAAGGTTACTTAACCCACCCCGATTGCCGACGAGCCGAGCCGGTAAAATTGCGTGCGCCTTTAAAAGAATTCGTTTTAACACCTGCTGCACCGCTTTAGGAATTCAGAAGTGAAATCATCCCAGGTTATATGCTACAATGGCTATGAACTTTTTTTATAAACTTACAGCATATGAGTTTTTTTTTATTTAATGTTTAATGCAAATCAAAGCAATGCACTAATAAAAGATAATATTAAAAAAAAAACAATTTCATATTTTGCTATTTTCTAAAGCAAACTGGTGACTCGATTTACCCAATTGAATTGTCACAACCAAATTCTGCAGCGTATTACACAGTCGTCTTCATTCATTCTTCTATGGCCCTCTGCCATACTTAGTTTGTCAATAGTTTTGTTTTTACATTTTTCTTTTATTTTTTTTTTTTTTGTCATTTGTATTTGTGTTCGTTTTTGGAACATGTTTTTGCACTTACTTTTTCCATACCATCACTAAATATGGAAGCAAACTGTCAAATGAAATTAGTTAAATTAGTTTGACATACAACAAAGACGAAAAAAAAAACTATTACAAATACCAGCTGCAATTTGAAAAGACAACAACAAAAAGGAAAAAGCAGAATTATGAAAACAATAGACCTGATACTGTCAGTTTTAGATACAATATAGAATTGTACTTGAATTCGCTCGATGATTTCACTACTTTTCGGAACTTTGTGTGTCAATCTGACTGAGTGTCTTTCTCTTACTTCATTAATTTTACAATACGTGAGTGCCTGCTCGTTTGGATTTTATTTTATTATTTATCACTATGGAATATTTTCTTTCATTATCTATAAAAAACTTAGTTTCGAATAATTGATTGGGGTTATTATTGTATTTAAAAAGTTTTTGTGGCGCACAACACAAACTTTAACATTTAAACGGTTTTACGATTTTTAATTTTCTAGTTTATTCAAACAAAATAAATTTAATCATTTAAGAAGAGTTTAAAGACGTCATCTATCAATTAAATAAAACAAACCAACTTTTTGGAAAGTACATGTAATGATTTCCAAATGTTTAAACAAGTCTGAATGATTCAATCAAAGGTTCCCTATTATTTACTCCATTTCATAACGACGATTTTGGAAAGAGTTCTTTTGAATAACATTTTTATTCTTTTGAAACTCATCAAATATCAACAAAAATTTTAGAAACTTGTTCAAAATATTTGTGTATCTGAGCGGCACCCTAAGTAGCACCAATTACGGTTTGCAGTATGAAATGAGCAGTTTATAAGTATATTCCAAAAATTTCGTTAAGAGACTTGCGAGACATAATAATAGTGATATGCATGCTCTTAGCTTGATTTACTAAATTTAAGAAACTTCATTTTCAGTTTGGTACACACAACAGTGGGCTGGGAAACTAATCCAGACTAACATAAAGATAAGATACTCCTGCAGATCCACTGAAAGGATCCATATTGAAAATGCAATGCATATTACCACGCCCACCCATACTTATTTACCTTTAATTTAATACAAGTGAAAGATGTTTTTAAATATATTTTTAATTTTTTCCTGGGTTTTGGAATATTAGAGCAGTGGCGCAAATAGAATTTTCAATGTATTTTGTTTTTAATTTTTTTATTAATAACTAAAAATGTTGTTAAATTTTGTTAGTGTTTAATTTTACTATATACTTAGGTGAGTAATAAGACGCAATTTTTTGAATGTGTTGACCTGCCAACTAATGGAGCCGGAAAAGCTATGTCTTTGGAATGAGTAGACCGTGAGACTATTATTATTTAAAAAATGATTCAAAAGTATATTTATCGTGATCAAGGGGAACTCTGAAATTTAAAACTGGGGCCTATTGGGTCACAATGTATATAATTATATTTTAAACGTTTTATTTACAATTTTGAGACTGTGTATGGCACATTTTTATACCCGTTACACAAAGTGTTAACGGGTATATTCAGATTGTACGAAAGTTTGTATCGCATTAAAGAAGGCATCGGAAACCCCATAAAGTATATACATACATTTATTATTGATCAGCTCGATAAGACTTAATGAGAATCATGAGAATCAATTTAGCCATATCCGTCTGTCAGTCTGTCGGTTGCGATGCGTTCGGTTCCACCGAAGTTTTTCCTTGTTAAAATTGAATTCTTCAAAATGAAAATTTCGCAGCTGAAATACCCAATTAAATATATATATATATTTTTTTTTTTTTTCAAAAACGAAAAATATCTTAAAAGCTGATTAAATTGATTGGGTATGAAAACATCAACGGACTTAACCAATTCCCACCCTCACTCTTTTTCTTGATCAATTACCATTTTGAATCTGAAAGCGTATAGTTTTTTTTTTTTAATAATTTTAGTGTTTAAATATCCACAACTATAATACGAATATGATAATGTAAATTGCTCGCTTTCTCGAAACGAAGTTGTTAGCTTTTTTGCATTTCCTTTGGAGTTTATAAATTCTAGCATGAAATATTAACATTTTTAATTTGATTTTCTCAATAATAAATGCGAAGGCTTGAAGGCAGCAATTAAGATATTCAAGTAAAAAATCAAAATGCACATTGCGCAATCTAAAAATGAATGCAGCCATTTTTAATCAATATTTTATTTAAAGATTTTCTTAATCACGTCAATCACAACGTCTGTTCGTTCATGCGCATTTCCGTCCCCGCCAGCGCTATACCCGTTTCCTTCCTTCCGTCCGTCCATCCGTCCGTCTGTCCAATTGTGTCTGATCGAATGAACGATTAAAAACACTCAATCTCAGCCTCAATGATAATGAAGGGGAGAGCTGGAATAGCAATCCAATCGAATGAACGGGCAAACAGTGGTACAAATGTTCTCATAATAATTTATTTGAAGCGTCAAACTCGTTTCTTTTATCTGATAATGTATTTTCGTATTTTCGTTTTTTATTTGTTTATTTTTCTGTCTCACACGTGCTTATGGGATTTTGTTACTTTTGATATCGTATTTGCCACAATGTGACGTTTTTCAATGCGTTGACGGACGGACGGACGGACGGACGGCCTTATTCATATGCTCCGTTTACTCTGAGTCGATACAAATACTTTCTACTAAAAGCGCAGGCCCTAAATCCATCCAATTCGTAACACAGTCAGTCTTTATCATTGTCGTCATCAAAAAATTTTACTAGACTGGACGCGTGCGTTCGCCGTTCTGTTCTGTTCTGACTACACTTGCAGTCAGTGGAATTAATGCCGTAGGGTGCATGAAATGAGCACGGCTCAGCGGGGTGGAAAGAATCTATGTTGGGTAATACCTTTAGTTTTTAAAAAAAATAAAATGGAAAAAAAATTTATTGACTTCGGTTCAACAGAGACTGGCGCTATGATACTTTACATTCAAAAGTTTCGAAATAGTAATGAACTGTAATGCTTCATTACGGTAAGGACAAATAGTCTCGGATAAATCGATTTGTTAATTACGAATATATCTAAAGGATTACTTGTGCTTCATTTTGGGTGTTGCAAACGTAGTAACAAAATTTTAATACTCTTACCAAATTTGTTGAAAGTATTCATAAAAAGACGAAGCAAAAGAAATTTATAGTAAAATGAAACGCCCCTTAATAGTTGCACCTCTCCTACCTTTATGCTTATTGCAGTCATACGTAATATACCAACAAAAGCGACTATTTGTTCGTCCGTCCGTCGGTCCTTCCGACCATTAGTTTGTGCGTTCGTGTCCGACTCTTTCTGCGTCTTATTCCAACTGTCATTGCAATCGTGCTTGGGGCTTCTTCGTTTGTTCCTTGTCGTCACTTGTTTACTTTTTAGCACAATTTTTAGATTGTTGTAGCTCTGCTGTTGTTGCTGCTCTTGTAATTGTTGTGGCTGTTGTTGTTGTTGTTGCTGTTGTACATCTCTTAACCGCAATTGCTAACGTAATCTACAAGATAGTCAGTCAGTCAGTTAGTCTGGCAGTCAAGAAACAAGAAACATTACATATATATGTCGTAAAAGACCGCGTCATTGTCCGCAGGAAACAAACCAATATAAAAAACACGCTGCAGTCAAATAAAATCGACTCTAATCTTTTTGATGGACAATCTATTGACCAATTATCTCCTTAATTTTCGATAAAATTAAAATATAGTTTTTCTTAAAATCGACCTTGAACAGAAATTCAGTGCTTAAAAAAAACAACGTAACAATTTTGAACAATCGACCAATTACCCCTTTTTTATTAAAATATAGTTTCTTAAAAGGACTGGGAGTAGCTATTTAATTAGTGCAACGGACAATGCACTAATATTTTAAAAAATAGAGACAAATCCTTGCAAAATTGTGTGTGTATTAGAAGGGTCCCTTTAACAAAAAGAGAAAGTGATGAACTACAGAAAAGTGATGAACTATATTCGATTTTAATGGAATATCGTGACAAATTATATTTAGACGATGACTATTTTAAAGAGCATCCACTAGAAGAGCTTCTTTTAGGTTCGGATATCTGGGTTAGTAGTAGTTGACAAAGTTGGTAATGTAAGCATTGAGTCCAAGGAACCTGGTAATTATGGGTGACGCATTGTAGAAGCATACTAAACTCTGGATGCAAAAGATTCCACAGATTTCAAAACATGGATTTACAAATCAGCGGCAGACAGCTTTTACAGACTTTCAAATTTGTCCAAAGACATTTTCTAGACCATACCAAGATTTGTATTTTCATATAACAAGAAATTCGATGCAGAACTTTCAATCTTATCAATCCAAAAATGTTTACCAAATTTTCACAGCTAAGAAAAGGCTCGACTTGATTTGACATTACATGCTGCTGAGCAAAAGACGTTTATTCAGTCAAGCTAAGTATTTCCAAAATAATACACACACACGTGTATGTTTGTATCTATATCTTTGCATCTGTATCTCACTTCGTGACTAGGTCTGCGTCTTTTCTTTTCTTTTTTTTTTTTTTTCTCTCTTTTTTTTTTTTTGCGCTAACTTATTTTTCTCTACTACTTTTGTAGTTCAGTTTCTCGCCATTTGGTCGTCGTTCTGCCACAGACAGATAGATTTGTTGCTGTCGTTGTTTAAAACAGGTCAAATACGTAGGTATCTAGATACTTTTATTTTGTGCTAAATCGCTAAAGTCGCCGCTATTTTTGGTATTTTGGGTCTATTCTGTATTTGGTGTACAAACATTCGAATGAACAAACAAACTATCTGTCCGTCTGTCTGTCTGTCTGTCTATATATCTGACTACTTATAGTTTATTTTCAGTCTGCTTGTCCGTTTATCCGTATATTGTTCCGTTTGTATCTTTTATCCCAAGCGGTTTTTTTTACTCAATTTTAAGCTTAAATAAACGCAACGTAATATGCTGCAACTACTGCTATCTATCTATGTATCTATGTATCTATCTATTTTCCTCTTTCTCTTACCCGTTAAATTATGCTCTCCATCTGTTTTTTTCGTAATGCTGTGCATTAGCTGGCGCCGACATTATCATTTTCAGAAGCTGAAGCTAAAGAGACAGCTTTGAAGTTGCTTTTGTGCTTTTTAATTAAAACAAATTCACGTTATTTACGCCTGGCATTATAATTTAATTAATAAGCCTTAATTAAAACCTAATTAGCTTTTAATTGTGTTGTTCTGTCGTTGGCCCTGTATTTGTTTTTGTTTTTGTTCGTGTATCTGTATCCGTATCTATGAATTTGTACGTATTGTGTTGCATGTGCGTCCGTCGCACATTTTTGTTACGTACTTTGAAACGAATGTCGTCGTTCGGATTATAATTAAAAATAAGTAACAAACACATAAATTCAATATAATGCATCACATGTTACTTTGCTTTCGATTGTTTTAGGGGGTTGATTCTTTTGGACATTTTCTTTGAAATTTATGGGTATACATTTAGGCGTTGGAATTTCAACCTAAAACAGCCACAAACGCAGCAGCTGTTTGACTGAACTCTTTCGAACTTAGGGTAAAGTAGAATGTTCAGTACCCACGTTTCTATAAATTACAATGTTTGTTTGCCCCTTTTTCCAGTTTTTTGACATGTTTTGTTATTATTTTTTTTTTTTGCAGATATCGCAAGCATCTCCACTTTATTTTGTATAATAAAACAACTTGTTTTAAACAGAGTCTATTCGTGTAACTGTAATTTTTATGAGTATTTTATGGGAGAATCTTGATGTGTTCCAAGAGAATATTAAACATCTTACACAATACTCACTTTTTCAAGTAAAGTTCTCAGTTATTAGTCAATCCACCAAGAACCAGGCTAGTACCAATGACATCTTCTAGAGATGATTCGAAGTTAATATAAAATATATATTTTAAAATTTGGGTGTTTTGCTAAAAACACTGTGACTCAAGAAGAGATTCCCTTCTCAAAGTTGCGCTTGCTCCATTCTCGGGTAGAAATACCGAAGCACAGAGTTCTTTTTATTACAAAGTAATAAAATATCTCAAATGAAATTGTTTGCTTCATAAAGGTTTTCTCGTGTTTTAAACGTAATTGCTGAATTCCAACGAGTTCTGGAAGTACACCCAAGAAGACTCTGGCGCTGCTTCACAATCGTTAGCCGAACTGGCAATACATCAAAGATGTTAATTTAGGCAAAATATTTCAGCTTCAATCATATCGTTCGTATCGAACTGAAGTGCTGATATTTGTACTGAATTTGAATTTGACTTTAATGGCCAACCCAAATACTTCTACGAGTTCTGCAACTAATTTTTCTATTTTACAACGTCATAATTTTTATTGCATGTTGAAAACCAATAAAACTCAACAAAAATTGACGTTCCCAGTATTCACTGATTATATTCTGTCTATTCTATAGGATTGTCATATATAAAAAGTATAAAAAGAAGGCAGACAATGAACGAAAAATGTAGTTGTAAGATATTTGGCTTATTTCTTGAATGCGCTTCAAGCTTAAATCTATTTCACAGCAATAATGTACAGAACCAATTATGGCGACCTTAACTTGGCATTTATCACTCAGAAAATTGAAATTTCACACAAATTCAGCAATAGCCAAGTCCATGAATGGAATGGATTCGAGTTCTATTCAATTTAATTTCTGTTTTTTTTTATTCCTGAGTTCAATTAAAAGTTAAAACATTAAAATATGTTAAATAAATAAAAATATTTAATTGATAAAAATAACCCAATTACTTTTTATTATATTACGCCTCTCTTGGTTCATGTTGGACGTCCATCTGTCCGTCTGTCCGATATTGCGTGCAAAAATATTTTGTTATATCTTTTCTCTGTATTATTGTATCTTTTATTTGTTGTTGTTGTTGTTTTAATAAATATGACATTAAAATAAAATAACGACTTCAGCAATTGAAGCCACAGCCACAGCATGTCATAATGCGTTTCATTGCATTTATGGAAGATTGATTGTGTTTGATGGTAAGAAGCACGAAACAGTTGTTGGGGAGATCAAACCGCAACTGAAATGCAATGCAAGCCAAGCCAAGCTAAGCTAAGCTGAACATCCACTTCATGGGAAGGTCAGAAACAAGAGATGAACTGAACTGAACTGAACTGACTTAAGCTCTACAGCAGTAACCAGAAGCCAGTAACCGTATATAATCAAAGATACGAAACGAAAAACGAAACCAGAAACCTAAAACCAAAAAAAAAAAAAAAAAAAATCACAAAACAAAAAAAGTGAAGAAAAACTGTAGAAATAAATTGCTAAAAGAAACAGATACACTCAAGAGTGCGATTCAAGGTCTAAGCTATGCTGCAGCGCGGTGCGAACAGACGTTGGCCGGGTGGGGTTGGTCCATCTGTCGTTTGTGTCGGATAGACATGTTTGTGGTCGGTCGTAGTTGCAATTTTACTTGACTTCGAGCGCATTGTGTAACGTGACTAACATTTGCGTGCGTTTTCTTCTTCTTTTTTTCGTCGTTTATTGTCTATTTTTGTATCTGTATCTGTGTATGTCTGTGTCTGTGTTGTATCTGTAAGCGTGTGCGTTCGTATTTGTGTGCGTTTTGGTGCCACGAATTCTATGTTTCGCAAATGGCAAGTGCTCAACCAAAGAAAACTCATGTATTTGACTTTACGTTCATCGGTCTTTTATTCATCCATTCATTCGTCCGTCCGTCCATCTGTCTGTTTATGCGCACGCTTGTGTAACCTTTTAATCCGTTTTGTAAGCAGAATATTACGCACATTCGTATTTTACCTCACAAACAAACAAAAAATGAAGAAAAAACCACAACAACAAGAATAACAACAACAAAGAACCGTAAAAAATGCACATTGCAAACGATTCCGATAGACATCAGTCACACTGCACCGCACTATATTGCATAAAGATACACGATGTATTCCCTTCAAGCAACCATATCCTCATTTGTCCATCCGATGTCCTACTCTCTTCATTCACATCTCCCAACTGTCGTGCATTCTGCGCTGCTACTTTGGGACTGTCATGCAGCAAATATAAATCTGTGGATCTGTACTCGTATATGTACTGAATTTTATCTACTGCCAAGTAGAGAGTTTGTGTGGGGGTTTTTTTTTTTTTTGCGAATTGTTTGCGGATAAATTGTGAAATTGGTATAAGTGATGGAATTACATTGTTTGTTGGCTCCCCCTTGAAATTGACCCACTCCCACTTTTTTTCTCACTATTCGGTCTCTTGATGTCTTTTTCGCGCATTAAAATTAACCCAAAGTGGTAAATAGTCTAAATGGCGCGGTATATTGATTTTAGGGAATCGAAACGATTTGGGGTTCGCAATTGACACTTAAAGCACGAATCTGGCCTTAAAAGTTGTCCATCACGTAGATATACGAGAAACTAAAAACTAGAAACAGATGAACCTGAGGTGAAGAATATCTCTAAAAGGGATCAAATTAAAACATCGAAAATTTCGATAAATTCTAAATGGCGGACCTTATACGACTGATATCATTTCTACCATTTCAGGTTCACCCCGCTTTAATTGATCACATTGTGTAGAGGATATTATAATTTTGTCAGAATGTTTGTAATGCGTTATTGTATATATCGTAGACCCTATAAAGTATACATATTCTTGATCAGCATGACAAGACGAGTCGATCAAGCCATGTCCGTCTGTCTGTCTGTCAGTCTGTCTGTCTGTCTGTCCGTCTGTATTTATGCGATTCACTCACTTAGTTTTGAAGATATTGACCTGAAACTCGAAACTTAAGCTTTTTTCAGTCCCAAGCAGTCCCAAGTGCTAAAATCAAAGTGCCTCGCCCATTTTTTGGTATATCCCCCCATACAAACCAACCTGCTACTTTCGAGGTTTTAAAACAATTTCGAAATTAAATTAAATCTTAATAAAAGCAGTTGCAATGTCCACCGAAGTGAACACTATCGATATGATAAGGACCGGGCTGGTATCACATAAAGCCTCCATACAAATTTGACCAAATCCATTGTGAAATTTAATCTAAGCCCCTGGTGAATGAATGAACTATTAAAAGTGTTGTGTGACGGGTATTTCAGCTTCGGTTCGCCGTTTTTCACGTTTTTTTTTTTTTTAGTTTTTGTGATCTCGACGTGAAGGTCACTTTTTACATATATCAGATTCGACGCCAGCGATTAAGAATCTAGCCTAGTCTGACGCTTCAATCATTTTTCCTGCGGAACTCAGAAATTGAAAAAAGCCTTAACAGGCATATTTAAATTTTGCCAAAATCGGTTTCGATATCTCTGATGTTTTGCATGTTTTTGGCGTATTAAAAACATTGAGGCTTGTCGATTGTATACAATTTCCATGGTAAAAATTTGCACAAGACTAACGAGTTAAACGTGCGCTCACATATAAAAAGTTGAAAGTAAATATCACATATGTATATGAACAGTCTTAATTAAACCTTGTACCTTCGGATACCAAATAATAATAAATTTAAATTTGAATTTTTAAATTCAACTTTTTCAAAGAAACCTACATAAACTTTATTCGTGTCTGTAGTAATTTAAACTTACTTTAAACAAGAAGTAGAAAGCGTCGAGCTCTCCATATCGATCTGTTTAGGGTAATAAAGTATTTGACCTCTTAAACTCTTTGAGAACAAAACGAACTCAATATGTCTGCATTGTTTAAATATTGTAATATGAACGATTCGGACAGCGTCAATACTCTTTAATATTAACAGTTTTCTTTTCTTAAATATTTTATAACGATACTAAAAATATTTCAATGTTTTAATTAGTTTGTAAAATATGAATTTGAATAAAAAAAAAAAACAACATTGTATTGAGTTGTTTATTTATATTCTTATTTACAAAGTAAGCAAAGACCTTGTATAAGATTCCATACAAATAATGTTCTGTTCTGTTTTTGTTTTGTATTGTTGATATTTTTAAAAACTAGCACGTAGCGTGTGTGTAATTTCAGTAGAAATTCTTTAAATTTTTCGCCTTTTTGGTTTAAGTACTTAAAATAACAGCAAAACAATAACAATAAGACGAGAAAGAGCAAAATAACAGCAAAAGATACCATAAAAAAACAAAACATTGTGAAGGCATGCACACACAATAATTTAAAATAAATTTCACTAAAAACAGCAGATACTTCGGGACAACAACAACAAAAACAATAACAACAAAAACAACAAAAATTATAGTCAGCAATAACATCAAGCAAAGACTTAAAAGATTTAATAAGAAATATACTACCATACATCATTCGAAAAAGCATTACCTGTACACAAGTGATTGATAATGCATAAGATACAATGGACGAAACCAAGGTTGGGCTTATAGAGAAAAACTTTCAAACAAAAAACGAATAAAATACTTAAATTTTAAAATGTAAAGACAATGGAATAGCATGGAAAATTATGCAGATGGACGGATGAATACATAGACGCGCAGACAAACTGACAAACTCGCAGACAGACAGACAGACAGACAGAAAGACAGATAGACAGCAGGATACAACAGATTGTTTTGGAAAATGCAAGGACACAAGGGCATGTCGCGTTATATTGTGCAAGCGAATCAAATTCAGAACTAATGCATTCAAGCGTAGATTGTGTGTGTGTGTGTGTGTGTGTATACGAAGAGTATTTTAAGATGGCATAGATACAATACAAATACATATTTAGATAGATAGAATCTAAGAAGGCTGTACAGCAGAATATACTTAAGAAGATTGCGGTTATTGCTTCATACTTTGTTGAAATGAATTTTAAAAAAGTGTGAGCACTGTATGCATCGCATAGATACAAGTCTGACACTTAGACGATGCGATGCGCTACAAAACGTTATCAAGGAACAAGACAGAATAGAATGCAGAATGAAAATAAATACCTGATTTTCAACTTGAAGCACGTCCGTTCGGGTTTTGGTTTCGGTATGGTTTGGGTAGTTCAATGCAACGCTTCGGGTGACCGCCTTTATCTCGAATTCTTATATATTAAATCGAGATATTATTTGAATTTTATCTTGAATATGCGACAAAAAGACAGCCAGACAGACAGACAGATAGAGACAGGCAAACTGAATTGCACACAATGTGAACACAAACAATGAAATTTTTTTTTTAAAAATTTGCTTTCAATTTTGCACTCGTAGTGCATGCAAACAATCAGTGAAACTTATCAACATTTTTGATGTAGTCAGAGCAGAGCAGAGAGCAGCGTGACTAAAGGATGAATCGAAGGAAGAGGAACTTAGAAACGAACGCCATAACGGAAGACCATTCAAATCAGAAGAGCAGGAGTTTCTTCCATTATTCTCATGTTAGCTCTCCCATATCTTATTTTCTTTTTCTTCGTTTTTTTTTCAATGAAATGAATTTCATGAATCGCAAATTCTTGAGCACAATTGTTGCTATTGTTCGATGCTTTTACATTCGGAAAGTATCTTGAAGAAAACCTCTACCCTACCACTCACCACTAAACTCATCGACATCTCTTGCACCGTTCTGAATGAACTTTCCGTCTTTCCGTCGTATATGAATGTGAGTATGTAGTATGTTACGTGTAATTCAAAGCTGCTTTTTATGCTTCCATCATATTTAAATTACTTTATTTCCACTTATTTTGCTTTCGTATCCATTAAACTCACTTTGCCTTCTACTGCTGCCGCTGCTGTTTTTTTTCCCTTTCTCCCAACAACGTTTACCCGACCTCATATTTGACTTTTATATCAGCGATTTTTATGGATTCGTTTGTGCGTCATCTGCACTTTATAAGCTTACTTAAGACTCTGCCCAGAAAAAAAATTGAAATGCCAAAGTAACAGCAGGAATGAAAAAAAAAAAAAAAAAAAAAAAAAGATAATAAAAAAAAGAACTGAAACAAAATCATCAGCTTGGCATAAAAATTAAAAACATTTTTATATTTGTTTTGCACCAAAGAAAATTTAAGCAGAAACTAAAATGTTGACGAAATAAAACTCTTACTGAGGCACAGTGCAGCGATTAAGAAGTATCATCATCAATTAAGATAAAATGTCTAGAAATATAACTCTTCTTAACATTGCTCATACCGGGGAAAAATGAATAGCAAATAGTCACCTATAGTCTGTAAAGTATTGATAAATTAAAAAATTATTGAAAATTGTTATCAAACATTCTTTTTAAAAATTTTTATTTTTCCAAAAAATTTGGTAAATTCTTTAAATTTCTGAAGCGACATGAATCTTGGATATGCGACGAGCGATTCCCGAAGTCTTACACTTCTTATATGTACTGATATAAGTAGAATGCGGAGTAGATATACTTACCGATATCTGTTCTTGTGTCTTGAGAATGTCATTAATTGGAGGTAAAAAGATAAAATTGGGATCAGTTTAACGTTATGATAACCCTAAACCAATTTCCGAATTTAAAGCATATCGGATAATATTATACAAAAGAAGAAAGAACGCTGAAGTTGAGTATGCACGACTACAGGATACCCTTTACCCAATATCAGCACCATACTTAATTGTATTAGATTTTTAGTTCAAACTCAAAAAAAAAAAAAAAAAGGAGTAAATTTGTATGGGGGCTATTCTTAAAATATTTTTGGTCCAACCCATATTGGAAAATTTCATTGGGAATATTATAGGCATAATTTATGTTAAATTGAAAGGTCCTAAAATAAGAAACATATGAATTTTTATGCAAAACCCCAAAATTTTGGTAAAGATTTGTATGGGGGCTTCCCCTTAAAATGGGACTAGAGAAAAATCGTTTGCAAGTAACCACTTGTTGGCTCAAGAGAGTGTACGTTTCTAATATGGCGGCCCCTTTCTCTTATAGTCTTCGAGATAATCGTTTTCATACGGCAGACAACATGATAGACGGACAGACGGACGGATACAAAATTATTTTCACCTTTATTAAAAAATTACCTTAAAATATTATTTGAACTGGACAAGGAAAAACTGCAGCTAGCCTCGTTCCATTTTTGTTTTATGGATTAAAGTGTTAAACTCAGAACTGAAGGAAGTCGATGGCAATTTAATAAGCCAGATAAGGGTAATAGATTACCCTAAAAGTGTTGAGCAAAAGCGTGTTTAAAAAAACTAACAACCTCTTGAATTCTTTTTTGAAAATAATAATATATGATTTTCCTCTATAACCAAAGATTAGTTTGATAAATTATATTACTATTCTGCATCATAGATTTCAATGATATTTGACGATGGTGAGGTGACTGAAACTGTAGGCATCTCAACTTAGCGGGATCATCATATTTACATATATATAAATCTATTCACCTGCCTGAATGATTCACTGACAGACGATCGGTCTTTAGGCCAAACGACTAAACTTAGGAAGCTGAAATTATTTTTTTTTTTTTTGGGATAGATTACGAGAAGATCGAACTTTTTATTACGACTAGCTGAGCACTAAGACGAGATTTTGGAAAATTTTGTTGTTGGACCAAGTTCTTTGGAATGGAAAGATCTAGAGACTTGATATTAAGTGCGTTTGAAAGATGGTAATACCCTACACATATAACGCCAAAGTGACAATACCCTACAAATATTAAAAACAGAGTAATAATGCCATACAATACAAAGTAAGTTAAATTTGTTCTTTGAGTTAGCACTAGAATGGATTATGAATAATTGTGTTTGAAAAATTTTATTGAAAGTTGAAAAATGATGACACTAAAATTTTTTTAAATAGATATTTTGATAGTTATTACAGTCATTTTTGTGCAACCCAAGCTCAAATACCCGCCACATTGGTTTAGTCTGTTTTTGATCATAATTGGTTTTGGTATATTTTTACGGAGGGGTAGCGTGAAGTCAATAGTCCGATACGACCAAAGTTTAGGCAAAATAATGTAGTCAAATACCTATGGACAGAATTATAAAAATTTTTTTTAATTAAAAAAATAGAATAAAAAAATTAACTTCGTAAGGGCAAAGTTCAAATAAACATTTTATTGATATATGTTATTGGTGGGCTGATCCTTATAATACCAGTTAGAGTATATCTAGGATGGCATTAGAAGTGTTTATAACCAATTTGAAATAAATATATTTAAAAATGATTACTATTTTCACACAAAAAATAGAAAATGGTCGGAAAGTTCAAGTGGGACCTATACCTATAAGTGGGCGTGGTACTCGGTTTTGACCTTGTCAATTTAGAGTGAATACATTCATTAATAATGACTATTTTCACACAAAAAAAAAAAGGGGTAAGTTTGTATGGGAGCTATACCATAAAATGGGCGTGGTACTTTGATTTTATCACTTGAACTGCCTAAGACTAGATAAAGGCTTAAGTTTCGAGTTTCATGCCAATATCTTTAAAACTAAGCGAGTAAATTGCGATAAATACAGACAGACGGACATACTCGGATCGACTCGTTTCGTCGTGCTGATCAAAAAAAGAGACTTTAGACTTTATTATAATATATCATTTTTTTTTAAATAAAGGAATGACTAAAATATCGTTTCGTGGTTCCATCAATAAGCCTGATCGGAAGATGTATTTGATCCGTAATATCGCCTCTGCAAAATTTAATATTATAAGATTTGTATCCCTATCTTAAATTATTTGAACAATTTATACTGACAATAATAAACCCTAAAAAAAAGTGCTTATAAAATTCGCACATCTTATAGCGTACATTTCAAAGATAGCATTAAATGTCGGAGTTAAGTGAACAAAAAGCATTCAAGAAGTTATCCTAAATTAGTTTGGAATCATTACCAAGACTCTGAATGAGTCTGAATGAAACGCATACACATTTTAAAGCGTTTAAAGTTTGCAATTTCTTTACTTAAACTAAAAAAACTAAAAGAAAATGGAAATGCATGAAAAGAAAAAATAATATCTCAAATGCAGCAAAATGGCAGCAGTTTCAGCATCAGCAGCAGCACAAAACAGCAAGAAATACTCCAACAATAAAACAGATAAAGAGAAAAACTTTTGTAAAGAAAACGAGCGAAATAATTTACTTTCCGTAACTAATTGAGAAGACTCAAACCATAAATATTGGCGACTGAAAGAAAAAAAAAACGGTATGGATGGGAGTAGATACAAATCGACAGAAGAGATTACCAACGTGTTTCTGCATCTATGAGATACTTTTTCACTTCAAATGACGTCGCTTACACATTGTTTCTTACAAAAACAAAACAAGAAAAAAAGTATCTGTAGGTACATTGAACATGAACCGGACCGAAATGCATACAAATACAAAATGACAATCGAAGAAGTTTTTAAGTGGAAGAAATGTTTCGAAATACGAGCGCTGTTGTACATAGAAGCCAAAAGTATCTGGCGCAGCAGTTTGGCACATTTTAAATAGAACGTTTTTTTTTTATTATTTTTTTTTATACATATAATTTAACATAGACCAAGATGAGGCAAGACGTAGTAAGGTTTACTGATTGTTTAAAACAATAAGTCGCAGTTGTTGGAAATTCGACTTATCGAAGCGCAACGCGGTAAAAAGTATCTCCGCATCCTTCGCTTAAGCTGCAGTTGCAGCTAACCGCTAGTCTCACGAACTGAAAGATACGAAAGATACGCGCCAAAGGCAAATAAGACAAAAGAAAGAAGAAGAAAGACACTGACAACAGATGAATGACTTGCGGCTTAAGTTACGACGACAACGACGACGTCAAAGACAATGAATTGGAATTAGTTGCCGTTGCCGTTGCCGTTGCGATGGGGGCCAAAGTACACATACAACGTCTACAATGTTCGTGTTGGTATCTGAGTATCTTTTTGTTTGCCCGCTTGCTCATTCGCCAAAAGCGTTTAGTGCAAATGTGCTGAGCAAGCAATTTGAGTAAAAGAAGTCAAAGGCTAATGACAAATTAAGCGCAGTAATTAAAAGTGGCGATGAAACAGCACACAACAGCGCACAACAAGAGACGAAAGCCAGCACAAATGTTTGTAAAAAAAGTTTACGACAATAAGTGCTTTGTGCAATATGTTCGTCCGTCCGTCCGTCCGTCCGTCCGTCCGCTTGTCTGTGGCTGCAAACAATATATTGGTTTGTCAAATGTCTGACCTTTGATGGAGAGAAAAAAAAATGCAAGTATTTGCAGTCCTTTAGTCGTTTACATAGTGACTCTCCTTATGTTGGCTGGGTGCGGCACCATTTCTATATTTGCACTTTTCAATTTTTGTATTTCACAAATACGAGTATTCAGCAAATAACTACGAAATTTTTATACTTATCCATTTTAAGTTACATAAAATTGCTGCCAAATTTCATTTACAAACTAAATTACTGAAGGAAATATTTGTAACCAAGGCGCAGTCACAGCTAGCAGACATCGAAAACACAAGCCTTATGCAACATATAAATGATGAGCCCCATCTTTTCGAATAAAACTGTATACGCCACTGAAGCCCTTGCATTTATTAATATTTACTATAGAATACCGAAATGAGCACTCGTGTTATAAGAATTTTCGTTTCGGTTTTATTGCTAAAAATATTGCTAAAAATATAGACGTGGTTAAGTAAACATAAAAAAGTTCGATGTTTTATCAGGTTCAGAATTAGAAATAAATTAAACTCTGAATTTATATTTAACCCATATTAAAAACTAACCAAAATGCCCGATCACTGCTCAGGCGATGCAAAATTTTATTACACCCGTTAGACATAGTGTAAACGGGTATATTCAGTTTGTCAGAACGATACCAGTTCAGTATACCGTTCCTGCGGATGTCATCTAGGACCTGGGCCTCCCAACGCAGCGGCGGACGTCCTCTCTGCCGCGCCCCTCCGATTTGACTCACGTTTTGCTTGTAAACTTTTCTTGCTGGAGCTTCTGTTTCCATCCGACACAGGTGACCAGCCCAAGACAACCTTTTGTATTGGATGTACCATGACTATGTCGATGTCAGCGTATACCTCGAACAGCTCATCGTTCGTGCGTGTACGGAAGTGATTTTGCACTCTAAAGGACCATAGATTCTCTGATGTATCTTTCTCTCAGACATGCCCAACGCCAACTTATCCAATTCTGTCTTAACGCATGCTTCTGAGACAAACATCAGTACTGGCGTTATCAGCGTCTTGTAGAGTCTAATTTTTGTTTCTCTGGATAGCACTCTACTTCGCATTTGCTTACCGAGACCAAAATTGCTACGGTTAGCAAGAGTAATTCTTCCTTTAATTTCTTGACTAGTATTGTTGTCGCAGTTTACATCTGAGCCCAGGTAGTCGAAGTTTTCTACAGCCTCAAATCTGAAGTTCTCTGTCCTCAAAGACCGTCTAAGTCGTGTAGATTGTCTGCGGGTATATACCTAGTACTTCGTCTGGCTCACGTTCACCGTTAGTCCCATTGGACGAGCCTTTCTTCTATGTCTTAGAAAGCCCTGGTGACTGTACGATCATTTTGTATTCTATGGTGTCGGCATATGCGAGTAGCAATGTTCTTTTGTAAAAAATATTACCCTTCAGGTCAACGTTTGAGCATTATTTCAGTATTGATTCCATCAGGAGGTTGAAAAAATCGCACGAAAACGCATCGCCCTATCTGAAGGCTTGATGATAAAGGAGTCGGAGAGATATTGACCAACTTTCTGGTACCCATCAATGATTGTAAAAACGCATCTAATATTATCCTATGTACACACCACCAATATTATAAGGATCGGGTCACTATAACATATAACCCTATACAAACTTACCTCTCATTTTCTGATATTTGCAAGAAAAAAATTGCTATACCTGTATTATAAACTTAAAATTTTATACCAATATTGTGTCAAATCTTGAGTTTCCATTTGATCCCACCCATCACAACTTGAAGTTCGATCTAAGCCACTGATGATCACATTCGTGCACCAAATTCTTCAAAGGATTCGTGCTGATCCCGGGTACTTATGCTTCGGTGCCTACCGAAGTTAACGTTTTCTTTAGTATATATTAAACATTTTTGTAGCATATTAACAAAAATATGATAAAGTTCTGTATCGATTATAATCGACTCAGGATTGATAAGAACCTACAGTAAAAATTTTAAAAAATCGGTTCAATAGTTTAAATGTCTATTAGAAACATTCATACATAATATATACATTTGTACATACACATTGACTTTTGTATTTGTAGATTTCGGGGGGGGTGTAAAATTCAAACCTAAACCAAATTTGGAAGATTAAGAAGTTGTGGGGAAAGCTACCAAGGAAAAAAAATCATCAATACTCATAATTTAAGAAGTTTGATGTTTCATCAGCTATAGTTTAGCTTATATTTACCCAATTGGACCCAAAAATGGTATATTTCAATGAAATTGATCAAACTTACCGAACACTGTACGCTCGTTTAGGTACATTCCTATTTCGAAAAGCACAAATGAACCGTTATATTAGGCTTCGAAGCATTTCAACTCTCAATAAAAATTATATATATAAATTTTTCCAATTTCTTGTATTTTATAAATTTTTCTGAACAAAATATAACCATTTATAATTAATTCATAGTTTTAGTAATGATTAAAACAAAAATGTGAATAAAAAAGCACTTCACCGTTTATTTTTGTTTTCGTAATACTTTAAAATTTTTGTGAATTTAACAAGCACCGCCCACAATCCTATTTCGATGACCAAATTTGTGGCCAGACACAAAACTATTTCGAATATTTGCAAATTTTGAACTTGAGGAAAACTTTGATATTTTTTGAGAAATTTGATTCAAATAATTTGCATGTCTTAACACACAAAAAATGTTTGTTTTTAGGGGGGCCAATTGGGTTCAGTTGAGACTCTTATCAAATTTGTTTTATAAGTAAAAAAGTTATGAAATTATCGAAAATAATGGGTTTTTTAGGCTAATTTTGCTGATCATCTCTAATTAAAGTATGCGGTTAACAAAGATAATGTGAACGTGGAGCTGTCATCAACAAGGCATGTTATACCTTGCCCTCGAACAAAGTCGTTCTCCAAATTGAATGCATCTATGGCCCGATATGGTTTAGGTTAAAAACTGCAGTGAACAGTACCAAACCGGCTGAGTTAAGGGCCAAAATAGGATGATTTATATATTTAAGTAGAAAACAATATTAAAACATATGACCTATAGAGTGATTTAGTTAATTTGTACTGTTCATTTTGTTGAATACTTCTAAATTGGTATTTCTGTACTATTTGATTTTTACTAAAAGTATTAAAAAAAGCCATATTTAAGTGGCCCTAATGACTTCCTGTCTGAAACTTCGGATTTTAATAAATCCTTTAAAACACAATTCCTTCACGGCAAGACTGGACGGCAAAGCTGCTGGGGAGTGAAGCTATCTATCTATTTGTTATTTGATCCATTGTACATATTTCGTTTTGGAAATCTAAACGCTACATTTTGTTACCTATTTTTATAATCTCCAAAGTTACTGCAGACAGGCTTTCATTCTATTTTGATTAAAATTATCTCGATTTCACTACCGAAAAAATGGAACGATATAGTCGTGATTTAAAACATATTTTTTTACACAAATCTAGAAAAATTACATCTTAATATTGGCTTTCATTGTGTCCATTTTCGAATTAATGTCTCTATTGGATATGCGGCGACTTCTTCGACAAATTTAACCTCATAGAAACAATGAAAACCATAAATATATTCTCATAGTACTACTATATAATCTGTAATGATCAAACTATTTTATAAATTGGCTTTTACTTTATTTTGCAAAAATACTCTGGTGACTTACAGGGCGACAAGTCATAGAGAAAAAACACGTCAGAATGTTTAAATAACAAATAAATATTAACAACTTTATAATCAGAAAATAATTCAATCGAAAACACGATTTTATAAATTAATTCGCTCTCAAATGAAATAACAATAATAATTAAAAAAAAAAAAAAAAAAAAAACAAAATGCCTCATATATTTATATTTATTTATTTACAATACTGACATTTAAAATATTTGCATATTCACATAAATTAATAAATATTAATTATTTTTATACAAATGAAACGATGAATCGAGCGAGATTAATGAAATGTAAGCCCAATGGACGACAACCAATAATTTTTCGTACAAAATTTCACCTTCATGCATTTTAAGCATTTTGCGTTGTGTGAGACCTTCTACCAAAAAAAAACAAATTTTAAATACAAAAATAAAAAAAAAAAATAAGTAATTAAATAAAAAATGATTGGAACCAAACCGAAATGAAAAAAAAGCTGAAATATAAAATATAATAAAAACATATAATCAACCACACACACATACACACACACAAACAATCACTCGACCCGTACATTTCTAAATAAATTAAAGCAATGATTTATAATTAAATATTTCATGATTATAAACGCAATTATAAATTTCAATGTTAATATTCAGCATAAATTAAATATTTAACATCGACAGCAAAAATGTTTGCATATACATAAATAAATATATTTTAATTTAATATATACACTTTTTTTATTTTAGGTTTTTTTATATAGTGTTGGTTTTTCCTTTATTTTTATTTAAAACTTTTTTTTTTTTTTTGTATATAAAATATTCCAAAATTAAAATTTTATGTGGGCTTATCTTTTTATCGACCATGCAAAAGCACTAAAATCATATTAAATTTTGTCATTAATCCACATTTTCACTATTCAACTTGCACACATTTATTTTATTTACATAAAATACATATTTTATGTACTCGTATATGTGGCGCTCAAATAGTCTGGCACTTGGGCCCTTGGGCCTTGATCATGGCTGCCAAAAGAAATTGTGTTTAATAGCAACAACCTAAATCAAACTTTTGCATTCTATGTAACTTTTCATTGTGAACGATGTAGGTCTGGCAAGTTGTGCACAATTCATCTAAGAGTCAGTGTCACCCAAACCAAAACTGTAGTGCAAACGAAAAATTTAAGACCCATTTGTAAATTACCATGGAATACTATTATATGTATATAGAATACTTGTTTTATTTTTTTTGGAAGTAATTTTTTTTTAGCTTTGAGATTAAAATAAAAAAAATAATAATTAATAGCTTTTTTATTTTTAATTTTTGTTGTGACTATTAAAAAGTTCATAAAAAGTTTGTTAAGTTTTGTCAGAGTTGAAATGTACAAAACTGACTATAAGTGGTTTTTAGGTCCAGCTGTAGGGATGGTATTTTCATGGATTGTATTCCAAAACTTCAAGCTTTAATTAAAGCCTAAATGGAAGTTTCTCATATCTTTTGTTTCTTAGCTAGATCCTGTCAACCATTTGACCTCGTTTTTCTCAAAATCTGGAGTTAATGCAAACTTTGTATCTGCGGTTTCGTAATTACCACAATAAAAATTTATCCAAAACAGCATTAACATTTGCCCCACCAAAAAATTTTTTTATTTTTCAATTTTTATTAGACTTCGTTATCGAAGATACTACATTTTGTCGGTGTTGGTATTCACGTGACAAATTATAAATATGTGTATATACCGATTAACCGTCCTATTTTTATATAGATCTTACTAATCTAGCAAATGAAAAGTTCAAATTTTAAACAAGAACAACAAATTTAAAGAAAGTTAAGAACTCAAATGGAAACGTAGTATGGTCTAGAAATGGGCCTGGGACTAAATATTTGCTCCCATTCCCGATAGTCCAGCAATTCTTCGAAATCATCCAATGGGTCTCGAGGGTCCCAACTTTTTCTTTTACTGTAACATCTGTGTCTGATACCTCTTTATCACCATCAGCAACTGCTATCTTGGCTAATATCACTTTGACAGTTTTCAAAATATGTGTTTTTCTAGACGAATCTAAAAAGTTCAATTGCTTGACCGGAGGGTTTAAGAATAGGGCAACATAATGTAAAGTAGGCTCAAATCTATTAAGTAAGGCTTGATGTGTGCATGTGTAAAAATACCTGAGTTCAGACTTAAACATTTTTTTATTATAACGCAATGCATAAATGTGAACTCGTCCCTCCGGAAAGTTTTTCGCAATCTTTCCCGATCCCGCTCATTCCGCGATTTTTAGCAACTCTTCCATGGGCCCCGCAAACATCTCGGTTGCTCTTTGGGCTGTTTACCATTTCGCAACAGCTTTTTTTTTTTTTTTTTTTGGTCTTAACCAAATTGTTATCTTTATTGGGACTAGTAAAAAAGTTTAAAAAAAAATTTAAGTTTTGGCGTATGCAAAAAATATTGCAAAAATGTAATTTATTGGGACTATAATAATCCATATAAAATTAAGAGTACCTTGATTATGCTTCGGGCATGAAATATAAATGTTACATACGTACGAATATATTTATTAACCAAAACACTTAAAAAGTTTGACGTCCCTAAGACTTTGCGGTTAAGACGAAGGCTGGCCTCCTTCGCAGACAACAAACCCAACCCCATCTTTTTCTCCATGTTTTGGTTTGCTACTGTTTGTAATTATCGGTGACTCGGCAAATAAATACGAGTATACGTATGTGCAAATATGAATATTAATTTTAAAAACTTTTTATTGATTTTATTTAAAATAAATTTTCACATATGAACGCATGTACTATTTTATCGAAAAGGTAGTTTACCTTGCAATTTATTTACACGTTTTGTTTGTTTGTTTATTATTTTATTTTATTTTTTTTTGTGAAATGTTCTGCAACTCGTGCCTGAATTCATATTTCGAAATTATGTTTATTCCCTAAAATAAACAAATAAATAAAGAAATAAATAAAGAAATAAATATATAAATAAATATTCGTGTACTTTAAATGAATCGCAAATAAAATGTTTCATTCGAAAGCGATTCGCATGCATTGCGAAACGGCTGCGCTAAATTTTCTTAATTCAGTCAACGGCCAGGCCAGGCCAGGCCAGACTTTGTTTTATTTTCAGATCTTGTATTTTAAGAGTATTTATTCTGAGTATCCACCACATTAACTATTCGAAGAGTTCCGTTCATTTACATGCAAATTCATTGTTCGAAATGTCATCCAACTTGCGCAGACCCTATTCGGGGTAACAAGCGAGCGAACACGTAAAAACTTTAAATAACTTTTTTGTATTTGTATGAATTTTACAATAGATAGGCTGATTCTCTTGTTTATTTTGTATTTTCAAATGCTTTTGTTTTTGTTATTGTTTTTGTTTTTATTCAATCAAAATTTAGATTCGTTTTGTTTTTATGCCTAGAACCAGTTGCGAATTCAAATTGAAACGATATAAATATAATTGATAATGTCATCGTTAGGATTTTGTTATTGCTTTCCGGTTGGATCGGTGAACTATATACAAAGTAAATGTTTATAAATGCGTCATTGCATTTCATGAGAACGAGAATATTTTTTTTATTTGTTTTTTCTTATTTTTTTTATCGAATCGGCATAAATTTACAATTGTAATTCACTTGGCGCAATCAACAATTTCGACCGTTAGGCAATTCAAATCGATTTCATTTTAAATTGGTTTGAGGCGATTTGACGGACTGAATTGCGTCATAAAAAGTTGGTTTTTATAAAAAGTTTATAATAAAAACTTTAAAATGTGCATTTTACAATCGAACTCAAAGTATTCTCAATTCGGAAATTTGAGGTGAAAATCACATTTGAATGCCGCTAATTGATAATTTTTTTTTTTTATGCACGAACAGCAAAAATCGTGATTTAACTTGAAAATGTCACACACTGACGAAAATTAAATTAAATTGACAAAGTACAACAAAAACCCAGAATGCAAATGCCTAATGAAAACCCCAACAAATAAAAAACACCAACTTAAACTAAAGAAATTTACGGAATTATGGCATGTCACGCTCAAAAGTTTTAAATCATAAATAATAATAATAAAAAAACATAAACAAAAACAAAAACGCTCGTGGTGACAAAAATAATTAAACAAACTAAATGAAAAATATATAAAAAACTACATACACATATACACACATAAACATATAGTAAAAGATAAACGGATTTTGAGAATAAAGTTTAAATTTGAAGAATTGTATTAGATATTCTAATTTCAGACGTTGTTTTCCTTCGGTTTACTGTGACAGCAATGTTTAATTGATTTATATTTTGAAATTATTTAAGTTTTTAGACAAGTATTTTCGAACCATGATTTACAAATGCATTTTTTCCGGCTGGACAGCTCTTAGCGTTGGGTCCCATTGGGTCCAATAATGATGAAGTACTAGTCGATACCAAGATACTCTCCACGCAGTGGTGCTCACCCTCCGATTAGGACCGGAATTCAAAGAACTTTCTCGCAAACACATCTAGTAGCTAATTATGCGACCCTCCATCCACCGTACAGTATGACCGGGAACTCCCATTCACAGGAAGACCCATCGGATGAGACTTTTTAGTGAATAGCATATCTTCTTTATAGATCGTTTCGATTGTCTGGGCATTGGCGTAGTATATAATTCTTGAGGTGATTGAAGATATCGCACGTCGCTTTGGTGTTGAAAGATTCGCAGAGGTTATTTCCTACCGTAACAACGCATTTGGGTATTAGTTAGAGTGAAAGATGACAGATCTTATTGGTGTTGTGGAATCAAATTTATAGTCGACAACTAGTTAGTGCGTGTTGATTTGTTTCGTTTTGGCCTTAGGGGGAGTGTAAATATTTGGTCGAAGTTTAAAAACACACTGATACTGGTCCATATAATTTTTTATTTATCGTATATTCCATATATTATAAGGAAAAACTTTATTATACTTTATCCTAGAAAGAACCACAATAGATGTGTATAATTTCCATGGTAAGCAAACAACTAAAATTAATTCACAGAAAATACCCATAAAATATAGGCACCATACATACAAAATTTTGACATTTTATAAAAAGGTAGACCAAATTTTTATCTATTTGCTTTTTAAAGATACAGCAGATATATTAGGTAGATGGTATCTTAATTTAGTTTACTATCTTGTTTGGTTTGGTTTGGTTTGGTTAAAAAAAACTCGTGTATATTTTGATTTTAGGGTGTATATTATATACCAACTTCAAACAATATCTTAAAGATAATTACGTTAAAGATTAAAAGTTAATTAAATTCAACTCTTTGAAACTTAGTCGATTTAGATTTACAAAAAAAAAAAACAAATAAATAAATAAAGATTTACCCTAGGTGTTCTTCTTTAGAAAAGATCATTAATCATGTTTCATTTTACGTTACGATGCGTTGAACAATCATCCAAAGTTTTCGAAAAACTCTTCATCAAACGAGTGTACAAGCTAAAGTAATTTGCATACATTGTATTCCTTTTGAAGTGCTTTTGAAATATGTTCATGAAATTCGTTGAATTCATTAAGATTCTGTACACCTACACCAAAATTGTACCCGTTGCAAATGACTCTTCATAGCCGCATTCCCTGCGATTTCCCAACCCTGTGCCACAAAGAAATTTAAAAAGGAAACTAACATTTGAAATACAATTATGCACGTTGGCATTTATGTGGAAGCAGGGCGTGCCGTGGTGTGGCGAAGCGAATGGGAGCGAATATGGTGGCCGGCATCTATCTTTTTGAATATATGTCCGTCCGTCCGCCTGCACGACCGGCGACTGTGTGTATCTAAAATGCGGTCATATTGTCGTCGTAGTTGCTGCCGCTGACGCTGCTTGTACGCTCCTTGTCCGTGAGTAATTTCGTCTACCCGCATATGTCACGCCAAGCATTTTACATAGTTGCAAACGGTCTTGCATTTACCCGACAACAACTTAACTCAATTCTGTTCAGTTCAGTTCAGTTCAGCCTCGCGCAGAGCAGAGCAGAACCGCGCACAACAATCAGCCAAGTGTAAAGTGCAAAACGTTTCCAACAACAACAATCATTCAGGCACGTCAAACAAATGCTTTATATAATTCTATACAGACTCGTATAGTATATACTCGTAGGTACATTTATTATATTACCTAAACAAAGTGTGGGTACTTCACATTATTCATGAATGAATTAGTTATTATCCCAAGTCCACTTAAGATATGAGCACCTAATGTAATTTTATAACCTTCACCCCTATGTGGCAGGAAGAATAATTTGAATTTCTTAGACATATGTCATAATGCCTTGAGATATTTATTAGGAGCTATCAAATTCATCCGCAACCGCATCTGACGGAGTACATAATTGATTTTCTGTCTTTTCACCTTTGCACCTTTTGCAAATTATGCTACTGAACAGCTGACTGATTCGAAATAGCTTAAACAGTTAAAAAAAATTTTTAAGAAAATACTCAACTACATTAAACATTAAAAGTCTTATTGCGCTATACGATTTCCAACAAAAATCCAATAACTTCTACAAAAGAAAAAGTAAATAAATAAATTAGCGCGTGGTCACTAAAATGGATTGACCGCCAGCTTATCATAGTCCCCTGCCTTCGCCTTCGCCTTCAATGGCATTCATCGAATTATAGCGAAACAAGTCTTACATGGGGCAGACATACTCAAATGCGAGTAGTCGTAGTACAAACATTTACAACCATTCGCGGTCATTTGAGTGTGAAAAAGACGATTTTCGTTTTAAGAGACTCAGAAACACGAGTGTGAATGTGTATCTGTGTCCATTTGGGTGTGAGTGGTGCTATTTGGTGGTGATTGCAACGGGCAACGCTAATTAGATCGACCACTTTTAAAGACACGAAACATGAGGGCTATAATTCGTTAAAGCGTTTTCTATAGATACACCTGAATGTGTAATTAGTCAGGCATGTTCTACGTGTTTACTATTTGTGTGTGCGTGTATATCTAATATAAGAGTATATATGTATACACATGTAAATATGTAGGATCACGTTTTATTTGCGTATTTATACTAAATTTAATCTATGTTTGCACTCTTCAAATTTATATACTTACTTAAAAGATACTTAATTCTATATATAGCATCTAAAATACCTTTTTGTACATTTACAACGCTTTAAGAGATATGAACTAAGAAATAAAAACAATTTTTTCATTGCAATTCGTAAAAAGACCGAAGCTATCATAAATTAAAATATTAAATGTTATTTAGAATTCAGGACTTAACGTCATAAATCTTATTCAAATGAAGCTTAAGAGTGTTATCAGTTGCGAATTCTCATAACAAATTTTTGTTAAATACAAAAGTAAATATAATATATAACTTACGCATACAGTTTTTAAAAAAATTATTTTATAATTAAATTGGAATTAAATTCCACTCTAATTTTGTTATGCTTCTACTCTTTTTGAACCAATTTTAGATATATTCTAGCTTCTTTGGGAAATGTGAATGCATAAAAGAACTTCGAATTATGTTCAGCAGAAGATACTGGATTACTAAGCCGCAAAACGGCGACACTCTCTGGTTGACTATCGTTCAACGATTCGAAATAAAAGTCATTCTGTTTTGAAGAACAATCTTGGAAAATGAGTATCTGACAAATTGACAGCTTTCTGAAGATGAAAAAAAAAATAAATAAAGTTGTAGTTCCGACCAGAACGGCAACAATTTTAAGAAGTTCAAAGATTGCATCACAAAAAAAATTGATTTGACACTGCGTCGAGACGATAATATTTTTTTTTTTTTGTGTTTTTTTTATTCTACTATAATCTCCACAGAGAGAGTTTTTCAACTTCTTCTTATCAACTCATTTTTAGGGGAAACGTTCACATAAATCCACATTATTTTTAAATTTTTACCACAATTTTTTTTTTTCTGTAATTTGATATAATTTTTAATGGTGTCTTTTAAATTAATATTGCACATAAATAATTACGTGAAATATTTTTATTTAGTACATTTTTTTTATTATTTTTGAAAGATATTTGAGTTCTTTTTTGGTTTAGTTTCCATTAAAATCTTTATTCAGTTAAGGCTCAGTAAAAACTCCCTACAAGCAAATCGATAATGGTATTAGGCGGTATTAGATACTTTACGGGCTGCCCTAGCTGTAGGAATGGCTTCGCTCATGTATGTGCTCACATAATACATATAATACAAATTAATATTCACCCGATGCATTCTATCGACTTTAATTCCACCTTCTGTCTGCTTAAACCTTGACAAAAATAATATTAACACAGCCCTGCAAATTTCCATTTTTCGGATGCGAATAAAATGGGACATAGTGTTTCCGAAGGAAATTTTTGGGAACACGAATCTGGGTTCAAAAATTTTCCATATCGTCACGTTTTCGAGATAAAGGGGGTTGAAAACCCTAAAAATAGCGTTTCGGCCATTTTTAAAGAGTTGTAGAGTAGAACCCTGACGTGCTACGATCTCCGTTATTGTCTGTAATTGAAGGTTGAACTTTGCTCTTTGAAATGAGCGCTATCCCAAATAATTTGCATGCACCCTTAGAGTAGGGGGTCCACTTATGTTAAGGGGGGTTGGAAAAAAAGAACATAGTAACTTATTTACACCCAAAGTTAAGAAATACTGGAAGAAGCAATGTTCCTAGGGGTATTAAATGTCGCTGAATACAAATCTGCAGTCAGATTTAAAAAATTCAAAATGGCGGATCAATGGCATCATCCAAAACCCCTGAATATCAAGTTTCAAGTAAATCTGATAAATTTTTAACATTTTCGTCCGCCATATTGAGCCCAGATTCGTGTTTAGCACGAAAATCCCTTCGGAAACACAGGTCCATCTTATTCGCAAAACTGATGCAGGGCTGTGTAATTACACTTAAAAAATTTTACTTTATATGGAATAAATGTCTCACACTAAACGAAACTTCTACGTCAAAAACTTTTAGTGTTGGCAAAAAAATTACTTTCGGTGATTTTTTCACAGTGATTTACAATTCGCAATGTCGCTCTGTGACTGAAAAGTATTGAATTGCGATTATCTTGTTCCTCATTTACATGTTCAGTTATCGGCGATTTTGTGTATCGTTTTTCGCGAACATTGAAACTGTTCATTTATTAGTGTTTGGAGCTTTTATCACTCATCGCAAGTCGTTTATATTCGCTTGAAGACTGAACCTGTACAAATTCGTTGAAACATTTGCCACTCACTTTATTCGTCAGAATGTGCAATTCACTGCAAGCGTGGCCTATTGAAACGATTGAATCGTGATAGCGCAATTGCATTAAAAATATTAACAGAAATCGAAGTGAAATTTGTTGTTTTTTATATTTATACCAAAAAGCAAAACAAACAGCAGAATGCAAATATTATTTCGTGTGGAATTTTAATTTTAAAAAGAAAAACCGTGTTTTATTTTTAAAAGAATTTGAAAAAAAAAAATCGGTTTGTTATGTTTTTGTAGCGAAAGAGTTAAGTTAGCAGCTAATTTTTGCATCACTCTTTGCAAACAGTGAACCTGTTCAGTAATCGCTAATTTTTTTTTTTTTTATTATTTTTTATAAAAAAAGGAGAACATCACGATTACCGCTTAGGGAAATGATATGCTCCGTATTTCAACCACAAAATTTTTACGATAATTTTTTCGAACAGGCCTGCGTGTTTTGTAAAAAAAAACTGTATGCTGCACCAATAGCTGGATTTATGGTTCAAGAACACCATAAATATTAAAATACAAAAAAAAAAAAAAGCAACTCAAAAAGGGGATATCAAAACCGAATTTTTCATTTAAAAATATTTTAAGCAAGTTGAACTAATTCATATAAGTATTTCTGAAATAATAATGTAGAAACCATACCAGAAGATAGTATCGATAAAAATAATTGGTCCATTTTTGTATCTACAAATGACATTCATTTCGGCATAGCACCAACCCGTTCTGAATAGTACAAGATAGAGTTTTATAAATTTTTTTAATTGGTGTTCCACACAATGGAAAATTTAAAAGCAATCGAATTTAAGTGCTGATAATGCGCTTAGATCATTATTATAAGACTCATTATATTAGATTATATTTTTATCTCAACTTTTATTGACTGGCAATAGACTTAAATTTATAAATAATCTAATCTGTTTTATGATCTCAAACAAGAATTGGTAAGAGTATTATATTGGGATCATAACCGTCAGTAACACAACCCTAATCAGAGAAATGTCAATCGAAAAAGCGACGAGTTAAATATAAATCAAACATTTAATATGAATTTATCGATTTCTGCTTTTACATTACGTGACCGGTTATAGTGTCTCCCAAATAAGCAAAACTTGCCCCCTTTTTTTTTTAATTCATTAATTTTAATATAAAATGCGATAAATATGATAGAAGTATGTTAACTTTTATCCTTTTAAATGCGTATTGTCGTGAGTAGAATTTTCCATTCGACAAAGGGCAAACTAATTAGAGAGGCCAACACAGTCCAGTCCGGTAGCTTTTGAATGTGTCGTCGTGGATTATTTTCAATACTAATTAATAGTATAAACTATGAAATCATGATTTATAATATGGATTCATTAGCGAACATCACGACAGACATTCATAATGCCGGTCGAAGTCTGGAGAATTAGTGACGGGGTCGAGAAGTTTACTTTTGTGAGCTGGCTTAGTTAATGCGCTGAATTGACTGACAGACACACACACAGACAGACGGACAGACAAAAAGAAACAAAAGCTTTAATTACTAAAAAATAAAAAGATAAAAGTGCTCAACACAAAACAAATTGACTGACTTGTTGGTAGCCTTAAATTGCAAAATACAAACGCATACATACCTACATAGACCATATACAATATTTATACATATATCTAAACATGTATGTGTACATATATACACACACATATACACAATATAAATGTACAATAATATTTAGGTGCGTAAATAAGTAAAAAGCGAGTGACTCTTAAAGTCTCAAGTGCGCTTTTGCAATCTTTATAATACCCGACCGACCCGGCATAGTATTTGCTGTTCGTTTATATTGACAATATTTTTTATTTATTTATTTTTTTTTTTTTTTGTTTAGCAGTAAAATGAACAATTGAAAAAACACAAGTGTCTGGCAATCAGTCATGGCGTAAATACTTATGAACAACATAAAATATAATATTTATAAGTAGGTAGGTAGTATGACCATAATACATATGATGACGACGACTACGACGATGATAATTACGATGCGTAATCAAGCGATGGGCACAACCAAGATCTATACAATATACTCGTACGTGTTTGTATGTATGAATAAAGACAATTAGAGATATAAATAAAATCGCCTATAAAAAAAACAGCAATAAAAAAAATACAACTTGTATAAATTTATTGGAAATTGCCTATCGTAATCTAAATTAGTCAATAAACTAAATTTAGAAAGAAACACAAATGAACGCTGCAATCGAGTATGCTCGACAATGGGATACGCTGTAGCAAATTTTTATAGACCTAAAATAATGTCGTATCTTGGTACCAATCTTTGTTGTATGTTTGTGTTCATAGCTTCATATTTGAACAACCCAAAAGTAGGGATAACTTTTAATGGGGTCTTTATATTACAGTGGTTTCATGTAAGCCATATTGTGTTCACCATAAAAATAAAGGAAGATCAAAGGGGTTTCTATTATACAAAACAAAAAACTTTTTCATACAAAATGTTCTAAAAATGGTGTATATTTGTATGGGATACACATTCGATATTTTTTTTCAGCATAATTTAAACAAAGTAAGGAGTTCGTACGTTACGAAATACTAATGTTTTTAACCAATATTTTGTATTAGGTTGATGGGCAAAACCCGGATATAAAGACGGACTGAAAATAAAACAATGTGGAAATGTTAATATGTGCAAGTTTCTTCCATAATATAAAAATTGTTGTGACAATCTGGATCATTTAAGATGTTCAAGTAAATATATTTCTCCTAAAATAAATAACTTTATTTTGTTATAAAGAAGAAAATGAATTTATTATGGGTGACAATGTTATGATCAACAGAGTGTTCTTGCATAATATTTCAGTGGGGATTATTGTTCCAAATTGGGGGAAACTATATCATGTTCATATTAGATATGCATATATATTAAAAGTCATAGATACAAAAATCATTCTTAAAACATAAACAAAATGGAATAGTTTTTTGAAAATATGGTCGAATTATCAATCACTGACTCACGAGTAATAACTTTCACGGAGTTCCAAAATTTTTTTCTTTAATTATCCGCCAAGTATCTAAATTGCTATACAATTCAAATTTTCAAACATCACCCCATTCCCAAACCTATAAAATGACAACAAGAACCAAACTCGGGCTAGGTCAATTTATTGATATTTTAACGAAATTTTAAGTTTTAGGAAATTTTGTGCACTAATTTCTGATCAATATGTTCAAAATTAAAATAATTATATTTATAGAAAAAAAAAATATTCAATAAAACGTATAAAATTTTGGATAATTTTGTATAAGGATATTTTTAACAAAACATTTATATTTTTTGGATTATTTTTGGAATTACTTGAATACTTTACAACTTGCATTACTAAACGTTTTATCAACCACAAAATTATCTTTTATGATGGTTTATATATGACGCTGTCCGAAACCACTTGACTAGGTATCAGCCTCATAAATCCTCAAACAATCCACTTAAAGTTGCAAGCCCCAATCACAAAACAAAAATAAATAATCGAAAGCAAAAAATCAATAAAAAAAGTTCAAAAACAATTTTGTAACTACAGCGTTTCTTTATAATAAAAAAAAATAATCGTCTAAGAGTATATGACACCATACTAGTCAGCAAAATAAATGAATTTTAATCGGAACTGAAGGGAGTGGTGCTGACTATCGTGGTAGCCCCTGTGAGTGGAATTTTGTTTAATCAGACTTAAGCACAATTGCTACTTTTGACCGATATAACTTTTGTAGAATAATCAATGATTAATTAAGATACTTTTTTAATTGATAATTTCTTATCTTTGTACTAATAAGCTAACAACCCAAAAAAGGCAAATTAATGCGGTTTCGATTTTTTTTTCAATTATTTTTTTTTTTTATTTATTTATTTATTTATTTTTTTTTTTTTTGTATATTTTTAGTAGGTTTGCTCAGAAACAGAAGTTTACGAGTGATTTTAATTTTGTTGAACTTTTTTTTGTGTCTGACAGATACTTAATTTTGGGGATTTCACATGCTCAGCGTTTGTTTAATAAATTAAATTTAATTATTTATAGATGTAGACAAAATGATTGCACATACGATTCGTATATGATTATTTTTAGAATACAGCGAAAAGAATCTCAGTAATAAATTAGTTACACTTCCTCACTCTTCTTCGAGACAACTTTATACGAAGATATTTTTTTAATTAAAAATTTTTACTTAAGATATTAAATTTTGATTAGTCTCATATTTATTTACTTTTTAAAATGATATTTAATTTTTTTTTTTTTACTTAAAAAAAGTATATAAAAATTATTTTGATTTTGTCAATTTTAGTATCGTAGAAAACAGATTTATCAAATATTTTCGAACAGCAGACTTATAAGCAACAAAGATTTGGTTTTTCAAAAAAAAAAAAATTGAATTATCGAAGTGATTTGTATTGAAGAACTTCGAGTTTTACGAAAATTCCATGACATTATCTAATCAAATTAAGTACTACGGTTTAAACTTATTTTAACAGACTTTTTTCTAATCGAAATCTATAATTCAGATATAGATTTCAATATGCTCTTTCAGAATTTATGTCAAAGATTTCTAAATCATAAAAAAATGAACGCTTTAATTACTGAATTTATACGCTCTATAATTCTTCATTGGTTTTAATTATTAAAAAATAAATCGATTTTAAAACGAGATATCCATCTCTTGACCAAGACGGAAAGCGTATTTATTGTGCGGCCACAAAAGTCACCGATGAGTTTCTTTTTCCTGCGCTGCACAGCGGAAGATCTTTACTGCGTCGTTGTGTATTTTGGTCGTTCGTATCGGATTGGATCAGGGCACACTCATGAAGCTTGCTTATTGATAACATCTTTATGTAATTGATTGCCGAGATATCGAAATGAAAGAATGCGTTTATATGCGTTATAAGCTGTTTGTTCTTAAAGTGTGCAGCACAGTAGTCGCCACAGATAAGGCATACCACCGACTACAAACAAAAAGTTAAATAAAATAAAAACGCAGCATTTAGATACAAAATATTTTGCGGCTTTGATGTCGGCCGCCTTTAACTGAATGTGCAGCGGGATACTAAAAACCATTTATAACAAAAAATTTCATAGTGTGGTGCCAAGAGAAAGACTTCTAATAATGAGCCCGGTTGGATAAAATGAACAATTACATATTTATTACTTTGAAATAAACCGAGCTGAGTTACATATTTCAGCTGCCATTCGTGTAGTGTTCTCATGGGTAAAAATGACAATTAACTATTTTAAAAATGCTTTGTTTACAAAAGCAAAAAGAATCAGTTAAATTGTTTAAATATGAATTATTCTGTGCCACCAAAATACGGAGCAATTAAAATAAACTATTTTTATTTCTATTTCAAAATTAATCAAATACACTAAAAATGAAAAAAAATCTAATTAATATTAAAAGAGGAGATGTTACCCCTATCACACTAGAATAGTGTGTTCTAGATCCGCTGACGCCCTCAATTCATGAAATCATATGAAAACCATTCAACACAGCACCCCTCACTCCTCACCACCCTCTAAATGTATAGTTTTAGTTCTACAAAAGTCAACGTTTTTCCTTAATTTATTTATTTTTCTACTCTGTACCTGAAGGGTAAAACACTAATGTAGGTTTGTGCAAAAAAATGTAACAGGTTGATGGGCACACGGAAAGCCCCCATATAGGTTTAAAGCTGTATTAATCTAGGTATGTCTGCCTACCATCCGTACACCCGTCTGTCTGTCCCTCAAAAAAATTGAATTAACTCGAAGACCAAAGCCACCAAATTTGAATCTAAAATTTTCCAAAGCCGTTAAATTTATAACAAGATTTTTCCAACTCAATACAGACCTACCTCAATTATTTAAGTTTTAAGTATCTTAATTTGTTTTTCACCGAACACTTGTACTGTATAAATATTACCGGACTTTTTAACAATTTGTATGCATTTTTATTCCCGTTACACATAGCGTAAACGGGTATTTTCAGATTGTCAAAAAATTTGTAACGCATTTAATGAGGCAACGGAGACCCCATAAATCATATATATATATATATATATCAATATTGATCAGTTTGATGAGACGAGTCGATCTAGCCATGTTCGACGGTCTGTCCATCTGTCTGTTTGTTGCTATGCGACTCATTCGCTTAATTTATAATATTTTTAACTGAAACTTAAAGGTTAAGCTTTTCTCGGCAACGACTAGTTTAAAGGCGAGAATGTAAGTGCCACGAATAATTTTAGATATAGCCCCCATACAAACTTACAGACCATTTTCGAATTTTTGTATGAAATTACGCGTTATTTATGAATGCATTCACTCCAGATGGGGTAAAAACACTTCTATGTCATTCAATTTCAAAGCAAGGTCCCACGCTCATTTTAGGTATGCCAACTTACCGACCATTTTCATATTTTAGAATGAAAATAGGTATTATATATGAGTGTATTCACTCCAAATTTGGTAAAAACGCAACTAATATCTTCCTATGAACACACCACCAATATGATAAGTATCGGGTCACTATAACATATAGCCCTATACAAACTTACCTCCCATTTTCTGATATTTTCAAAAAAATCATTGTTGTATTTTAAACATAGAATTAGATACCAATATTGTGTCTAAACTTGAGTTTTATCAGTCCATTTACTCCCACCCATCATAACTCGAAGTTCTATCTAAGCCACTGACAATCACTCACAAACTCTTTAAAGATTAACTTCGATTCCATTCGAAGTTAACGTTTGTCCTTTTCTTTTTTTTTTTAAGCCCTGTACCCGAGGGGTAAAATTAAGTCGATCAAGCTAAATCTGTCCGTCTGATCTGCTGTCCTATTGTCTGTCGTATGAAAACAATTATCTCGGAGACTACAGTTTGCCTATGATAGTCCCAATGATATATCCCAGTATGGGAAGGAACAAAACATTTTTGAGTTTTTGTATGAAAATCCAATACAATAAAGCCAACCCGACAGCAAAGTTCTATAACAAAACTTGCTCTTTAAAGTGTAAATTAAAATTTCTATAGATCATATGAAAATTTTATTACCCTTAGTTAGATTTTGTTTTGAACTATATTAATATTAAAATTTATTTGTTACCTTCATAGCATTTTGGTTAGCGTTTAACGTGAATCCGATTTAAAGTGAATCCGATTTTTCTTTACATTACAGCCAAGAGATGGGCATCGGGACGGGAATCCAGTGGGTCCTGCTGGGTCCCGCTTACTTTTAGTTGTTCAGAAGTTCAAAACTCAACAGTGCAGTGTTATAAATTGTATCTATATTTGCAGTTTCGTACTTGAAAGCAATCGATATTCCCGCTGGATTTCCGCCCAGGCACCCATCTCTATTACAGCCTACGGCACACTGAGCTTCAAGCGGTCGCAGGTTTGATGAAAATATCGACAAAAACCAAGCTTGGGTCTTGAATTAAGCTTCCAAAACTGCACAAATTGAAATCCTAACTGATTATTTTCACGAGAAAATTTGGGGTTTCAATTTAGAAAAAAAAGCTGGGAAGTCTGAAGTTAGTAAGGGCTGTAGACCTTGTCGACAAACAAAACTGCAGTTTTGAGAGGGGAAAACTTTGATTCGGTGAATATAAAAACATAAAAATATGGAAGCAATTCTTATTTTAAAAATATGTAAATTATTTTTTCATTGCAATATTATTATTTTTTGGAACTTAACAGAAACTGAAGATGATTTTGAATACAATTTGCTTTCCCTTCATAAAATTCAAACGAAAACTTTAATTATTTTTGCTAAAATTGTTTTCAAACGATTATTCTGTAAAATATTAGCAAAAAACAAAAAAAAAAAAAACATTATTCAAATCTGTCAAAAGCGATTACAAAAAGTTTTCGCTAACAAATTCCCTGTGACGTCATTTTTGTGTCCTTTCCGCATAAAAACGTAGAACGCATAAATTATGTGAATACACAATGTGCGCATTATAAATAACGACGAAATGTTATACACAGACCCTCTCTCTCCCCCCTCAGGGCCACAACAAATAACACCTTTGAAAGTTTCAACACGCATTTTCATTAATTTTTAATGCAAAATACCTTCAAGTTACAAACTAATAAAAACATACAAAACCATTTTGTATTATGCGCCACGTAATATTAGAGACGCCCTAGTAAAAAAAAAAATGGAAACCCCGCACCGCACCGCACCACATCGAACCGAACCGATGCGAACCGATGTTGAATTTATATTAAATCTTTTATTAATGATTATGATTATGCATATTAAACGCTCTGCTTGCCCAGCGACCGGTTCAACTCGGTTCGGTTCCGCCCACATCCCTTAGACTATGCCGAACCAAATTGGAACAAAAACCAACCAAAAATGCTGATACGCATAATGATTAAGCAAAATCCATTTGGAGTTTGAATTAAAATGAATTTTCTGTTTGTCGTTTAAAGCTTTTTGTTTATTCAGCGCAACGCACTCAGACAGACGGACGGACTGACGAACCGCCGGACGGACGGATGAACGAACGAAGAATAGAGCTCAGGCCTAACACAAAATAATAAAAAACAAAACAAAAACAAAAAAACTTAATTAAAACAAATGCACTGGGAAATTAACACAACAAAGACACAACTAAAACTCATACTTATGCCCAACTGATAGCATTCATTCGAGCCAAAATGACTGCCCGTGAGTCAGTTAGTCAGTCAGTGAGTCAGTTTACTGCTAAAGGCCGAAAAATGTCGTTATTTTGGATTTAAGTTTTTAGTTTAGTCTCTGAAATTCTATTCACATTTTCTATTTTTATTTTATGCGTAATTTGATTTACAAAATAAAAATTTAGTTTGGCAAAACCTTTTATATACACACAACCACAGTCGTCGTTGTTATGATGATGATGATGACGATGATGATGATGATGACAATGACAATGGAATCGAATTATGTATTTGAAACGAACTTTATAATTTTAGAGGAAATTGCAATTAGTCGAGAATGTCATAAATTAAATTACAAAATGGCTTTTGTTTTTCCCAAGAAACCAAACCAAAACGAAAACGAATGAAACGAAGACGAAGACGAAGAAGAAAACGTAGATTGCGATAATCGAATAAACCAAAACCATTGAAATTGAAAACAATAAGGCCATAATTTCAAGAATTAATGCCCGAATATGGCCGAAACAATATCGCCTTTCGCATAATAAACCCGCATATTAAATTTTCTTTATAGAAGCAAAATATCTACATAAGTATGTGTGTGTTTGTGTATTGAATACATACTTATATACATGCTATATATACTAAGTTGGTATATACATACAATATGTACACATATATAAAGATTTTATGTCCGGACTTTATTCGATTGTTTTTTTTTTTATTTTTTTTGACGCAATCTAAACTAAAAGTAATCATGCGCAATTTCAATTTAGAAACGAAACGATTCGATTCGATTTGAAACGCAGACGATTCGAAAGTTTGATTTCAAATCAAATTGTTTGCTTCAACTTTGCTTCAACGCGTTTTACAATAATTTAATAAATTATTTATACCATACACATATGTGTATATGTATGTGTATGTATGTATGTAAGTACCTACTACTTTGTATGTTATACTCTTAAGTTCGATCGTTGGCGTGTATAATATACAATACTATTTTTCATCACATATGATATATAAATCGTATAATACACACTTTTGATTCATACAATTGTCTTAAGTCCGTCTGTCCCTATGTTTGTTTTTTGCTTTTGAATTATATTTGGTAAAAATAAAATGATTTACTCAGTCATTAGTCCATGATTGTTGTTGGCTGGCTGGCTGGCTGGCTGGCTCATTCATTGAAATGAAGACTAATTTTGTAAACTTGTTTTGCCGTAGGAAACAAAATGAAAATTAGACTCAGTAAGACTCTTTTTATAGTAAAAGACGAAACAAAAACAAAACAAATAAAAAAAAACCAGTTGAAGTAATTTAAAAGTACAATTTTAATGAGCCAAACTTAAGATTTGTATCGGAAATCATAGAAAACATCGGAAAGCATGAACATAAAAGGTCTAACTTAAACGCTTCCGTATGATAAACTAAATTTTGTCATAAATTTATTATTAACGATAAAATTAAAACATTTTTATATTGAAATAAATTTGCGAACTACAACGTTTTATGATGAAAGAAATTCACTTCAAAATTTTTAAGCAAAATCTCTAATTTATGTGTAAATCCGTTCGTTAAGCCGATATGTCTTCTCGTAGCCTATTATTTTTAATATCTCAACTAGTTTCTTAAATTTTTATTTATTTATTTTTAATGACATTAGTATTTGGATTTTAATATTTAAACTGAGTAGAATCAATCCATCTCATGTGTTGCTGTTTAAAAAAAGAAATTTTGTTGGTCTAGAAAGAAAGCTTCGAAAAACATCGGTTTTCCGAAGCTTTCTTTACGTCGTTGAACATAAAATCAGTCGAGCCCGAGGCGATAAAAAGGCTACTTTCTTTCGAAATTGGATTTTCGAAGATAAACGAAAGAAATCTATAAAATTATAGATAATATGATGTATCACCAATCAAAATGTTACAATTTATATATAATATGGTATGTGTGGGGATCAATGGTCTGAAACAACTCATGCCTATACACAATATTGGTATCAAATTTTAAGCTAAAACTACAAATATAACAATAATTTTCTTGAAAATATCAGAAAATTAAAGGTAAGTTTTTATGGGGCTATACGTTATAATGGTCCTATCCATATCATATCGGTGGTGTGCTTATAGGATGATATAATATGTATTTTTACCCAATTTGAAGTGAATGCATTCATAAATACTATCTATTTTCATATAAAATTTGAAAAAGAGCGGTTAGTTTGTATGGGAGCTGTACATCAGAGTGGGCGTGGCATTCTGAATTTAACATACAAACTATCAAGGACTGAGAAAAGCTTAAGTTTCGAGTTTTAGCTTAATATCTTAAAAACTAATCGAATTAATCACCTCGCAACAGGCAGACGGAAAGACAGACAGACAGACGGGCGGACATGGCTTATCGAGTTGATCAAGAATATATATACCTTATGGGGTCTACGATGTCTCCGTTAGAGCGTTACAAATTTACCATCAAACACTATGTGTATAACGGGTATAAAAATGTCATCTATTTTACGATTGGAACGAAAGCTAGAATTAACTTTAAAATTATGACTTAAGATTCGGATTCAGCAAACCCAAAACACATTTAAAATGACTTCCCTGGTCCACCGCACAAGACCGGAAATTGAAAAAAAAAATAAAAACAAAAAGCAGTGTTTTTTTTTATACCCGTTACACATAGTTTAAATGGGTATGTTAAGTTTGTCGGAAAATTTTTTAACTCATTAAAGGAGGCATCGGAGACCCCATAAGGCAAGCCCCATACCAATTTACCGCTCATTTTGAAGTTTTTGTATGAAAGCCTTTATTTTTTCTGAATGAACTTGAACAAACTTTGGTAAAATCAATTCCAATGTCCGCCTAAGTGAACACTATCGATATGGTAAGGACCAGGCTAATAGAAAGCCTCCATAGAAATTTGACCAAATTCAACGTGAAATTTAATCTAAGCACCTAGTGAACATATAAACTATTAAGAGTGTTATGTAACGGGTATTTCAGATTCGGTTCCACCAAAGTTAACGTTTTTCCTTGTTCTCTGTAAATTAATTAAATTATTTTTTTAGAACGTGTCAAGCAAATTCAAACGACACAAATAACAGCAAACAAAAATATATTTTTGGTTCATTACCGTGGAACAGTTTGAATTTGTGTATTTCGTAATCATTCAATGAAACCGAATTCGACAAGTTAGTAATTTTTCCATTGGAAATTCTATTCTTGCCACATTTTCAAACATTTTAAAGCTTAAAGTGAAACGCATAACAATTTGATGACAAAGCTTGCAACATCTTCAATGAAAATTTTGTTTCCAGTTCTAGCAGCACCATAAGAACCATGGTTTAAAAAAAATCCGATGGTGACTGCATCAAAATTTAAAATTTCAAAATAAAATATAATCCTTCTGAAAATTAAATTCTTAAGTTATAAACTAGTCTCCATCGAACTGTGGCCATCTCGGCCGAAAACTCATGGAAATGAAAAGGCAGCTTAACAAATTTAAATGGGACAAACGTGTGAAGCGTATTAATAATTCTAATAAACCGATTGAAATGTTTTTATTTGTTTTTCATTAAACTTTTCTCATAATCACGATTTTTACAATGTTTTTTTCTTTTTAGTTTTATTTTATTTTATTTTTTTTTTTTTATTTTTCGTTTAGACTAATCATTAATCTGGCATTTGCACTTAATTAAAAATATTTTTGCTATTCAATTTGAAAATTATTTATATAGCGAGCGACCCCAGTGGCCAGTCAATGCAGGCGAAATGAGTTTGCGTGATTGCCCCCATCCATTTAAAAATCGTGTTCAAATATTTTCGCTTTTTATTTTTAAGAACTCGTTAATATCAATTTGCTTTAAATTGTTAATTGATTTCGCAATGAACAAATATTACGGCATGATTTTCTTTTTTTTTTTTTTCTGTTCGACTTTGAGGATTTTTTTTATTATTATTTTATGAATTTATTTTGTTATTTTCAAAAGTGACGCCAAAAACGATTTTAGATTGTTGTCGCGACTTTCACAACAAACGGACGGACGGACGGACAGACAGACGGACATAAAGACAGGAAAGGCTTTATGGTTTAAAATTTATTGAAATAGTTGTTGTAGTGATTTAAAATTTGATTGGAAATCACATGCATTTCAGTGGCAAATCGATATTTTTTTTTTTTTTGTATTTCGTATTTTGTGTATAAATCGATTTCATGCTTTTTGACGAATTTGGAATAAATTATTTTATGACTTCAGTTCTCGTAAAACAGAAATAATTACCAAAAACATGAAGACAACATTTCAAAATTTAATTATCTTATTTTTTATTTTTATTATTTTAATTTATATTTTATTTTATTTTTTTTTTTGGTTTATTAATTAAATTTATACCAAAAATAATAAAATCTATAAAATTAATTGAGTTGAGTTCTGACAAACCGTTTCATAAATTTCGAGAAAATTCTTATAAAATATTTGTACAATTTTATATTACAAGGCTTAATAATGTAAACATGTTTACAAATATTTTTAGTATATATATTTTAGTTGAAAGTAGAGATGGGCACAGGATAAAAGTATTGTCCCGCCCATTCCGAAGATTTTAAAATTATCTCGCGGGTAACGAATCCCACCCGAATTTATTACAAATATTTTTTTTAATTCAGAAACAAAATGTTCACGAAATTTTCACTTAAAAGACCTTTAATTTTAAATTCTAAACCTTTATTTTTATATATATTACTCTCTCTGGTGACCGATGAGAACTGTGTAGCAAGCTTTTTGAAGTAGTGGCACGGTGCACTCTTGTCAAAATGATTAGATTGTAGTACTACTTTCCGTTTTAACATTTTACATATGTATTAGTTTATTTGTGCAGTTATATATTTTTCTGGTTCCGGCGATTTGTCTGCAAACTCGGAAAATTGATCTAAAACAATGGTTTCTTTTATGGTTTCTTTGACAATTGGCTAATCGGTCACAGTCGCACCTTCAATTAATGTAAACATTTCGCTAACAGAAGTGAGAACTTTGTAATGTGTCTCTCCAGGTAAGAAACTTAGTTCTTTAAAGGAAGGATTTAAAACCAGTGCAACATAATGTCAATTTGTGAGTTTAAATCGATCAATAAAAGCACCTTTATTCACGTTTTTAATATTTTTTTATTATTTATTATGACTATTGTTGCTGTGTTTTTTTTTAATTTCTGAAGCCATAAGGCCTATTAATAAATTGTTGACATACTATCAGAGCTTAATGACATTAAAAATCGAGGGAAAACGCAATGTTGAATGCTTTTTCGCGTCATCTCTTTCAAATTGTGTACTACGACACATTTAATTTATAATACATATCTGAAACATTTGTTTTGTTTTTAATTTTCGATTTATATTGAGTACAAATTCGGGCTACCGAGTGAATTTTCTGGGAATTTCGGGATAGTTTAGGTATTCCGAAAATTCGCGCAAATTCACTAAAAATGTTTCGTTACCCACGGGATCCCGAGGGATTCCCGTCCATCACCTCTCTTAAGTGGCACTTTATCAGTCACTGTCAGCTTCTATCTTACTATAAAACAAATCTCAATACTTCAAAAATGCTGATAGATTGGAGAAATCTTCTATCAAACGTAAACAGATAATGGAAGAGAAGGGTTTATTCATTTTACGGTACTTTCTTTCGACGTTTTATAAAATTTTTAGATGGTTTTTTTCGGACTTAAGCTCCAAATTTAAGATCTAAAAATTAAATCTTTTTGATTTTGTTCATTTTTGATATTAATCATTTTGTTTAGTCGCAATCGTTTTTGTATTCTATTAAACTATAAAAAAATAAGATAAATCAAAAAACTTAAAATCGTCGACTTTTTTTGTCGCAGATACATATTATCTGTACCTCGAAATCGTGCAGACATTGTATGTAGCTGAAACTTAATTAACGTATCTGAACATTATTTCTTGTTATTTTATTTTTTTTTTCTATGTTATCATGCCGATTTTTTTTTCCTTTTTTCACATATTTTGCTGTTGTTGGCTTTGTCGTTGCTGTTGCTGCTTTTTATTTTTTTTTTTGGTCGTAATTAATGTTGCTGCTACAAAAGAAGTCATTCATAAATGATTAACGTCGCCAACGTACAATTAACAACAGCATTCAAATGCCTCGCACAACCTTCATAAAGACTAAAGGAGAAAAACTCAAAAGAAACGAAAAAACGAAAAAAACAAAAACAAAAAAGAAATAAACTTCTCGTAAAAACATGCCAAACACATTTTCCTCTACGAAAATTTAACTTATCTGCATGATTATCAATTTCAAAAAGAAAAAACATTAAAACTAGTGGGTAACCCTATAAGTTTTGTGTAATATTAAATCATCGATTGTGCCACAAATGCGTACACAGACTGATGGAAGAAAATTGGTGGTTCTATAAGATAAAACCACCATAGTAACTTTTGGAATATCTACGAAACATGGGTTTAAACTGTCTGCCGAAGATTAAATTCTTATTATTAGTTTTTATTTTTCGTTGAAAACTTAAAAAGTAACTCTTGAATTAACAAAAAAAAAAGACAACAAATCAACTCAGAGGAGGAAAAATATCAAATGAGCGCAACGATGCCCACATGATTTTTATTATTTTTCCATTATAATTTGCTTTTTTAATGGTTGCGATAGTATACGAGTATATTATTTATTTTTTTATTTTTTTTTATTATTTTTCCAAATGGTCACACTATTCAAAAAAAAAAAAAATAATAAAAAAAAAAAAACACACACGCAGATACACATAAGCACACTCATGCTCAAGTAATTACGGTGAAAAACTCATTTGCCTTGTGCAATAAATCTTTCAATATATAATATTGTATTTTTTCCCGAAATGCTCTAAATATGCGCATACAGCGCAACATTGTTCACTCATGATCCATACAGACAAATCGACAGACAGGACAGACGGACAAATGTTGGGAAGTATGTATGTGTATGTATGAATGTGCAGATACACTTTAAGCGTAAGCGTAAGCAGACTGCAGACAGACATTATCGCACAGGGAGGTAGTATCTATACAAACTTTATATCTATCTATCTGTGTGTCTGTCTGTGTCGTCTGTCTGTCTATCTAGCTCTTGTCAGTTCGTCTGTCCTGTCCGTCGCTCTGTCTGTCTGTCTGTCCACCCATCGAACGCACGAATTTCAAATGTATACGCACAGGCATTGAATGAATGTGTACTTATTCTATAATACAATCAACTGACGAAGTAAACAAGCAGCAGTAAGGCAGCAGCACATTAAAGTATCTGCTAGTAACTTCGGCATTAAAGTATCTGCTAGATACTATAGCTGCTATAGCATCTGTATCGATGACGACAAAGACTACGCTACGAGCACGATGTGTGCACATGTAGGATCACTTGTAGTTTAGTTTTAGCCCCTCCTGCGTCCTGAGTGTGTTTATGTTACAATGTTAGTCTTTCATTTATTGCCTCTAAGCTGCCGACTGAGATACACACCCCGCACTGCACTGCACCATACCAAACCAAACCATTCCATACCGTATTGTATCGTGCTGTATCGCACCGCACCGCAACCACCCACCGCACCGCTCCATACCATGCTGTGCAGTAAAGAAACATAGCAGCAGCAACAACAACAACAACATCAACAGAAAATAAAAAATAACAACAATGAGTCTGACTATTATAATTCTTCAGAGTTCGTTCAAATAATCATTACTCATAGCAACAGATACGGTCTTTTATTTTGATTTCGATTTTATTCCCCTCCGTTTTCTTGTCTTGTCTCTTTGATTCGTTTAGATTTTTCAAATGCTAAGCACACAGACAATCCGTCCAACGTCTAAAAGTCCAAACGTTAGACAGACAAAGTAGTAAGATTAACTGAAAAGGCAACAACAACAGCAACAACAATAATAACAGCAATCAAAGTATCTATGAGTGTCCAACAGTCTTTAAAATTCCAAGTATCTGAGTTAGTGTTAAAAATTTTAGGCATATTTATGCTTAACCTCCATGCTTGATGTTGATCGAATCATTTTCATTATTATTATTTTTTTTTCTTTTGAAAACACATGGCTTTGGTTTGCTTTTGTCGTAGATACTTATCACAACAATCAAGGCAAAAATACTTTTTCTTTAATGACAAAATTAGTATTTGTAATAGTGAACATATGTTTCCTTTTTTCATGATAAAAAATATTTTGTTGTTCAGAAATAAATGAAATGTTGATCTAACAAGTTGATTCATACGATTGCTATTTGTATAGATAATTTTTGTAGATTCTTTCACATTCGACAATGTACAAGAGTTGCTTTTTCCTTAAACATATCAACCCATTGGCTTCAACTTTTGCTATTAACACTGCAAGTGTCTCAAGTAGTTGCAAATATTATTGGGTGCACATTTGCAGGATTTTCGAAAAAAGGCGTGACTTTCCTTTAATTCGAATGCAATTGTGTGACAATCCTTTTTGTTTTCAAAACAACGCCTTTTCCCTTTAAAAATCAGTATTTGACATTTTGCAGCTCTGTGAAAGACTCTTGTTTTTTTAAGCTTAAACTATTTGCAAATTTGTGTCAACAAAACGAACTTTTCGGAAAACGCTTTTATTTTGTTTTCTTTTGAAAAAGAAAATGCTGCAGCTGAATATCGAATGCTGGGCGAAGCATATGGAAATCATGCTCAATCAATGGAAACACTGTGAATACTGGTTCCGGCGTTTTAATAGTCTCGATTTTGATTTCAATGAAATGACAAGAAACGCGATGGGAGGTCAGTTACGTTTGACGCTGATGCTGAGTTGGAGTGTTTGCTACTAAAATGCCGAAACCTTAAAAGTGACTTAACAGGCAATATCGAATTTCAATGCTTTAAAATTATTAAAAAGTCCCTCAATACATTTTTATACACCCAAGAGTTATTTTCTAATACAATTTAATAACTTATCCAATATGTTAATTATGTCATTTTCCAAACATTTTTTTTTCCTTTTTAGAGATATTTTCTCTTCTTCATTCATTCCAAAATTTTATTCTTAAATTCTGATCTGTTTCCATTACATACTTGAATAAGCAATTTTTTTCCCATATTCTTCCATAAATTTTTGCGATTTATGTTCACAGACTTATCGGTATATTCGACTTTTTGTACTTTTACCTCATACTACTTTAAGTCTATAAGTATCTCGAACGCAAAAAACAATTCGCAGGATCGTCATATGTACTTTTCGAGAGATAGAAGCATCCGTAGGCATTAAACCCTTCGTTTAGTTTATATTTTACATCAACTGTATGGCTGCCAAAATGATTTCTTCTTAAATAAATTAACCGGCCGGACGGACCTTTCTTCAGTTTCGCACATTGACTCGGGCTTTAAAATCGTGAAGTCATTTTAAAAGGAGGCTTAAGCAAAAAAAAAATTTTTTTGTTTTTATTTAATTGATTTCATCACTCCAACAAAGGAACTATGAAATATAATAATTTGTATCTAGTCATATTTTGTTTTTATCGATTGTCGAAACTTTTCCATATAATTGCATATCCGATTTTGGATTTTTATACAGATGACAGTGGACAGTTAGAAACCATGGAAAATTGCGAAGCACGTCCATTGATATCACTAAGCAGTGGTTTCGATAGCTCCTACCTACTTTTAACATTTTTTGACCTAATATCTCAGTTTTGTACCAGCAGTCGTCCCCATAATACACTTGTTTCGTATCTCATTTTAAATGTGCTCGTGTATTGGCCGATGTTTATACATAGTTGTGTTCATTACTAATCGAAATAATTAAGCAACTCACCATTTCTTAAATTTTTTTAATCCTTATATATAATAATCATAATAATTTGTCATTTTCTTCGATCCCAATAAAGAATTTTTACCAAAATATACATTTTTTGATTGCGATTTTTAGTCGTGCTTCACAACTTTCCACGTTTTTTGAAAACTTGAAAAATACGATTTTTTTTAACCTCCAACGAAGCCAAAAACTTCTTCAAATTAATTTGGTGATTTTATGGGGCTAAATAACCGATCCTTCAATCATAAAATAGCTTATTTTGTAGAAGTGCTTGAGTTGATGACCTTCCGACGGATATAAAAAAAAGCTCAAGACAGATTTTTATTTTTGATTATTTTTTAGTTCTAAGTGATCAGAGTGGAGGTATCTTCCAATAAGTTTTGACAGAAATTCGCGATGGAACGCAACTTGTGAGTTGAAATGCTTTACAGCGTACTGTGATACATTTCGATAATATAAAAATTAAACTTTTAGCTCTTAAATTATTTCAAATATTAATTTCGACGCTGTAGACATAATGAAGACATTCAATTTATTTTTTTAATCCGGCTTTAAAAATTGAAAATCGAGTAAAAAAATTTAAAGTCAATTTTCCTTTCTACACTTTTAAGTAAATCTTTTCAAGTATCTCTGCGTGAGATGTATCTCAAGAGCAACACAAAAGACAATAAAAACAGATATTAATGGCTTACATAAAAAAAATATACAAATAAAATTCAAATTGATATAAATAAAAAAAAACGACAAAATTGTTTTTTTTTTTTTTTTTTGTTTTTTTTTTTTTTTTTTTCCTATGAGCGACAATGACCCAACAACAACAACAACAAAAACATTAACATCAATAAATGAACACAACTCATAAATAAATATAATGATAACCCACGCTCATTTTCGTTTTGTTTTTTCTATTTTTTGTTGTTGTTTTTTATTGAGCTACACAATTTTTATGATTGTTATTAAACGCATTCGTACAAAGGCCAACATTGAGAGATCTTTCAAGTGTTCCCGAAAACATCAATCGACTGCCAACTGCCAAATGAAATGAAAATAAGTCGAAAATAAAGAGAATACTAAAAATAATAAATTATAATTTATTAAAGACGCTTCTATGATGCTCATCCTCAAAAGAATTCAAGTAGCTGTCTTCGTCGTCGTCGTCTGATTCCCATCCTCATCTCCGTTCTAAAATCTTACAAATACTTTTGGCATTGCGGCACAATGGTTTCATTCATCTATCACCTCCGTAATGCTTTTTTTTTTTCTTTTTTTTTTGCTTTCATTCGATCATAAAATGTGCCTCCTTCCACATTTTAGTAATCTTTATAATTTTGTATACCCTATAAAATAAACTGCATATATGGTATGGAAAAAAAATGTATATCTAATTATTTTAGGCGTTATCTGTTTAAGTAATAAAATGATATTTTATTTTTATTTTATATCAATTTGGCCCAAAAATAGAACAAAAATGGGCGTACATGTCTGGCTTTAAATTATTATTATTTATTTATTTTATTTAATTAAATCTCATGGAAAATTAACGAATCAAAATCTAAGCGATTCGTTCTTTGAAAAAGTTTAAAGATTTCAAATATCAAAGAGTTTTGTTGATGCTTTTTCTTCTTATGGCAAAATATGAATAGATTTTATGCCAACTCTTTTTCGCGTGCTGCATTACTAAACAAACTGAAGTAGGGTAGGGTAGGGTATTATATAGTCTGGCACCTGCCTATATTTTTCGTTTACTTATCGTTAGATATATACATATATGTATGTGCATAAAAATATATATTTCAAACGAAATGTGTGAAACTATTAACGAAGAGCAATAAAGGAAAAAAATAATAGAAAATTAAAGAAATCCGAAAAATAAATAAAAATTGTACACAAAATCTTCTTTTCCTATCTCAACTTTTATTTTTAATCATTTCTTGTTTGTCTGCGAAAATAAACATAAAAATTTCATGTTTGCTCATTAAAAGCCTAGAAAGACTAATAACAAACGAAGAAGACAAGCAGAGTAAGATTTATTTTTGATTTATCAAAGCTTAAATACTCTTCCGATTGGATTTTTACAAGTAAATTTGATAAATAAAATACATGTTAGTCGCGGTAAATTTGGTTAAAAATAAAGAAAAAAGCAAATGTGTCTATTTAAATCTCAAAATACGGTTACAGTCAGGCTCGGATTTTCGAAAATAGTGATTTACTTTCAAATAAAGTCTCATAATCCTATAATTCACAAACAGTTAAAGCATAGAAGTGATCGGTATTCTTGTCGAACTTGTATTAAAAAGCCACATCTGGTAAGTGTGTTATTTCAGTCAATTTAGACATAAAAATGGTAGTCCAATAACAAAATTTCCCGGAGAGCAAAAAAATTGGTGGAGAACTGGGGTTTACCATTACTAATAAAGTGTTCAATATCCCCAATCGATCTTATATGTGCTAAAAAAGTAAGTTTTATGAAAAAACTAAGTTGTAATCTTAAAATTAAAAATGGTCTTCATGATTTTTTTCCTAAGAGTTACCATTCCTGAGATATCTCGATTCTAAGAGTCACATTATACGGGGTGCGCCATCTCGAGCTTCGGTATAGAAACATTGAATAACTTTGACATTTGTGAACTGATTGTCTTGTGCAGAAACGTTTTGGACACGTCAGTCCAGTACAATTTTAGTCATGAAAAACCTAACACCAAAAGCACAGTATTCGCACCGAAATGGCCAATATATCAACCGAGACGCTCGAAAAAGTGATGGAAAAAGCCCGAAAAAGAGTCTTCTTCGCGATCAAGAACAAAGGCGGCCATTCGATCGACATTGTATTCAAAAAGTAGCTCACACAAATTGTAAAAGTCCAATCTAAATAAACAGATAACATTTCCAATATATATATATTTTTTTTTCTAAATTTATTTAATGTTTCTATACCGAAGCTCGAGATGGCGCACCCCGTACATGATATGCATACATTTCAAAGCCACCTGTGAGGAACCGTATTCGGCGCGTTTTTTTTTACCAGTAATTTTTTTTGAAAAATTTACAGAATGTGGGAGGTGAATTTGTATGGAGTAACAAATAGCCCCATCGCCATGAAACCGGAACGTGGATTCAAATTAAATAAATACTTTTTTATACAAAAAGTTGAAAGTCTGGAAAGTTCAATAACTTAAAAACTATGCGAAATAATTGAGCAGACAGACGAACAAGTCTAGATCGATTTTGCAGACAGAGAGAAGGTGGTGACAGATATTTATGACCCATTTATGATTTTTTGTACAAATAAAATTTATTTATATTTACATTTTTTGTAAAAATTATTACAATTGTTTTTTTAATGAACCTTGCTATAGGCGTCTAAATATTGACTTACAACGGACCGTTGCCTTAACAAAGTGCTTCGCAGAAAGATGTCATAACTGTTTTAAATTTCGTCTGACAAGTATAATGGCTTTCTGTATGTACTCTTTCAAAGTTTGTGTGAAGGGTATTTATAGAAGCCGAATAGCGAAAAAAAACTATTTGAAATATTTTAATTATTTGCGCAGTTTTGTATATTTTTTTGATTTGTGTTTTCTTTTTAACATTTCAAAACGTGGGTGGCATATTTCAGGACATTTAAATGGGTTTGTATTTAAATTTTACTCTAATATTTTTAAAATTTAAAACAAAAATTTATTTTTTTCTTAATGATAAATTCAAATAAAAAAAATATATTTTAATTATTATAAGACTTATCCAAACAGTGTTAGAAACAATACAATGGTGTACAATACAAGGCCCTGTAAAATATATCACTTTCCTGATTATTTTGACGTCTGACTCAATGAAACGATTGAAAAGCGGCCGTCGAGAGTCATTGTTGCCCATACCACTCCATTTGTTGAATTTTGTTTTGTGGTAGTCCAAGCTCTCCATTAGGAAAAAGACGTTCGTTCCAAATGTTTAAAAAGGCTCAATTGAGATATTTTCTTATTTATTTTATACCGCCACACATAGTGTGAAGGGTTTATTCAGTTTGTCTGAAAGTTTGTAACGCATTAAAGGAGCCATCTAAGATCCTATAAATTATATATATTCTTGATCAGCTCGACGAGGCGATCGATCTAACCATGTCAGTCAGTCCGTCCGTTCGTCCGTCTGTTTCTTTCTTCGCAGTTTATTCGGTCAGTTCAGTGTAAGCTGAAACTCAGAACTTAAGCTTTTCTCTCCAACGACTACAACAAGTATGAAAATGAAAGTGCCACGTCCATTTTTAGATATAGCCCCCATACAAACTTACCGTTTTTTTCCATTTTTTGTGAAAAGCTAGCTTTTATTCATGAATGTATCCACTCCAAATTGGGTAAAAATACTTTTTTATGTAATCCAATGGCAAATCCAAGGTGCCACGCCCATTTTTAGGTATACGCCTCATACGAGCTTTCCGCGATTTATAATATTGGTATGAAAATAGTTTTTATTTATGAAAGTTGAAACCTAGGTACCACGCCCACCCTGAGATGTAGCCCTCATACAAACTTACCGAACATTTACGAATTTTTGTTTGAAAAAGTTGTTATTTCTGAATAAATTCACTTCTAATTTGGTAAAAATACATCTAACAACATCCTGTAAAGATGTGCCCACTATACCATATAGCCCCCAGAAAATATTTATTATTTTATCCTTCGAATAAAATTTTACTCCATTATTGTGTCTAAACTTTGATTGTATCGGACTATTGCCATCGGACTATTGTATCGGACATGGCCATCCCTTCTCCACATTTTACCTAAGACACTGATGATCATAAATAAACTAATCCAAGATGTGGCGGGTATTTGAGCTTCGGTACAACCGAAGTTAACGTTTTTCCTTGTTTTAATTTATCATGTATGGCAAAGATTCTTCGCTCGAACTATCCAAATTACTTTTTGTTCTGACGTAAGATCTTTTACAAATAATTTGATGATGTTTTTTTTTTTTCAGGACTCCATTATTCTTACTACCACTTGGTAATACTATTGGCATTATAAAAACGTTTTATGGTGGAATACTAAAATAGAAAAATTTTGACTCTTTACTAAACCATTCAACTATTTGCTTATCATTTCAATACGAATTGTTGATGTATTTTGAATTCTTTCCCAACTACTCAAGTCTTTTCACAAAACTCCTCAAATCTACATCAAAGAAAGGAATTTGATATTGAAATAACTTAGAAACAATAATTTTGTACTTATCTAAAGAACTTAGATTTTCCATCTAAAAAAAAATAATAATTTTACAAAATTAGCGCATGCCCCTGATAAAGCAGACCGTGAATCAAAATTTAGAAAGTCTCAAAACCTAAAAAAAAAAAAAACAAATCAAAACAAAACATTTCCTTTATAATAAAGTTGATAACTAAAATTAAATTTTTACGCAATTTTTTTTTACAGCACGACTTCCGAAAGTGATTGTTAGAATAAAAATAAATTAAAAAGCTTAGCAATCAGTTTTTCAGTTGGCATATTTCATTGAATAAAGCAAGCAAATCAGGCATGAAGCGATTTCAAATATTTCTGAATGGTTTTCTGATTGTAGAGCTTGCGTATGTTGCCCTTTGTTGTGATAAAAGTGGGGAAAAAACAAACGAATGCGTATTTACCGAAACATGAATAATAATATTTTTAAAACATTATATCAAGTTTGTATAGGAAATAAAAGAAATTTTTATAAACATATTCACTACAAATTCGATTAAAAAAAAAAACCCCTTTAATGCCACAATAGCATATAGCCACCATATAAAATCATCTCCCGCATTACATATGACACATTTGATTCAATATAAATCCTTACACAGTTTATATGTAGTATTCAAATTTTACCACGACTCAAGTTCTACTCTAAAAATTACCTATGTCACTGATCCTCACAATCGACATCCTCCGTCAATTTGACAAGGACTGATTTAATGACGCTATAAATTATATATTACAGACTTCTTCAGACTTCATTATTTTTACAGACTTCTTTTAATTGGAGTGGATTTTAACTTATAACCTCAAATTTATATCATAAAAAATAATAACATATGAAATATTGTTTTTCTTATAATTAATATACGAAAATTAAATATGAAAATAAGTTTTGAGGTAAATTGTATCATATAAGCCATGAGGCGCAAACTTCAGTTTTGTGCTCGCCAAACCCCTATTTTATGGCATTTTACACGAGCCACCTTTGTCATTCTTCGTTTTGATGAAGGACAGACTGCGCAAATCTTCCATTTTCCAGTTCTTTTCATTTGTATTCTATTTTCGAAATCTAAAGATTTCAGTATGGTTCTAACATTTAGTCATCATTTAGTAGACTAGATCAAGAATTTTTATTACATTAACGCGATTTAGAGATTTTTGTCCGTCGAAAAACATATTCCACGAATTCTGAATGAAACTATAAAAAAAATTGTTAATTTCCGAAATATTGTTGAATCGGCCACGTGACTGTTCTCTTGAACGGCTCATCACGCTAAACATATGGGCGAATGTTTCGACTATTATCGAGTCTTGGGTACTATTATAGAAATCCACAATGGATGGTTTTGTTGCACAATAACTGAAAATAAACAATTTTGCATGGATTTGGTACTTTAGCTAAAATGGACCGACGAGCTGGTATTTAGAATGCTCGACTTCTACATCAAATCTGTTTCACTAAGATCAACTTTAAATTCATCGTTGTTATCACTCAAGAAGAGGAACTGTTTAATTGGTTTATCAGTCAGTGATATTTGATTAGCCATGTTATAAAAACTGATCAATTAATCACACAAGAAAAGTAGACCCAAAAAACCTGAAATTTAGAAAAAACGTCATCCTTCGTCAAAAAAACTTATATCTATAAAAAACGTTAACTTCGATAGAACCGAAGCTCAAATACCCGCTACACGAAACATTAATTAGCTCATGTATCATCAGTGACTTAGATTAAATTCCGTAAAGTGGTTGGGTGGTTTGTAAAATTTTAAACTTATAATGGAGATATTACTATAATTTTCTTGAAAAAATAAAAAAATGGAAATTAAGTTGGTGTGGTGTGGTCTGTATGTATATAAGGCCCGATCCTTGTCATATCGGAAGTATGTTCATAGGATAACGGTAGAAATGATTTTACCTAGATTGGGATGAATGTATTCATAAACAAAAACTATTTTCGTACAAAAACTTAAAAATGGGCGCTAGTGCTGTATGGGGCTATACCTAAAAATGGGCGTGGCACCTTACTTTTGATATTGGATGCCATTAGAAGTGTTTTTACCTAAGTTGTTGTAAATAAATTCAAAAATAATAACTATTTTCATACTTAACAATGGGCGTGGCACCTTAGTTCTGACACACAAATTGCCTAGGATCAAAAAAAGCTTTAGTTTAAAATTTCAGCTCAATATCTTTAAAACATTCTGAGAAAAACGCATTGCAACAGACAGACATACGGACGGATTTGTATGTGGGGTACCTACCTCCTAAAATGTGACTAGAGAAGAAACCGTTTTCAAGTGCACACTTGACGGTAGTTGGTAATTCTATCACTAATAGTCTCCGAAATAATCATTTTCATGCGACAGACAGCATGACGGACGGATGGACAGGCGGAGAATCGGACAGACTGACATAGCTAGTTCGACTCCCCTTTTAATGCTGTTCAAGAATAAATATACTTTATAGAGTCCATCTAGCCTCGAATTAATAAAACAAACTTTTGAATTTTTTTTTATTATTTTTGTCTCAAATTAATTTTAATTTGCTCGCTTTTTATTGGTTTTGTTTTTCATTTCATAAATCGCTTGGTTTCTAATTTTCAAGTACATAATTATTATTTTTATTATTAATATTATTTTTAATTAATAATATTTTATTTTTATTTTTCATTTTCATAATTATTTAGTATGCTACAAATTAGTTAATTATATTTTTATTTTTTTTATTACAATTTTATAATTTGTTTTATTTATAATTTATTTTTTTGTTTTGTTGTCATAGTTTTTAAGTATTTATTTATTTATTTATTTATTTATTTAATAACTAAATATAGCCTATATAATGTACAGAGTTCCTTGCATATGTTTTGCAAAATATTTTTAATATATTTTTTTCTTTATTATTTTTGATTTCTAATAAAATTAATAAAGTCTTGATTAATTAAAGTTTTCCAAACAAATTTATGAAGTTTTACAATTAATAAAAAAAATTATTTAATTTAATACAAAGTAAAGCAATAAGAAATTCATAAACTACTATCACATTTAAATGTATCAATATGTCTCTATGTAAGTATGTATAGGTGTATGTGTGTATGTATAGGTGTATGTGAGTATGTAATGTTTAAATAAATAATTACGCGTGTCTGTGTTTTTATGTATCTAAACGCAAAAGCAAATTTTTTTTAATGAGCAAAGCGAATTTTTGAAAAAAAAAAATTATTATTTCATCAAACGAAAAATTTCAAAAGATTTTTTCGAAATATCTCAACACAAACCAAAAAAAAAATTTACCATTTACATAATTAATTTATTATTTCTATAATTATTATTATTATAATTTTTTTTGTTTTGTTTTTTGTTTATAGTACAATGCAATTTCGCCTTTAGATTTGGGCTGTTGCTAATTATTTTTCAAACTAATTTTAATGCAGGTATATATAAATTTCTTTTAAGGTTTTTACAATGAGTTCTCCCCTCTTTGTTTTTTTTTTTTTTTTTTTTTTACAATTTAAACAATCTTCTTATTTTTATACATTTAATAATTTTTATTTTTTATTTAAAAATAATAATTAAATATTTGTTGTTGTTGTTATTATTGTGTAAAACAAATGAATGCGTACTAAAACATTTTATTTTTTTTTCACAGCGGTTTGATTAAATTGGTTTTTTTTTTTCTAATTTTTTGTTTATTTCTAATTTACAAATTTTATATCTGTTCAGTTAGTATATATATGGTATGTACTATACCTATTTATGAATATATATATTTATTTTTGTTTGTTATTGTTGTTGGTGTTTGAGATTAGTTAGTCTAAATACGTGATGATATATTGTTATACTAGATGTATAAATATAGAACTGCATACATAAGATACTTTTGTTGCCATCATTTTTTTTTTTTTTTTTTTTATTGTTTTCAATTTTGGAATTTTGATCGCATTAATTGCAAGGACTGATATGATAAATCTGCAATAAAACTATCCAGCAAAGATGCTTAATTTTAAACGTTTTAACATAATTTAAAAAGTCATGGTAAATTATAACGATCAGTTATACATCTTCTTCGAATAAAAATATTGCTAATGGCATCGAAGATCCAATAAAAACGGTGTTTCTTAATATTTAAATAAAAACTATACCAGTTAATTTAGTTGCTTTGACGAAATCAGATCAATCTTGTTTAAATTGGATCACATCTTGGATTGGACTTAGTCAACTGACGTTAGTATCAAATTATTCCAACATATTCTACAAAAAAAAAAAGTGTTTTTATTTGATTTATTCCTCAACTTGTTTTGATTTGAATACACTTAGAAGTGGGCGTGGCACCCCAATATCCTGACGAAAGGCGCACCGACAGACGGACATAGCTAAATCGACTCATCAAGCTGATTGAGAATATGAATTGTGTACTCGTACACTTTATAGGATATTTTTTTATGCGTTACTAACTTTTATTTGATACAATTAGATAGGATTATCGCTCGTTTTTCATACAGTCCTCACTCATGGTGGAATTTTTTTATCCGATTAGCAATCCGATATCAATTATTTTTATTTTATTTTTTTACCTTTAAGTAAGTCACAATTGTGTTTTTTCTTTTTTTTTTTTTTTCAAATATTGATTCATTTGTTTTTGTTGTTGTTGTTGTTGTTGGTGTTGCTCTTGCTTGACGTTTATATAATTATATAATTTATTATATAAATTTCATATATAATTATTTGAATATTTGCTGTATATATGTATACTATTTATGAATATATATGTATGTATGTATATATTATTTGTTGTTATGTAATTTAATTATTCATTGTATATGCATTGTATATATATGATTTTTTTTATATATTTTTTTTTTTTTTTTTTTTTTTAAGTTATTTATTTGAGTGTATGTTTGGTTTAAATTTTATCCTTGCCTGTCTAATCAATTTATTTAATAATTTAATAGAATTTCTTCATTATTCATAATAGTATACTCGCACTTAGGCAACTAAGCGTTAATGCTTCTTTAGATATCTATCTTTTTTATCTATCTTTTTTTCTTGAATTGTTTCCTCTTAACTTATATCTTGTTTTTGTTTTTATTTTTAATTTAATTATTTTTATTTTTTTTATTATTTTTTTTTTTTTTTTGTAGCTAACTAGTTCTTTGGAAAGTCTGTTGTGCTGATGTCGTCGTCGATAGTATCTTCTATTGGAGTCGTCACGTTGTTGAGTATGTTATGTGTGTATCTCAAAATTCAATAAAAGTAGATTCATGTTAAGTGTGCCGCATTGAAGTGATTCAAAGTTGAGTACATTGCTTTTACCAGACAACGCGTAACACTCAAAGTCAATGAAGTAGAGTGCGTTTCAATGTACTTATAAACATCTTTCAGATTGTTTTTGAAAAAGTATCTTGTCATGGGTTACTTTTTTTTACGTAGGAATGTTCTGCTCTCTTTAAAACCAACGCTTCACAAAAATGTTTGTAGTGGAACGTATTTTTCTTTAACCAACAAAAAAAAAAATAGCAACAAATTTTTGTTTAGCAAAGCAGCAGCCGCAGCAGCTATCTAAATTCGTAGAGCTCAAATTCATTTAGCGTCCCGCACTAAATATTTGATTTGAGGCAGTTGCGCTTTGCATTTTAAACGGAAATTTACTTGTTTAATTTGTAGGCATAAAAGTCTATTTATCAATTAGATTTTTTTTTACTTCCTAAAACATGAGAATTCTAACAAACCAAGCAACGCTATTTATTCAAAAATTTAACATAAAAAAGTATCTTTGTTGAGTAGCAATCTTTGTGTTTTTGTGTGCACTTTAAAATTCCGGCTAAAGAGTCTGTGTAATGGCAAGAACAACTTTTTTTAAAATTGTTTAAAACGTTTTATATCTGATTTTTTTGGCTCCAAGTTTAAAACAGTTTTTAGAATGGACAGCAAATTTAAATTTAATAAAAACAGTTTTAGTGACTCATTTGTTTCGATATTCCAATTTATCTAAAATACTTTTTTTTTTATAAATTTGACCTTTCGTCTGGCTCGATTCTTATTTTTAGGCCAAAGTTGTTATATTTTATTTTATTTTATTCATTTTTTTAATTCAGTGCCTAAAATTTGCCTAATAATTTATTTAAGTATATAAATTTTATTTTCCTTTTGTATCTTTTATAATTTTTACATAATTTTTTTTTGTTTCTTCTTCTTCTTCTTGTTTGTATTTATTAATTAATTTTGTATTTTATAATTATAAAGCTGCTTAAATTGGAACATTATCATACAATGTTCCATCATGCCATCATAATATGCATATATGTGTATGTATGTAGTTAAATATTGTATCTGTAGATATATCTTTTTTTTTTTTTCTTCATTTTTTATTTTCATAATTTGATTAGTCATTAACACATAAAATTTATGCATATTTATGTTAATTCGTTTATACTAAATTTATTTATCTCTGCCTTTTATTTTTGGCTTCTTAATTATTATGAGTCTCTCTTTTATTTTTGTGGATAATTTATTTGTTTCATGCTTTGTTCAAATAAAAAAAAAAAAAAAATACAATAAAAAAAGTTAAATAAAATATTTTATTGTTGGGTAGTGTCGTGTCTGTAAAATACGATAGAAAAAAAAACTTGTTAAACCACAGACTTAACGAGTGTCTGAAAGGAAAAATAAATTAAATAAAAATAAAATAAAATATATGTTTCACATCGTCAAAATTTTAATTAATTAAAAAATAATGTTTCTCTACTGCGAAAGTAAATGGAAATTTAATAAGAAATAATCTTATAGTAGTTCGGGAAGAGAATACATTTTAGAGAATAGTATTACTCGAAAAAAATATTTTAAAAAAACTTCACAATTGGACATGGTTACTCTCAAAATTAGTAAGACACATAAAAATAGAACTCATTTACACTTGGAGTACTTTTTATGAGCATAATTCTCTTCAAAATTTATAAAATATTTAAGAATAATTTCAAAAGTCATCCACTTCGGTATAAACATTAAAAAAAAAACAATATTTTCAGAAAATTCTAATTGCACATGCATAGGTGGCTCTGTCTATTATAGACTCTAAAATTAAAGTATTCCTAAGAAAAGATATACGGATACGGTACTAATAAATAATCCGTTTTACTTTTCGAAATTAGTTTTAGTTTTTTTTTTGTGCCAGTTTATTGTGTTCATCCCTCTTCAACCTGGTTCGACTTAAAGAGACAAAACTTTCTCAACTTAAATTTTTTTCATTGCATATGCGAGACTTCATTAAAATCTCCTAACTTGGGATTAGGAAGTAATTCATTGTTGTGTTGTTGCGATACAATTTCTCGAATAGATCTAAAAATTTGTACCAACTTTATTCTTGTTAAATTTTTACGCGTTTATAAAATTCCCCATTTTGCATATCAATTTTGTATTAAAGTTTTGAAATAACACGATAAGCAAATTGGTACACTTTATGTTGTTTGGTTTATGTCAAACTAAATGTTTTTTAGATAAGTCTTGAAATATTTCATTACCATTCAAATTTAAAATAAGACTTTCTTTTTTTTTCAAGGTCTAAAAACAATTTAAAAAGTTCAATTTCGATTTGTATTGTATTTTATTGTTCAGATAATTTTTTTTTTTGCAATTAGCGATAATGTTTATTTTTATGTTTTATGAGAAAATATTTATTTATATTTATGAAAATATTTTCAATTAAAAATTATTTTATATAAAAAATATAAATAAAGTAGTTGTTTGCGTTTTTTTTGAAATAGTTACGAGTATCTTTTGCGTTTATAAAAAAAAAAAATATTAAAACATTATTTTATATAGCAAAATGTCTTCTCAAAAATTGAAAACGTCAACAAAAGTGAATTTAAATTTGAATGCAAGTAATTTTATTTGGGCTACACCAAAAGATATGACTGAAACACCGAACTGTTTTCGATAATTTTTAACCAAATTTAGAAAGAATTCTAGCATATTTTGTTATGATTTCCGATCATTCCAACTTTTCTTGTCTTGTCTTGGATATGTATATTATTATATCTCGTAGAATAATTTTGAATATTGAAGACTTTTAAAATTACAGAATCCAGTTAGACCGGATTACATAGAATGCTTTTGTTTTTCAATTATCAAAAAAAAAAAAAAAATATTTAATTAAAACCTTTTTCTTGGGATTTCTTGCTAATAAAATTAACACTTAAGATATAAAATAAACTAGAATGGAGTAGTTCAAACTTCAATTTGTATGCAATAAAAGCAGATTTGTTTAGTTTTGACATGTTTGAACTCATTAACAATGTATGAAAGTGTCTGTCTGTCTGTCTGAGTTTCTACATTAAAGAATAACCTTCCGTTTTAAATTCCCCGACTCGTACATTGAGAGACAATTACATAGTTAGATATTTTATATCTACATTTATACTAAATGTGTTCGTTTATATTTACTAGTTTATTTTATCAGATAACCGGCTCTTCCTCTATCATAATTGTAACATAATAATATTAAAGTGGCTCTGACCCAAAAAAAAAAAAAAAAGAAATAAAATAAAATAAAACATAAAAAAAAAAACTTTATAATCTTCAAGAGTCACAGAGGAAAAAAATATTTGTTAAAAAGAAAAATAAAAATAATTAAAGCTAAAAAACTGGTTTGTGACTCGACAAAGACTTCTCTGACTGACGTTGATGTTGCTAATGTTGTTCGGCCGGGCCAAGTTGTCTGCCTTTGCCCGGGTCTTTATGTCTGTCTGTCCGTCTGTATGTCTGTCCAATTGTGTATGTCTGTTTGAATGCTCCACACTATAATAAAAATAAATTTAATGTTGTTGTTGTTGTTGTTCTTTGTTGTTGTACAATTTCCGCGCAAACATTTCAAAAGTGCTTTAATTTTTATGTTTATTACATGAGTCTCGGGCTGCCGTATTTCTTTTTTTAGTGTTTTTTTTTTTTTTTGTTTTTTTTTTTTTTATTCAGTTTCAGTTTCTTTTCGCGTTAAAAGCTTTGCATCATTTATTTTATTTTCATTTAATTTGTATATAAAAATAAAATCAGTTCATTGAGTATTTGGCATTTGAATTTGACTCTTTATAATTTAATTTTAATATTTAAATGTGTGTGTGTGTGTATCTGTGTATGTGTGTCAAATACATGCTTAAATTGAGCCATGGAATTTACAATCAAATTAAAAATAAATGATATTTTTTACATCCGAAAGATACTTTAATCATGAAAACTTGGTCATCTCAAATACTACAAAACATTGCTCAGATCTGTGTAAACGCTCTAGTTTGCTTTTTCCAAACACCATAAATGATGTAAAAAATGGAATTTATATATTAATTATGTGCTTATTTAGCACAATGAAGTGAGTCGATTTAAACATGACTTTTTATAAAAAAAAATTGGCAGGCCAAAGATATTCCATAAGCTTCAAAATTAATTCAGACCTGATAAGATGGGGGCCATGGTATAAAAAGTTTATTTATAATTAATATTTTAGGCATCAAAAGTCAATATGAATCTGACTTTAATAGCATTTTTGTTTACATTTAAACTTTTGGTGTAGCGTATTTAGGTCTCAGATACGGTTTCGTGTCTGTCTGTTATTAATTAATTTTCCTAATTTGTGTTTCCCAAATTCTCGCAAAAATTTCGTAAGTTAAATAAAAATACTAAAAATAATTCAAAGATTCAACGCATAAAAAATGCAACTAAAATAAATCAAGTCTTTGAAGTATCTCAACACTCGAAATAAAAAATTAAATCCATTCACATATATGAATGTGCGTACTTGCAACTGTCAACTGTCGTTATCTAAGCGCAGAAATCTTTACGTCTTTAAGTGGAAACTTTGTACAAAAAGAAAAATGTTAAAACTTATTTAATTTACGCACGAAATCTGCACGTTCGAGGCGCTTGAGTTGTAGATACTTTTTTAATATTTGATAACAAAATTTGAAAAGAATGAAAAAAAAAATATAACAGCAAATGACAACCGATGATGACAGCACAGCAAGAGTGTAAAAGAGGGTTGGTCGGTCAGCTGACACTGGGAAAATGACATTTCTAAATAATGATTTTAATTGCGTTCCAGTCCCAGTTCCCGAATCAAAATTGTCGTCGGGCAGGGAGACAAACAAATGAAATGAAAATCAATGCAGTGCAATGGTTGCTAATCTTTCGTTGCTTTGATGAAATTATTCGAATCGTTCATTCAATTGAAAAAAAAAGCTAATGAAGCTACTTCATCAAAAATATATTTTTATATAAATTGTAATTAAATAAGATTACTGATTTTGTTGCTATTGAAATCGAGGCAACGTGTTGGTTTTTTTTTTTTTTTTTTTATTTATTAATGATTTTTTGTTTTGTATTTAGAATTACATTGAATCAAATCGTTTCAATCAACTTAAATTTACGCCTTTAAAATTGTATTTTTTTTTTTTTTTTTTTTGTTATTCATTTTATTGAATTCACATTCTACGAAATCAATCGCAACTCGATTCAATTAGCAAGCGAACAAAAAATCAAATCAATTTCAGTTAGTCAGAGTGACAGGCGGCAAGAATCCATTAGAGTCTTCGTCCAAAAAATAAAAAAAAACCTAAAAATTAAATCAATAAATTTACTTGGTATTGTGACGTGCTATTTTCGCAGCATTTAAAATTTTATTTTGTTTGATAATAAAATTAACTTAATTTAAAAAAAAAAAAAACCTAGTCGTGCATATGAGAAATTTTTCCATAAATCACGATTAAAATCATAGCGCAAAATATCACGTATGCTACTCATTTTCCACACTGAACTGGTTTATTTACTTAGCGAGACTTGAACGTTGAATGAATTTTGTAAATATTTACAGTTCCCTTTGAAACGACTTCTTTATTATTTGCATTGGTCTCTGGTCTCTGTGCTTGATACGAGTTTAAGAGAAAAACTTATGGTTTCCGCTGTTTTTTATATTTTGTATATTTTATGTTTTGTATATAAAATTGCATTGAATAAATATAAATCCTAAGTCTACAAATAATAAAACTAAGTTTCAATAGAAATTATGTTCCACCTTTATCAAAATTCAATCGAAACTCTGATAATAGCGATTTTAAGCTTAAAATTCTAAAAAAAAATCATTAAATAATTTTATATCATTTAGAAATTTTAAAAGTGAATGCCACCTTAGAGTTTTGTTTTAGATACTTCATTTATGTTTTAGATACTTTATCTTTTATATATTTTATTTATGTTTTAAATGAAAAATGTCAATCATTGACAAAAAGATGAGATAAAAGATACGCTGAACACAAAACATCAAGACTTTTATTTCGGAACAATTCAGTCTGAAAAACCTTTACTCTATCTTCTCGGGGAACTGTTAATCTTATAGATTCGAATTTATTATCATTAGAAAACAAAACAAAAACTGTGTCTACCGTCGCTAAATCAAACTGCAACATTGTCTACAATATTGTATAATCTCTTTAGTCGAAATCGGTGCTCTGTATACCTGAAACTTTTTTATTTCAAAATCTATTCACAACATTGTTCTCGTGTGCATCCCTCAGTAAAACTACGATACAATAACAATAGATTTCAATGCAACATTCATTAGTTTGGATTATATAGTATATGAATCTTTTACAATTGAAAAGTGAAATAAAAGAAAAATGAACTGAACTGAACTGAAAACTGACCGAAACGAGATTAGCGTAGATTTCTTTTAGAATACAAATATTAGGGTCGTGTGAATTGTATAGAAAAATTTGAATAGATTGCAATAAAATCAAGATACAATGAAGGTAAAATTTATGAGGTACACACAATTTCAAAAGTCGGATTAGTTCTGTTAGTTGCACAGTAGCAATAGAAACAGAAATTTATTGTATCCAAAGTTCAATTCTTCATTTAAAAGGAAATATTGAATATAAATTCTTATGCGACACTATCAATTAGTTGGGTACTACAACTTAAAGCACATAAAATATATCTGAGGAGTCTAAACGATTGTACGAATTTGAGCAGACTGACTAAAAAAAATTAAAAAAATTATTCACACAAAAAAAAAAAGAAGAAAAATCCGTGTCAGCTAATTTTAAATTCACATTCGCCACCTAAAGTCAATAATATTTCGAATATAAACATTTATCCACCCTGCTTCCTTAGACTGCGAACTACGCATGCGTCGAGTTTTGGCGTTAACTTTTACAGCAGCATCTGGATTTGAGCTTAAAGCGAAAGCTACTTTAACAAAATGGCATATAGCTCACACAAATGTTGTATTTTGTATTTTTATGTGTATCTAGATACTTTTTGAAAGCGTGAATAACACTAATGGCCATTCGTCGATTCGCCTCTACCCCGTGCGTCCGTCTACTCCTCCCGCTATAGCTATAGCCTTCTTGCAGATACCATCAAAAATAATGTCACAAGTCTTCAATCAATGACAACAATCAATCACTGCAATGGAATGGGAGGGAGAAAAACAAAAACTAATAAGAAGAAAGAACCAAATTCAAAAACACACCCATGAGATACATTTGGAAATAAAAATCAAAGCATTTTTTCGTTTATTGTGTGTAGGCAGGCAAAAAAAAAAAAGAATGTGGTGGGGTGCGACAATAGTTGTCTAGAGGGGGGTCTACATACAAACAAAAATGTTATTGTGTTTTCTAAACTTAAAGAAAAATTAATTATTTTCTAAAAGCGTCAAAACAAAAAAAAAAATGTAGACAAAAGTTAATCCACAAATTGAGGTCGACGAAGTCTACAAAAATATAATTTTGCGTTAGCCGTCGGCAAATGTTGTCATTGCACATACACACTCACGTAAAAACACAAAAACACAGTTTGAGATACATTTCAACTGCACAGATATTTTTTTTTTTTAAACTTTTCTGGCTTTCTGACATTTCTAATGACTCCATTTAACGACTGACTTTTTTTTTTTTTAAATAGAAAACACAAAAAGATTTAAATTATTTTTTGCTTCAAAATTTTCTTTGCATAATTTTGAATTTTTTTTTTTTAAATTTATCAGATTTTTCTTTTTAGTTTTCATTCCGTTCGGAATTCATCCGATTATTCTTTCCATTCTTTCATTTTAATTCATATTCATTCTTTTTTTATATTTATAAATTTATAATTATTTTTATTATAATTTTAAGCATTTTTTGAAGGTTTTCTTTTTTTAGCGTTTATCTTTTCTTTTTTTTTTTTAATTTATAAATTAATTACTAAATTATTTTATAACAAATATCACTACAATAGTTTGCATTTCCTTTTTGTTGTTTGTTGATTTTGTTGTTGTTGTTTTTTTTTTTTTTTTATAAAATATACTACAATATTTTTGTTGTTGTTATATTAAATTAACTGCATTATTAATTTTCTTTTCTTTTTTTTTAATTTTAGTTTTTTTTAGTTAGCAACATTTTCGCAACAAATTCAAAACAAAAAAAAATAAAAATATTTTTAAATTAATTTATAATTTTCATTATTAACAATTGAATATTTTCTTTTCTTTTTCTTTTCATTTTTTTTTTAATTTTTCTATTTAATTTTAATTGGAAAATGCGCATTTTTTCTTCTTTCTTTCTTTTTTTTTTGTTGTTTTTTTTTTTTTTTACTTGGTAAATTCGCCTTTGGATGCAGTAGTTTTTGTTGTTATTGTTGTTGTTTTTATTGTTGTTGTTGTAGTATTTCAACAAATCGTTGTTGTTGTTGATTTTTGTTTCTCGATTGAGGATAATTTCGAGATTGAGGATGCATTTGAGGTTGAGGTTGAGGAGTATAATCACACATTATAGCAGGAGATTTGCTGTAGATGCTGGAATGTTGGCGTCGCCGCTACCATAGCCCCCGTTGCTGATGTAAATTGCGGAAATGTTTGACCGAGATTACTTGCTGTTGCTGCGGATATACTCGTTGCGGTTAGGTATGGATGCATACGTTGCGCACGCAAGTATTGACGATATTTGCCGCTTAATTTATCAGTGGCAGCGACATGCGCCGCTGTAGCACTGCGCATTGGCGTGGAGGCATGGTCAGGACCAGCCTGATAATTACTAGGAACTGTGGCCATTGGTATAACCGTTGGATCCCAGAGTGCACCAACTGCAGCGGGCATACAGTGCTGATGTTGTTGCGCTGCTACCACTCCAACCGACGGTTGTTGCATTTGTTGTGTTGTTGCATTTTGGTGACTTTGTTTGCTGGCTGTATAGGCAGTAGCACCACCGCCGCCGCCGGATATCATTGCATCGCGCTTTCCGGTCGATAGTGTTTTACTGGCGACGGAAGTGGAACTGCCGCTAACACCAACGGTGCTACCGTACAGTGCCTGAGGTTGTGAGGCGAGCATTTGTGCGGCATGCGCATGTGCAGCTGCTGGTGTTATGGCTGTTCGTGCAGCTAATACTGCGGCGGTAGCCAGGTGATCCCATTGTGAGCTTGCGATCGCAGTTGTGGCAGATGAGGCAGAGACAGAAGAGGATGTGTTGGTTTGACTTTGGCTTAAACGGCTTTGGTTGCTGCGTGTTTGCTGCTGCTGCTGCTGTTGTTGCAGTTGTGTTTGTTGCTGTTGTTGTTGATGATGCACAGCGCGACGGAACAACGCTTGCATGCTCCAGACTAGATGACTGATGATGTTGTTGCTGTTGTTGGTGCTGCGATTGTTGCACAGGATAATGAGCTTGCTGTGACATTTGTGACATTTGTTGCGCAGTTGCTGTTGACCTGAGATGCTGATGTTGCTGGTGTTGTTGCTGTTGTTGTTGCAGTTGATACTGCGCAACTTGCTGTTGTTGTTGGCGTGTCTGTGTCTGGTGTTGTTGCTGCTGCTGTTGTTGTTGTTGTTGTATAACCTGAGTTTGTCGCGAAACGCGACGTGCATTGCTTGCAACAGCTGACGTAGAGGACACTCCCAACGATGTAGCAACGGTTGCAGAGGAACTAACATTAACCGATGAACTAGCAACACTGCGTGCCGTTGCATGCATGTTGTTGACAAATGGACTACGTCGTTGCGATTCCATTTTACGGAAATAGCACGGATGAATCATTAGTAATGGCTCAACGCGTTGTCCGGCGGGTGGCTTTGGTTGATTTGGCAGCTCATATTCGACGCTGCAATCGACATGCAATGGAATGCTGTAGTCTTTCTGTGGTGAGGTGGCTGCAGCAGCGGCGGCGGCCGCGGCAGCAGATGAGACAACAGAGGAGCGACTCGTACTGATTGCAGCGGCAGCGGTGGCAACTGAATTGTTGCTGGCAACCGCCGCCGCTGCATGTTGTTGCTGCTGCTGTTGTTGCTGTTGTTGTTGTTGCTGCTGCTGATGTGAGTGATTAGCGGCGGCGGCGGCGGAGTGTGTAGTTGAGTGACGTGTGGAGGCGGATGACTGTCGTTGTTGTTGATGTTGGTGATGATGACGCTGTTGCTGTTGTTTTGTTGCTGTAGCAATTGCTGTTGGTGCGCTGCAACAGCGGCGGCGGCAGCATGTTGCTGATACAATTGCTGCTGATGATGATGATGTGTTTGTTGTTGTTGCTGCTGCTGTTGTTGCTGTTGTTGTTGTTGCTGCTGCTGTTGTTGTTGTTGTTGTTGTTGCTGCTGCTGATGTAGTGCAACGACTGCAACTGCAGACATGCCATGCGAAAGCGTCGACATATCATAATTTGCATAACAAGCTGCCATAGTCATGGTTTGCTTGATTTTTTTTTTTTTTTTTTACGTTAATGTTGTTGTTGCAACAATGACGGAGGGTCTTTTTTCAGGGGTTGGGCGGGTAAGGTAAAGTAGGTTGAGGTTGGCTTTAGCGACAATAAAACCTCAATTTTTGTCGCCTATTTTAGAACACAATTGTTTAGAAAGCAAAAATTTTCTTTAAATCATTTTTTTGAATTTTCTTTTTACTTTGTTTTCTTTTTATGATTTTCTTCTTTCGGTTTTTGCTTTGCTTTGTAACACTTTATTACACAATTTCTTCTTTTTTTTCTCTTCTTTTTTTCTCTAATATTCTTTTTCACTTTATATATAAAAAAAAAATTGGCACTGGTAATCCAAAATGTTGTAGTTGTATATAATCCAGTTGATGAGTATGTGTGTGATGTGTGAGTGTGTTGGTTGTGGCGTCGATTCGTGTTGTTGTTGTTGTTATAAAGCAGGAACCTTAATCCATATACAATACATATATAATTATGTATTTTTTATTTTTTTTTATGTAGGTAGTTGCGGATTTTTTTTATTTTTAGTTTCGATTATTATTTTAATTATTTAGATTTCTTTTGATTTAGTTACTATTAATTTTTTTTTTTTTTTTTTTTGTAACAAACCCGTATTTTCCACGTTTATTTAAACCGTTAATTTTTTTTTTTTTTTTTTTGCTTATACGAATTTTTGTTGTTTTCTTTTAGGTTTAGTCAGTCTTTATTTATGCAAAAAAATATGATTTTTTAACTGCGATTTATGTTTGAAGATAAAAAATTAACTCAGTCTTTTTAACAATTGTAATTTACAGTTTTTTTTTCTTTTGTCTATTTTTTTCAAGGGCTGTTTTTTTTTCTTCTTGTTTTACAGTTACAAGCGGCGCTGCACTTATGAAGCGACTACTTCACTATTCGCTTTATGTCCGTTACCGACGCCAGCCCAAGCGGAGTGTTTCAGCTCAAAGCGAGAGCTCTATGAGAGGGCTAAATTTGTAGCGGTTCTGAATCGGGCGATGTAACCGTTTATTGAGAGCGAGAGCGCTGAATTCTGACACAAACACATGCACACTTTTTTTTCTGTATGAGCATATGTGTGTGTGTGTGTGCTAATTTATTTGAACAGCTGTTGTTACTGTGACTTTGCGTTAGCTGTTTTTTTTTTGTTGTTGCTTTTGTCAATTTAAAATTGTTTCACTTCGGAGAATATTTCAACAAAATTAGTTTCCACCTTCTTTAGCATTTTTTTATTATTTTAGCAAGCTTATTCACTTCACTTTGTCATAGATTTTTGTTTGTACAGATATGTTTTTTTAAGTTTTCACTTTGAATGTATATTTTATACAATGTTTTTTTTTTTTTTTTTTTTTTTTAAATAAAACTAAAATGCAACGAAAATGAAATAAAACATAAAGATTTCGATATATCTTTATTTTTTCACTGCGCACGTTTTTTCTTTTGCGTCTCAATATTTGCGTGCAATTCACCGTCAACCAATTTCGAACGATCGAAGTCGACTGACAAAATAATTTCCTGCCTATTTTTCTCCATATTCTTTCTTTTCTTCCGTTTCATTACTGCTGTCATTTTGAACAGCTGATTTTATTGCCTTTACGCTCTCTCCTAATTCAGCCAAGTGCGTTGTTGTTGCTGCTTAAACTACGCCAATTGCATTGAAAGGCGCTTCTCTCTTTTAGTTTTCTATCTCTTTTGCACACTCACACATATTTAATTTTTAGTTGTAAATTACGGCGGCAGCCATCTTTACCACTTTTTGTTGCTGTAGTTAGGTCACGCATACAGTTGCATTATTTATTTTGTAATATATTTTACTACTCACGTCTGTACTCAATTTTATGTTGGACGCTCTCAATTTATGCACTTGCCTTTTTCTATATTTCTATCTCTTTTTTCGCATATTTTTTTATTGGAAACATATGTATGCTTGTTCTTTTCCATTTTTCGTTTTGGTGTATTTTTTCAGGTATAATTTTACACACTAAAATTGTTGAAAATGTTTTTTTTTTTTTTTTGGAATGGTTGGCCTATAGGTAGGTATGAATATATAATAGGGCTTAGAACTTCTTAACTAATTTGACGAAAATGTTAGATTAGATATTATGTAGGGTTTAAATTTGAAGAAGATGATTTCTTAATTTACTTATAACCGTTAGTATTTTAAATATGTACATAGGTTTTTTGTTTTAAAATATGGGATGACACTAAAAGTTTTCTGAAAAATGGGTAACATAAGCGAAAATGAATGCAATTATTATTATTATTATTAACATTATTATTTTTTGTAACTATGTATAATCAACAAAACCGATTAATAATGCTCTATATTTGGCTTTTTACCTATGTACCTACTTATGTATTTGAGGTACAGGGATGAACAACGGAATACTTGTTAATATGATCAAGAAAGGTATGGTCTATTGGAACAATAGACGGTGACCCATATTGCAAGAAAAGCTTTTTTACTTATAAATACATACATATTTAGATGAATTCGGGTACAGAAGAATCTTGATTTAAATGTCAGAGGCTACATCTCTTAGAATCTTCTAGGTAGCCGTGTTCTTGCGGCGAATAGCAAATCAAATGTATTTGCCCATATCAATGTTGATAAAAATGTTTCTTCGTTATTGGGTGCAAAACGTCTATTTCATCAGTTACTCACATTTGTACAAACTTAAAAAAACTCTCTTGAAGGCAAACCTTTCTCAATTGGACAAATATTTACTGAAGGCGAGTGTGGACCCAAAAGAAGTTTTAACTCTATTTTACTTACCATACGAAATTTAGTTTAAGTGTTCCTAGAATTCTCAGTACCATCCTATATTTATAAAATGGTTTGTTTTTAATTATTTTATCAAATTCATCGAAACGTGCATTGTGCTTAAACTGACTACAAAATTTAAACATGGAACATTGAATTTAAACCCTTTCCATCCTGAAAATTACCCGCAAGCTTTTAGCAAAGTTGTTAACTTTATGATTCAAAATAAGTTTTTCGGTTTCAACGAATTTCAACAATTTTTTTTTTTTTTTTTTTCAAAATATAATGAAAAAGCATAACCGAGATGCATACATATGTATGTTCAATGTACCCAAATAAATTTTACCTACATACATATAACATATATGTAATTTACTTGAATTTTTTTTTTATAATTTTTAAATTAATAAATCATTTCTGCTTTAAATTGGATCGTTTACCATTTTTGGAAAAGTGTAAAAGTGTGTTTAAAAACAAAAAAGAAAGGCGACGCTCTAACACAGGCAGCCAAAGCGTAGAACAGCTGTTTCGTGTTTCATTGGGAGCGATATGACAATGAAGAAGACAAAAATGAAAAACAATAAAAAGATGAAGTGATACCCCACAACAGGAAAAGCGACAGCAACAACAACAACAACTATAAAAACAAAACCAATTACAATAGCAAATTACAAGGTGCGGCAAAAAAGAAATAAAAAAGACGAGAAAAAAAATATTAAAAGGGAATGACTAAAAATCCATGAAACTAATACCGAACCAAACCATACGGAAACTGCGCATTGAGTCAAATTTTTTGTTCGTGAACAATGAACAGAAGCAGCGCAGCAAAAGAAAAAACAAAAAAAAAAAAAAAAATGTTTGTGTGTATAAAATTACCTTTGCGCAGTTGAAAAACACAAAAAAAAAACTTTAAATTTCTGCACTGAAAACCAAGCAATTTAAGCTAACGGCAGCATCGGCTCCCTTCCGCCGTTTTGCTGTTTTATATACACACACACACACATACAGACATATACACATGCAAACATACTTAATACATACATAGATGAATGTGTACAAACATATATAGGGAAGGTCGTTGCCATAGCAAAGAGACTTACAGAAAAATGAATCCACCTTCCTTGTTTTTTTTTAAATTTAATTTTAGATTTGGCGTATGTAAGTGCCTACATTTTCACAGCATTACCAAAACTTCAAAAATTTAAATATTATTTCTAATGTTAAATTAAATAGGAATATTTAAATTTAATTGAGTATATTCATAAAAAAAAAACATTTTAAATGTTTGCAATTATGCTACAGAAAGCCGCAAATTGCAAACAGATGAAAAGTTCTCTCTCTCTCTCTCTCTCGCTGCCTCTCTATTAAGCACGCTGATAAGAAATCAGCTGTTTTTGTTTTTATACCAACATTTACGTACACATGCGCGCTTTGCCGTATACGTATATATGAATGGAAGTATGCATGGACGTATATATGAGATGAATAAACAGAGAGAGAGAGAGAATTAGCTGAATTAGCTTTTAGAAATTTGTTTCTTTTTCAAAACTACTATGAATATGTATTCATAATACCCTACCTTCATTTTAATAGGCAAACAATTAATTTTAGACATATGTATGTACATACATAAATACATGCATACATACATAAGTATTAAAGTATAATTTTATGTATGTAATTAATTTTATAAATACATATGTATGTAGATTTGTTTGTGTACTTGTATTATTATTATTTTTGTGTAAATTATTGCTTACAAATATATAAATAAATATTTTTAAATGTTAACCGAAATTTGTGTTATAAAGCTATTCAGATGTTGACTGCTAGCACAGTTAAATCGCGGAGATAGTTGTCATATTTTGCTATTCTGCTACTTAACTATGACAATTTTATCGTGAACGCACATATTTGGCATAGTTGCATTATTTATCAGCTGAGCATGTAAAAATATTGTTAGGTTCGAAAAAAGTTATAAAAAATTGCGAATAACTTTTTCAAATAAACAACAAAAGAATTTATTTAATTTTTAAATCCATTATCACGCTCTACAACTTCCATTTATCTTAAATTTTTTTACTTTTAATTTACAAATTTTCAATTCTTTTTCACTTTTTTACATTAAACTTAGAAAAAGAAAAACAGCTGATACCATCAAACACTTAAAACAAAGGCTGCAAACTAACAAAATTGCAGCCCTGCTATCATAGTATTTTGTTATGTGCTACTTTGTTTGTACTATTAAGCTACTTTTGCTTTATATTTTACTTAAAGTAGCAATTGCAAATTTGACAACACTGAACATTTAATAAAGGTGTTAAAGTGAGCACAATGTATGGTATATACATACATATGCCAATAAAAAACCTTAATAATTACACAGTTCGAATGTAGTTTATTTGCAAAAATATATTTTTAATTGTTTACTTCTTTATATTAGTTATGCGCCAGACTATTGCCAGTTCTGATCCATCAAAGTTTTTTATTTGGTGAACAATTTGGTTTCAAAACTTACAATTTTATAATGGAAAAATTGGTAAAATTTTATTTTTTAAGGATTGTTCGTCGCTGGCCAATACATACTTTGTCCCAATATTCGGGTATCACACGAATTCCGCGTCGAAAAATTTGTCATTTTCTGAGGCGATCCACGAATCAACCCAATTTTTGACATCTTCATAAAAACGGAAGTGCTGCTCACTTTGGCCATATGTCATCCATAAGAATAGGTGGTAATTGGGCGCTTTGTCTGGGAAAATATGGCGAGTGGGGTAGAACTTCTCACTTAGAAAGTTTTAGCAACATGGGATCTAGTGTTGTCGTGAATCAAAATCTTCTTAGCATGTCTTTCCTTCAAAGGTCGGCTTAAACTCATTAGCTGAGTCTGGTTGTGTCTGTGTTTTTCCCAAATTTAATGATAAAATTGCATGTAACGTATTTAATATAAACTTTTTACAGATGGAGCCGCATATTGAAAAATGCCGGTATATGTATATATATTTTTTTTTTTTTATTTACAATGGATTGTTCAACATAAATATCTTTCATGTATACATATATTATAAAATTGATTAAGATCGGTCCACTGTATTAAAGCAAGTTTTTCAAGTTTTTACGTTAATATATTTAGAAAACCATGGGGAGATGGAAAATTATTTCATCTCCCTGCCCAGGCAGCAAATCATTCAGGTACACTATGTCTAATGTCTGGTTCAGGAATGGTAATTTTCGGAACGTGTAATTGAAATTCATTAGCAAAAAATGTTAAAAAAAAAACACACACACAACTTAAAATTAAGAATGTATAAAAAAAACTGGGAGATAGTTTTTGAATACTAGGGTTGAATTATAAATGTATAACTACGTGTTATAATTGTTAAGGGTTGCTAACACCGATAATTTGAAGAATCTAGAAAAAAAAAAAAAAATCATTAAATAACTAAAAAAAAAATTGAAATTCTATTTTATAAAAAAACTGCTGATACTAAATGTAGTAATGTAAATTTATCTCATTAGCCATTTATGACTGACTTTGAATTACGGTTAACTACATCTGATCCAGGAATTCCAAATGTGTATTTTATTTTATTTGTGAACAAAATAACAAAACTTTATAATTTTTTTTATATAAAATATAAGTAAACTTTGAATAATTTGCTCTAAATTTTCCGTATTTAAAACCTTTATTCCGGACAAAGATGAAACAAGCAATAAAAAAACTTTTTTGTAATAATTTTTCGTTGGTCTTAATGGGACGATTTTCGTTTATGTTTTCTTAGTATTTTCTATTCCATTATTCCATCATTATTTTACCTTCAACTAAAAGTTAATTAATATCTTTGCAGTTACAATGTTTTGGCTTGACGAATTTAAAATACATAATTATAAGTACGATCAATCTTCTTTGACATATTATTTATAGAAGTATTATGTACAAACTTCATTCAGCTGGATAATAATTCACGCTCGAATTCGAAGAACAATTCATAGTTCCCATAAACCAAAAAAAAAAAAGGTTTGTATTAGACGACGAAGAAAAAAAAAAGAACGTTAAACTAGAGATAGAAAGAGAATAAGCAAGAAAGTAAATAAAACTAAAAATAATAATAATAAAAAAAAAACAAAGAACAGGCATTCTTAAACTGCGACACGAAAATTCTACGAGATATTGTTGGAAAGATTAGAAAGGAATGAACTGAGAAGAATTGAACGTGCAGCATGAAAAAGCAAAAAAAAAAAAAAAAAAAAAAAAAAAAAAAAAAAAAAAAAACGAAGAAAAATTAAACAAGAAAAGATAACAAAAGGCCGACTTGTATTCACACTGGGCCATTGTCGTATCGCATATCGCTAAAAACTTGCTGCATCGCATAACAATTTCAAGATTGTCATAGGGCGCTCCGCTCCGACGTCGAACAGCAGCAACAACTTTATCCCTTCTGAAAAATCGCAACGGAGCTTAACAGGAAATGAGGAGGATCAGAGACAGAGAATTCAAAACGAACCGGTTGGATTTGAACAGATCAAAGGTTACTTAATCGCCAAAACACGTTTGCTGATGAACGTCCTCCTCGTATGGAAGTAAGTTAACGATTAAAACGAAGGTCAGGCATGGAAAACCAAATTTAATTGAAGTTGCGATTGAACATTTTTTTAAAGATTGTTTTTTTTTTTTTTTTAAAATTACTCGAACAATAGAAGAACAATTTAAGTAAATTGAATTTACAGTTTATTTATTGTAGGTTTGTCATACACGTATATATTCAATTAAAATTTTATATTCTTCCATTATTTTTGCTTGCTTTGGTCATAAGTGTTTTGTATGTCGGATCCAAGGTGCCACGCCTATTTTTAGTGATAAATGTAACGCCCATTTTCGAGTTTTTGTATGAAAATACTAAATATTTCTGATTTGTTTAGTTTTAAGTAATTTGTATATTAGAACCAAGGTGCCACGTCCCATTTTAGGCGTAGACTCCATACAAATCTACCACACTTTTGAAAGCATCCATAATTTCTAAATGAATTCAATTAAATTTTGTTAAAATCACTTCTAATCTCCACCGAAGTATACATTACCGCTATGATAAGAATCAGCCCCCATACAAAATTGACCAAATCCATCCAGAAATTTTATCTAAGCCCCCTGGTGAACAAACATATAAACAATTAAAAGTGTAGTGTGACGTTTTTCCTTGTTTATTTATTTATTTGTTTTGAATCAGAAATTTAAATTTTTTAATATATAAAAAAAAAAACTACTATTTTGGCAAAAAACCTCGTGATTTTTTATATTTTTAGTTTATTGAAAAGTTTCTAACGTTGTCAAGAAATTGATTTCAATGCTGGCCAAAAAAATATTTATGTATAAGGTTTGTAGTCCGGTCAATATAGACATTTTAAATAACAATAATTCCCGGAGAGCCAAAAATTGGTGGAGAGCTTGGGCTTACCAATAGCTAATGCCGATGTTGAAAGAAGACTTGATAGTTGTATTTGTTTCATGTTTCGCGTATTTTTTACAAAAGTTGAGTATCGGTATTTATCAATGCAAGTAATTGTTTTGGACCTCCATAAACTGCAAGAAGAAAGCGAACTCATTCCGTAATTATTGTTTGAGGAGTGGAATCAATTTCTGTAAATACTTTAAGCGCAGTCAGTCGAATCTTTTTCTTCGAAGTACTAGCCTGTTCCTCCTCACATTGTTTTTTTACTGCAGCGATTGAAGTTTTCCGGGTGTATGATTTTCTGCAGTCCACGGTAAAAAAGCGCCGAATACACTACCTCACAGCTGGCGTGGAAATGTGTACATATCGTGTATAATGTGACTCTTAGAATAGAGATATCTCAGGAATGGTAACTCTAAGGAAAAAATCATTAAGACCATTTTTGTAGAGAATTTTAAGATCTACAACTTGGTTTTTGGTTTTTTTTTATAAAACTTATCGTTTTCGAGGAAAATCCAAAAATCGTCAAATTTTGACCTTTGACCGCGAATGACTTTTGTAGCACACATCGATCGATGCGGATTTTTAAAACTTTATTTTTAATGGTAAGCTTGAGCTCTCCACCAATTTTTGGCTCTCTGGGAATTATTTTTATTTGACCAATATTTTATGTCTAATTTGACCGGACTATTAAAATTGTTTTATTTTTATATTATTTGTTACATAAATAGAAACATAAATGCAAAAAAGAGCGAAATATCTGTATTTTGACCGTAAATCAAAATTTTGGGGGAGTGTCTTGGAAATTTCAAGTATGCAGTTTTGTTTTACTCGATTAAACTAAAAACATTCACTATAAGACTTCCAAGCAATTTTTGTTGTTGCATGGCGGTATCAAATATTGGGTACTCAGAGGCTAGTTGCCCATTGAAAACTTTTAAGGTCAGATTTGTATTCAGCTATGAAAAATCAATAAGCTAAGCCTAGTTCGATGCTTGAATAAATTAAATATTATTTAAGTTTTGGCCCTTCGAAGGCTTGTAGGCCCTCTTCCCTCCAAGGCTTTAATGAAATGATCCCATGATAGTGATCACAAATTTGAATCTAATATCTTAACTTTGATTTAGAGTCAGTTTTAGAAAACATTTTATGTGGTGGAGGAAATATCGAAATATCGATGGTACGGCAATATTTTTCAAAGCGATCTTTTCGATTTATTTATTGTTGGCTTTGTATAACTAATTTGGTGATAAGATTTTTTTTAAAGATTTTGTGTGAGTTTAATTTTTATCTTTTCTTTAATTTTTGAATGGGTAACATGCTTAACTTTGGTGTAAAATATAATTTTAATTTTTTTTTAGTAAAACTCATTGTTGGTAAATTAATACATCTAATTTATTTTTTTTATTAAAACATTTCTATCTTGTTTAGCAATCGATACCCATCAAATTCCCTGAATTCTTGCAACTTATTTGCAAATTTCTATGAAGTTCAAACGGCAGAAAACGAAGCTAGTCGCTTCGCTTGGAAACAACTTTGGAAGCAATTGCAAATCGAAATCATTGAAGAGCAACATGAAACATTTATAAACGTATTAAATTGCATGAAATCAACTGAAATCGCAGACAACAATCGGCAGGCAATCAAATAGAAAAAATGAAAGAAGTTTGGTTGAAGAGTAAAAAAAATTTATAATAGAAAATGGCATGAAAACGTGCGAATAAATTTTAATTAAATGCCAAATGACTGAAAACTAAGCGGCGGATGATGATTCTGGACAAGGAGGTGGAAAAAGGGGGAGAGGTTCAGGCATTGAAATGTGGAAAATAACAAATTTAAAGGATTCTCTTTTGTCCAGTTTCTAAAGAGGTACTATGAGTGAGCGAGTGAGCGAGTGAGAGAGAGAATGAAAGACAGAACAAGGGATTAAATTATGTGGCTTTACAGTGGTCCTCGCACCTCGCTTCACCAACCCTCAAATAAAAATTTTCGCTATTTATTCATGCAGCAGTAGAAGGCAGCAGGCAGGAAGGCAGGCGGGCAGGCAACACTTTATAAAACTTCAAGTTGCCGGACTGCGAAATCCTATTGGGAACATGATTAATGACTGCAAATTCATTTCCGCCAGTGTAGATTTTTTACCAGCTTCTTTTCTTTTCCTTTTTTCTATTTTTCAATTTTTTTATTTTATTATTTTTTTTTTTTTGTGTGTTTACCAAACTTCTCTAATGCCGTACTCGACAATCTATAGCAACATTTTTTGAAAGATACAAATATATACGCCGAGATTTTGCGAAATATTCGTAGTTTAGTATGTTCGTATATAAAAGTATCTTCTCGTTTGCAAAGTATCTGCTGGCGTTGCAATGGTCCAATGCTGTCGCTGTTGCAGTCCATTAGATACAAAATGCTATGCTCGTATCTGTAGTGAATGTATCTACTTGTACGAGTGTCTATTGTCTGTATTATGCCTTGGTAGGTATTTCCTGGAAATAGTATCAGAAAGCACTTTTTCTTAATTCGCTTCCTTTGGTTGTGTTTGCGCCAAATGTGCATAAAATATCGCTATGGCCCGTGATTCTGTGATTAGCGCAGCAGGTAGGGCTGCCAAGACGGGCAGGCAGTCAGGCAGTCAGGCACACAGTCAAAGAGACCAACAGACGAAGAGATAAACCGAAACAGACAAACGGAAAGGCATTCAATGTTAGACCAGAACAGAACAGAAGAGCAGCACAGAGCAGCCTGAGATAAAGTATCTATAAGCTTGAAATTACAGTAAATCAGCAAATCAGGTCATTAGATACATTAATCTCGACAACAGACAATTTATGCTAAATTATAGCGTGACATGAAGCATGAAGCATAAACGGTGGTGGTGGTGATGGTGGCGGTGGAGATTCGCCGAATGAAGAACGTTCCACTACGTCAAGCAAATGAACTGCACAAAGCGAAAGGAGCGCCCAGAATTCGGTTAATCCCTTAACTTTGCAAATATGTAATTGTACTTATGAATAGTTCACAGCTGCCTTCCACTGCTGTCTTCTGCTGATAATGCTTTGCCTGTTGTATAAAGCAACGCTCATGCGTTTCGATTTATTTCTTACCTACCTACAAGATACAAAAGCTTCATTTTTGTTTATAACTCATTTATTCATTCACAGTTTGAAGTTCATTTTGAGTTATTTCATCAAAGTTTTTTTTCTTTTTACATCGTCTGTCCATATAAATGTGTAAATTGTAAAAGATTAATTTTGTTAAAAAGTTTCTGGCTAATTGTTTTTCCTCAATTTAAAAGTGCCTCCGCAGTGCAAAGTGCCTTTTGCATAGCGGATTTTTATGCATTTGCAAGAGGAAAAAAATTGTTTAAAAAAATTAGAAAAAGGAAAATTACTTAATCATTAAAAGTACTCCCCATCAACTGCAAATCACTTATGCCAGCGCTTGATCCAGCTCTCAAAACATTGCTGGAACCCCATTTTCGGTAAACCCATTAGAGCCGTCTTCGATTTTTCCGATGCCTTCTTTCGGCAGCTAAAGCCCTTCCCTGTAGTGTTTTTTTTTCGTTTTCCAACAAATCATTTCTTTTTTTGGAAAATCCGCAGACTCGAAGCTTTTTCTGGTGGTATGCCGATAAATGCGTGTTGGGGACAACCATAAAAGCAATTCACAAAAACTTGGTGTTTATGTACATAGGATGGACAATCTTTTTATAGTCACCCGAGCATGTTCGGGTAATTTGGTTAATATAAAAAAATATAAAACAAACTGTAAAGTAAAATATTGAAAAAAAAAATATTCCCATTTTAATTCATCTAATGGAGAATCTGGCAAAATTGAAACTGAAAATCGTTTAATGGCGAATACTAAAAATTTTGCTGGACAACCTTAACAATCGCAACTTAATTGAAAAAAAATATGTGTAATTGCTGGATTGCAGTTTTAGTGATTTAGAGTTTTATTTATCCGAAATTTTACCTTTTTTTTTTGTTAGAAGAGACATTCTGTACGTTTCAAGCAAATCAACTAAAAATGGTTAAGTTACTCAAAATAAAACGCGTGAACAAATTTGTAAAAAATGCAACAAAGCAAAAATTATTTAATTTGTCTTTTCAGATTTAATCAAAAGCAGATTGCATTTAAGTAACTATTGAAAATCCGGTGTAAATCTTTCGTTTCGTTTGAAAATAAATACGTTCTGCAACATTGCAGTTTGCAGTTGCATTTTTTCATTGTGGTTGCTGTCATTTGACAGGTGTGACCTGAAACATGCTCGTATTTGCACCCATGTAGAGCAATTTGATATATGTTTCTAAAGTATCTCCCTTCTCGGTCTCGGTCCGCCGTAGCGGATTATTCATGTCTATAGGCAGTCACATACATGCACACACGATTACAGACCAAATCTGAATAGCATTTTAACCGCTTCCACAGAAAAACGCAAATGAAGAAAAAATGCCAAACAAAAAAAAAAAAAAAGAAAAATAAAATAAAAAAAAAAAAAGAATTAAATGAGGCAGATACATATGAACAGTGAAATAAAAAATGTAATCCGCACCCCTTTCACAAAAATCTTTAGATAAAAAAGGAGTGACATAGCGCAGCATTAAATGAGATACTTTTTTACTGTAGATTTTGTTGTTTTTCATTTTTCGTGTTTTGTTTTTTTTTTTTTTTTTTTTTGTAATTTTTTATTTGCCATCGACTGCGAATGCTCTGCCACAGGCTGCTGCAAGTACTTAAATACTTAAAAGTATATTTTGCCTTCATCCTCACTCTATCTCGCTCGCAAATACATTGTTCCTCTCGTTTCCTCTTTTTGTTTAGCTTGGCGCATTTTTAATAACAGTAATTTGAGTCTCCTTATGGAATAATACAAAAAAAAAAAAAAAACAAAAAAAAAAAATATTAAAAATGAGAGCTGAGTTCCTCGCATATCTGGCATACAATTAATAAGTCTGCGATTTGCTCAGTTAGCATTTCTGTGGATTTGAAATTCTGCGGATTTAGCGGGGGAAAACGTGCAGGACCATCACAGAAACGTCGGCATTGTGCAACGTCGGACAAAGTGCAGCCATAAGGGAAAATGGATTCATTCTACAAAATTTGTAATTGAAGCGCATGAAATGGTCGAGATATCGTTGATTCAAGTAAAACTTAGTCTGTTATTATTTTCGAAATAATCAATATCATAAACAGAACGTAAAAGCATACAAGGTGCTCATACATTTCATATTGTCGTCATCATTTAATGGGCTCTAATTGCAATACTTACTCACTTATTTATGCACAGACCGCCTTTCATTTATATTCTAATAAAAGTTTGTCGTTATTGTAAATTTAAATACACCTTTGCTGGGACAGTTACAGAGTTTATTGCTTGTTCTAGATACATTAAATAATTCAAAAGTATAACAGAATTATAATAATAATAATAATTTATGCATGAATATAGTAGGTACGGTAAAGTGTTCCCATAAAAGTGGTAAAAAATAATAAAAAGTTTATTCGATTCATTAACTCAAGTTTTCAAATAATTTGATCTGTGAATAAAATTTTGTAGAATATAGAAATAAAATATAAATAAGAATTTCATACATGGAATTTTATTTATACAATCTTGAGCCTGCCAAACTACAGTAAATACCATGCAAGAGGTCGCTGGCAAATTTAATAAAAAAGTAAAAATGTTTCTTTGTCCGCTAAAGACTTTGAAACCAACCCAAACCGGACACATTTTAAAGGCAATAATGCAAGGATGCTTCAAGACCACCACTGAAGTCGATTTACGATTTTTCCCATACAAACATTGTTTTGTATTACTCAGCTATATCTCAAAAACTAGTCTACTTTTTTAATATGTGACTTCATATTCAGGATTAGCATTTCAATTTGTAAACTTGTGTAATTCTTAACCATTTCTTTAAAAAAAGATCATCATTTCATTAAACGTATTTCTATTTTCTTTCCATTCCACCTCAATATACTTAAGATGATTTTTTAGCTAAGTTCATGGTCATGTTTTCCAATGATCCAGATACGACTTAATATTTAGTAGGGATGGAAAAACAATTAGATAAAAGTTTATTTAAGTGTGATGAAAATGCAAAAGTTGGGCAAGAAATTCAAGTCGATCTGACGAATATTTTCGAAGTTATAGACAGATTAGTGAAGGCGCGCCGAGAGATCTCGCAGTGCTTTCAAGTGCTTTCAAAACTTTAAACGCGTTTTTCTCGAAACGGTGTTTTCAAAGTCGGTGAGCAAGATTTCTCAGAAACGGCTGAACCGATCGGTCTGAAATTTTTACACAAGCTTCTTAACTATATTTTTTAGTAATTAATCGAAGGATTTCCCCATCCGATGAAAATTTCTTATTTTTTTAAACAATTAAAGAGCCGAATTTTGGTCAAAAATCGAAGCTTTTGCTTTGAGTAGCCGCCATTTTGTCAAAAATTTTTTTTTTTCCTAGTTCCTTCGGTTAATCACTAGATTATTTATTATATTAATGAAATCTATTTGGTTTTTGCATTTTAGATGCATTTAGATGATCCAGTCCAGAGATATCGTGCTCACCGCAAGAGGCCTTTTTTTTGCGGACCTCTGCAAAGTTGGCAATATCAACGTTCCCGATAATTATTTTTGGCAATAAAAAATATGTGAATATAGTTTAAGGTTGTCATAGTATACCTGATAAGTTTCAAATCAATAAACCAAATAGTTTGCTTAAAAAAATTCTTAAAAATTTCGACCTCCTAACTGTATATAACCCCTTAATTATTATGACTAAATGAGAAGTTGACAGAAGCTGAAAAAAGGCGATTTACGCTAGGGGAACAAACATTATCAAGTTTTGTTTTCGAGACTTTCTTAAATAAAAAATCGGGTTTTGGAAGTTTGAACAATACTTTTATATGCAATATATGGAATATTTCCATTAGAAACCGACTCGTGTAAGCAGATAGCATTCTGTCTGTTTGGTGAATATGAACATCTGAATTGGATGTTTGTTTTCTACAAAATAAAAAAACATATTTTAAAGTGCTACCAATTTCTCGCAAGTTTGTTTAGTAATGAATATGAACAATGCAGTTTATCTGCTTTTGTAAAACACATTTTTGGTGCGATATTTCAATTTATCGATAACTATTTTATCAGTATCTTAAGACACATGTCTGTTCATAGTATGAGAAGTATAGAGAAGAATAAAATTTAGAGTCTCCTAAGACTACGTTTAAGGAAAGATAGTCAAATAAATTTAATACTCGTTTCAAAAAGTGAGAACGAGAATATTTAGTTTGTAAACGCATTTAGGAAGACATATTAGATGCCATAAAGTATATCGTATATAGTCTTGATCAGCTTATTGAGACGAGTCGATCCGGCCATGTCTGTCTGAAGGGTTGTCTGTTCGCTGTTCTTTCTGTCTGTTTGTCTGTCTGTCTGTATATTTCAACACGGCTCATTTAATCAGTTTTATAGAAAATAATGCTGATATTTAAAACTTAAGCTTCTCTCGGTAACGAATACTTAGTATATCAAAACCAAGGTGCCACGCACATTTTTAGGATACCCGCCATACAAACTAAACATATGTAACGTCTTTTTTCCCTGATTTTAAAGGAATTTTTACCCTGTACCCGAGGAACAAAAAGGCTACATTAAGTTTGTGCAAATGTGCAGAAGGAGAACATGATGGAGATATGATAGACCCTATAAAGTATATATATTCTTGATAAACATTGATTGGGAAGTCGATCTATCTAGTGTCCGTCCATCTGTCATGCTGATTTCGAATGTAAATTATCTTGGAAACTATAAGAAATAGGGCACCATATTTGAAACTTAGACTCTCTTGAGCCGTCTAGTGGTCTTTTTCAAACGGGTTTTCTGTAGTCCCATTTTAAGATGTTGATTCCATACAAAACTGGCAACAAAATTTTGGGTTTTTGAATAAAAATTTCTTAAGCTGTAAACTCTAAATTTATTATAAGGTTTAGGTTCAATCCTCGTAGAAATTTCACCTCATTTTTTTTTTTTTTTTTAAATCTAATACAAACAAGAAAGAACGCTGAAGTCGAGTATGCTCGACTGCAAGATACCTTATTGTACCCATTCTATATGTACCTTAAGTTAGGTTCTATTTTACTACCATACATCATTGAATTGGATTTTCATAGAAAAAACCTTAAAAATCGGGTATATCTTTGATCGGGTTTATACCTAAAATTTTGTTGGGCCTACCCATATTGGTCTATTTCATTGGGACTATCATAGACATAATTTCTACTAAATTTAAATTTTCAAGAATAAAAAACAATGACGTTTTTTTTAAAAACCCAAAATTTTGGGGTAAATTTGTATGGGGGCTATACCTAAAACTTTGTTGGTCCTATCCATATTGGGATATTTTATTGGGACTATCATAGACATAATTTTTACTAAATTTGAACTTCCTAGAATAAAAAACAATGACGTTTTTATGCAAAAACCCAAAATTTTGGGGTACATTTGTATGGGGGGTACCCCTTAAAATGGGTCTAGAGAAAAGTGCAGACACTTGACGGCCTAGGAGAGTCTAAGTTTCGATTTTGAAAGCTCTACCTCTTATAGTCTCCGAAATAATCGTTTTCATACGGCAGACAGCATGACAGACGGACAGACGGACGGACAGACAGACAAAGCTATTTCGACTGCCCTTCCAATGCTGATCAAGAATATATATACTTTATAGGGTCTATCTTGCCTCCTTCTGTCTGTTACATACATTCGCACAAAGTTAATATACCCTTTTACCCTTTGGGTACAGGGTATAAAAAGTACGATTGTAAGATAAGACTTAATTCAAGGCACATGAAAATTGGGTACAGGGTATCTTGCAGTCAAGCACACTCGGCATCAACGTTCTTTCTTGTTTTTTAGTTCAAGATAGAAGCTAATCATTTTATAATATTTTTATATATACATATTAATTCCTTGATAAATCGATACAATGTAAATATATAATATACTTATCCTATGTCTATCTATCGCTCCGTTTCTGAGCATCGGGCGGAGGATCATATAGGTAGCACATATTTGTGAATATAAAAAGTTGGAACAGGGTATCTTGTAGTCGAGCTAATCGTTTACGTACTGCAAAATATTTGTCCAAATTTATAATTTTGATTTCTGTTTGAAACTTCCATACGCCTTTCCAAGGAGCATACGAATACCAAATTACAAATTTGCACAAAATGTTAAGAATTTTTCAATTGTAAAAGTCTCACTATTAAAACTATATTCACAAAAAAAAAAAAATAAATAAATAAATAAAATAAAAATTGCATTTTCAGATATTTCTCTAAATACTCTCTGAATTCTTTTCAGTTGACAATTCGTCGGCACTTTTGTCCTTCAAAGCAATTCATGTTGAGAGCTACGCTGAGCTGCGCTGTCAGGCCGCTGTAGCAGGGACTCTGTTGTATTTTGTGGATGGTTCGATTTGAAGTTTTGTCCCATTATTTGCGCTTGGTTCATTTCTTTTTAAAATTATGCACAGTTGGCTGAGTGCTTCACAATCGAATCACAATGTTCTGTTTCTGTCGCTGTCGCTGTTATTGGTGATAACAATGGCGACATTCATATAAAGTGCTTTCGATTTCAGATGAGCACAAAAATGAAGAAGGGGTTCGCTTCGCTGATTCTGTTGCTTTAGTTTCCTGTTTGCCATTTCTAGTTCACATTTTTTTCTCTCTATTTATCTTTATTAATATGGTCCCATGTGTTTTTCTTACCGCAGAGAACAGAGAAGGGGAAATAGGCTGAGGGGAGCGTCAGCATTTGCCCTCAGGGGCCAATTATTTGCAGACATTTTTGCAAAAAAAAAAAAAAAAGAAATAATAATAAATGTAGTTGCCGAACAATTAATTGTAAAATTTATCATTTTTCGTTTTGTATTCATCCTCAGCTAATGCGACAGCTGGAAGACTCAAACTACGTAATTGTGTTAAAGATCGGCATTGTCATAGATACCGTTATATATGTTCGTGTTTTGCTTCGGGTGCAGATGTTGGTGGCAATTTCTAAGAAAGAAATTGGCGCAGTAGTACATTACGAAAATTTTTATTCTAACATGTTTTATTGAATTAAAGATTTTACCATTATTTTAGAGATAATTAAAAGAACTTATATAATCGATCCAGACATAAATGTCTGCAAGTTTTTTACTAATAAAATAAATACTTTAGTTTTGAATTTGACAATAAAGTATTTTAATGACAAACGCACATTTGGAAATCTAAAACTGTGGTAATTTATCATAAACATTACAATTTTAGAAATAACTTCGTATCGGAGCTATATTGTTATATTTATTCCAAATGAACCACATTCAGATATTCAATTGCTTAGAATAAATTTGGTCTTCAATGAGAAGTTAAGGTTGAATTAGTATGGGACCATAGCTAAAAATGATTTGATCTGAGAAAAATTGAAATCTTTGCAACGTCTTTGCAACGTTTTGTCGGACAGAGAAATTATTCACTAAAACAAAGGGGACCCAAAACCCTTTGATTTTAGTGAATAATTTCTCTGCATACTACTGTGATCAAAACGTAGTAAGACGAATCGTTTTAAATTTCCAGGGCATTAGGATTCGGACCATATTTTTTGTTTAAGTTGGTAGCCCCTTAACTGACATCTATGTCAAATTTTGAGACTATAGCGTCAGTAGTTAATAAGGCACGCTTGTTTTTAGTCAACAACAAAAAAAAAATTTTTGGTTTTTACAAAAAAAAAAATGGTTTTTCGACTACCCAAAAGCACACGACTACCCAAAAAAGCATTTTGGTGATAATTTTTTGTCAAAATCCAGTGTTTTTGATTAGTTTAAATTATTCAAAGAAGGCAGAAAACGCGTTGAAAGCGATGAGCGTCCTGGTTGTCCATCCACGTCTACCGATGAGAACCACGTCAATCAGATCAAGGATTTAGGCTCAATAACGTCGATTGACAATTAGAGACCTTGTTGACATCACCAATGAATCATTTGGTTCAATTCAATCGATTTTAAGACAAATTAGGTCTCAAGCGCGTCTCATCTCGTTTGGTACCGAAACAACTCAATTTGTCCTTTAAAAAATCGTCGTGTTAGAGTCGATGAAACCATGATTTCTGACTATCATAGCGCCATCAAACGCATTATTATTGGAGATGAGACATGGATTTATGCATACGACCCCGAAACTGTGAACCAATCATGTGAATACAGTGATAAAGGGGAGCCGACTGAAGACACGCGTGCCGCATTAACTACTTACGCTAGGTCTCAAAATTTGACATAAATTTCTGTTAAGGTCCTGCCAACTTAAAAAAAAAGTTACCATTTGGCAACTTTCAAGAATCTAACAACTAAAGTATTTTTATGGACTATCACTCAACGATTTCACAAAAAGTGGGCATTTTTATAGAACTATGAAAAATAATTATCAGGTTATTTTTTATATTGGCAAAAGTTCAAATTTTAGTGTGGATATTATGGGATAGTTTCTATCCTTCGGCATTTTTATGGAGTTATAGTATTTAAATGATGTATTTTATACAAATATTTTATTTTATACAATAGTCGTGTGGATATCGTTTATAGAGACTCGACTTTCAATGTCGATCAAAAATAAATATACTCGTACTACAATCTTGTATAGATTTTAATAATGAAACTGATGAATAAATATCGATGTTGCGTGCAGGAATCAATTCTTTTAAAATTCATGTGAAAAATGTTTCCTTCAACGATTTTGTTTTTATTAGTTTTAACTTAACCCACGAATTATATCCCCTCTACGAGTATACGAGTATGCATTCAGGCATGACACGAAATTTACTTGGAAACATTTTAAAGTCAATTCAGCTTTCAGGGTTTCCTTTGAAAGGCACAACGGAATTGGAATGTTTTCAAATTTTATTTGATTGCTCATCAAACAGAAGGCCAAAACAATTACTTCGACTATGACCAAGAATATTAAGGAACCAAAAAACGCAAAAAAAAAAAAAAAAATTTTAAACAATTAAAACAAAATGATGAAAAGAAAACATTTTTCTCATTCCTGGCAATTAGTTGCATAATTTTATAGGAAACCGCAGAAACCGCCAACAACCAAATCGTTTGCAAAAAAAAAAAAAAAAAAAAAAATTAAAACGCGCAATAATAAAATAGCTGAAATACTTTGGAGTCGAACTGAAAAAGGAAAAGTCAGGCGTAAATCTGACAAAAACGGAAAAGAGATGCAGGAGAGAAGAAACAACAACTGAAATGAATAATTCCCAAAGGGTCTTGAGTTATGCGGCGCTGAGGCCCCATTAAAAACGTGCAACAATAATCAAGCAACCGAAAAGGCAATAACTACGACAACAACAACAACGACAACAACAAATATAGTAACTAATTTAATACGGATGAGTTGAGTTAAAAAGAAAAAAAAAAAAAAAAGAGAAAATAAAATTAAGGTAAAACAAAAGTAAAGACAAAATAACGCTCTTCGTTGCTTGTTTAGTTGTTCTGCGAACTCCAAAAACAGATACGGCATGTAGATACAAAGATACATTTTAAAATACGCGCTACAAAAATGTTAAATTGAAGCAAAAGCAACTCAACTCAAGCAGCAGCAACAGCGGTTGTAACTTCAACTTCAACGGCGACTGCGAATGAACGGTCGAGCATCCATAAAAAGGTATTTAGCAATTTAGATTCATGTATCTGTACGATGCGATCGATTGAATGTTTCCTTTGACTTTGTCTCTGTCTCTGTCTCTGCCTCTGCTTCAGTCTATGTCTCTGCCGAGGATGCGGTCGGTCTGGCTTATAAGTACATTCGTTGAAAAATGAATTGGACAGCTAGCCAGAAATACTAGTCAGCGCGCTAGTCGATAAGGCGATTGCCCGATTGCCAGACGATGACGCTGATGTTGATGCTGACTTGAAATGGACATAAAATCAACCAAAGTAACAATGAGAGGGAGCAACCAGCAGTAGAGCTAAGAGTAAATAAAGCGAATCGGATCGATCGAATCGGTTGCATCGGATCGGATCGGATCGCAACGAAACGGATCGTCGGGTCGGCATAAATTCTAAATGAAAACACATCAATCACTGGGTTAGGCAGTGACTTACCTTCACTCAACTCCACTCCACTTCACTTTACTTCGTTTTATTTCAGATAAATTTTTATACCTAAACTAAGTCGACTTAACTAAGACTCTTTCGAGTCGAACTTCATTGCGAGTGCTCTTTCTGTCGTTGGCGATAATAATAATTTCAGCTTTGCACGAACTCATTCGTAATCGTTTATTAATGCCGCTTGATTGTGTTACAATTGCTTAAGCTGAAGCTGAAGCTGTCGCTCGTCTCGGTCGGTCGTTTGGTCCTTTGTCCTTGTGTGTCAGTCCGTCCGTCCGTCCGTCCGTGCAACAGTCCGCATGACGTGTGAGCAGCATGTACCGAGTTAGGTAGAATGTTGCACTCAATCAAGCAGGAAGGGATAGGGACATCATCATTTTTATGCCTCACCCTTTGCCAGTGGCTGCCAATTAATTTTCAATTATCTATTTTTCATTTTTACACATTTATCGTCTTTGAAGAAAAGAAAAAACAGTTTATGACTGAACATTTTTAATAGGAAATGGAAGTTAACTTCGATTTTTTTGTAGCTTTGAAATTTTTAATTAAATCTCAGCAGTTTCAATCATATTGATCAAATTGAGATTTAATCAAAAACTAAACACTCATAACAGTTGTAATCTCGTTCACTGCTAATCACATCAATCCATAACTCATCAAAGGGACCCGGTTGCATTGTCAAAAGTCAATTATTGAATTAAATAAAATGAAAGTATTTTTGTTTTAGTGCACAATCCAAAGTGTCTCAAATTTAATTATGTATTTAATCATTGTTTTATATTATTTTTAGACGCTGAAAAGTGCAAATCTATACAATTTTTATAATTTTTGTTATACTTTGCAGAAGGTTAACAACCCGAAAAGAAAAATAAATAAAATTGCGTAGACATATGAAAAATTTCAAATTTAATCCCAGATACAAAAAAAAAAAATAATAATAATAAAATAAATAAATTAAATACCACCTCCAAAAATCAAGAGTTTTCTTAATAATACCAAAATCCTTTGACAGGAAATTATTAAGGTATGGCCACATTTTTATTTTCAGTTGAATTTTGATACAACTTCAATTCTTTTTGCATTTTTAGCATTACAAACAAGGAAAAATATTAACTTCCCACCACATGTAAATTTGAATAGTTTATATAGTTGATGATCATCGGTGGCGTAGATAGTATTTTGTAATGGGGATGAGTCTTTTATCCGATACAACCCATTTCTAGACAACATGTTAGGGTTTGTTTGAATAAACCAAATGAAGGATGTGAGTTTGAATGGAAACTAGGGTGGACCAAAAATGTATGTAAATTTTTCTTAACAATATTAAACAACTAAATACGAAATGACTGGATGCTCTTCTATGGACATTTATGAAGAGAAACATTCTTATCCGGTTAAAAAATATTAATTTTGCATGTTCTACGAAAAAGTGATTTTTTTCCCATGTGAAATATATGGGAAACTTCAGAAGCTTGGCGACACCATAAAGTATTATCCGATTTAAAAAAAATACAGGTCTTCTTATTTTCAGTATAAGACAATCCTATAAGGTGGGAATAGTATTTTTTTTTGGACCACAATAATGGGGACCTTATGTTATATTGGCGTGATCCATGTCACTCCGTTAGTGTATACATAGGATGACAGTAGAAGTGGTTTTATCTAATTTGGAGTGAATACATCCGATACGAACGAACTTATGCCATATTTTTAGGTGCCAAAGTTTTAAACTTTAGAAAATATATCGATATTTTTCGATTCTTCAAAAAAATCGATACCACCAATGTATTAAGTCGTAGTAAAATGCAAAAAAAAAAAAGGAAGGAAAAACGTTAACTTCGGTAGAACCGAAGCTTAAATACCCGTCACACGATGATTAGACTACCTTTTCTTAAATGAATGTGCGTTCTTTTTGTAAATGGGTTATGTATTATATATGTGCTTCATATGATGTTCCTTCTTTAACCATGTGCCCCATTGCCTGCTTCAATAATTAATTTGAGTATATTTTTGAAATGAATCGCTTAAAAAATAACGAATATTTCATATAAAAACTCAAAAATTGGAGGGTAAATTTGTATGGGAGCTATATGCTATAGTGGACCCACCTCCTTTTATAAATGTAGGCTGCTATTAGAAGTGTTTTTTACTGTATTTGAGACAAATCGATTCATATTAAAAAAAAATTTTAATAAAAAAACTCAAAAATGTATAGGGCTACGCCTGAATATAGGCGTGGCACTTTGGTTTTAACACTTTAACCGCTTAGGATTCAGAAAAACTTAAGTTTACAATTTCATCTCAATATCTTTAAAACTGAGCAAATGAATTCTGTAACTACAGACAGACAGACGGACAGACAGTCAACAGACGGACAGACAGTCAGACAGACGGACATGGCTAAATCGATTCGTCTCGTCGAGCTGATCAAGAGTATATATACTACAGTGTCTCTTTTCATGTGTTACACACTTTTTGACAAACTGAATATACCCTTTCACACTATTTGTGACCGGTATAAAAAGGAATAAAAACGTGGAACAACTTCAACTTCGATAAAATTAAAGCTTGAATACCCGTCACACAATATTTTAATCAACTTACTTCGCTTTTGATGACTAAGAGGCATAGTGCCACCAAATATTGATTATCATATTATACATTTTTTTGTGTTTAAAGCTTTTTTGTTTCTTGATCTAGGACAGTCAAACTGGTTCCAATACAATATCTACATTCGGAACATCAATCGAGGCATTTTTGAATGGAAAACTTTTTTTGAGTTCGTGGTTTTGGTTTATTTCCGGAAAATTTGTTTATTTATAATAGTTACGATGAACCATATAAAATATTACTTTGCTGACAAGTTCAAATATGATTTTTATATTTTTAAACCTACACATATGTATGTATGTGAACCCCTTTAATTTACTTTGGTATATATAAACTATACATAGGTATAAATGTATGTATGTGCATATCACATTGTAACGTGCTTTTAATACGAAATTTTATCTGAATGTCGAATTCATTTTACGACGTGTGTGTGTGCAGGATTATGTGTGTGTGTGTAATAAATAATGCTAATAAAAACATCAATTTAACTTTAAGTTGCCCTACGGCGCATTGAAAACTTTTTATGACATCTATTTTGTTATCCATATATTATCTTTCTCTTTCTTTTTTCTTTTTTTTGGACTGTTATGCATTTCACATTAATGGCATTTTCTTCCTTTTTTAGCAACTTCATCCTTTCATGTATCTACGAGTATGTATCTCATTTTGTATACATATTTCGCGTGCTTATTGACCATATAATGTTAAAACCGTTATTCCCCAGACCAGCACAACAATAGCAACAACAACAAAAAAACCATTTGTATTAAGTATAAAATAGCTTCAAAGAAACATTGAATACAAAAATAATTTAAAAGGTTTTGCAATAACCGAAACTTTTTTACCTTTCCTACGAATTGTTGTGCCACCTAAAGAACAGATTAAAACACCACAAATTTGACATTCCCATTGGTAAAATAAGAATTGATGTACCCATTCGATTTTTAATTAGTTTACTCGAAATTAAACTATGATTTGGTATCTCCATTTTATGATTCTATTCTATTTCTTTGATCAGCTGTCAGAAGTTATCGGCGGACATATAATATGTTACCAATAAATTTTGATAATCGATCTGGGCGCTTTTTCTCTTTTTTCTATTGAACCTGTGGCCTAGGTTTTTCACCAAAACTGCTGCTTCCTTTCCAACGTTTCCCTGGCAGAGTATTTATTTCGAAAAACAAAATCAGTCGTAACAATTCAATGGAGACTTGCGTATCTAATTCGATCTTACAACGATATAACATAATTATTATTAAATATTAAACATGAAAAGTATTCCAAAGAATACACCAGGTGAATTTATTTTTTATACATTTATGCATGTACAATGTGTTACAAACTTTTCAAAAAACAATACAATGCTGATTTTCATTAGTGTTTTATGGGTATAACGAAACGAACGAAACAAATGAAACATTACAGCCCCAGATACTTTTGTATCTTTAACCATTTTTAGGTGAATTTATGTGTTAGCCAGCCATGCCTTGTTTTCTTAATTTTATGCGCTGCACAGACGCAACGCAACAACGACACAACGACATAATGAAATGTATCTCAACACAGCGTTACAAATTTTAAATGGAATGCCCTTGCGTGTTATAGATATTCTATCGACATTGCCTGTCAGTCGTTCAAAAAGCTTCGTCAATTAGAGGGTAGATGATTTTATATCATGTTTGTTGCTATTGTTGCTTTTGTTTTACCTTTCCTCTTTTTTTACTAACGACTAATGACTATTTTGCATTTCTGTATTTCTAAAATGAATTTCATTAGAATTCTTATTTTATGTGCACATCTAAACTATCAAACGATTTCGAATGTTTGAAGGCAAGACCCATTGATAACTGTTGTTTATCTAATTAATTTTAGTTTCTGTATCTAATACTACTGTCTACTATAAGCAAAGATTTTTAATATTTTATTAAATTAGTTTAATTGGAATTCAACTTTTTATTTCATTTATGCATTTCCAAGACTCAAAGTGCATAAATGTTGCGTTGCGATCTTCAGCAGCTGTTTTTTATTTTTTGGTCTGGGAACACCGGAAGTGAATTAATGAAAATCGACAGTTTTCCAATTTACTGCGCGGACTACCTACAAAAAAGAAAAAAAAAAACGATTCAATCGAACAAGTACACAACTTAAGTCTGTCCAACTTAATGTCCGCTATTATTATTGTATTTTTTTTTATTTTTGTCGACACAAGGGGAAGTCAGTACCCTTTATGATGGGCAAATTGGGAAATGCTGGCAGTTGTTTGAGCAAAGGTCGTAAACCACAAACCAGTTAGATAGATAGACAGACAGACAGACAGACAGACAGACAGACAGACAGACAAAATAAATCAAATACGAACAGTGAGCCCCTCATTAGCATTTCTTCGTTGTTTTTTTTTTCTATTTATGGAATGAAACAAAAAATTATACAATTTATGCTGCATAATTTGTTGAAGTCGGAGGGGTTTAAAACACGTAAAGAAAAAAACACACACAACTGAAAAAAAAAAGAAAAAAAACATGCAACATGGTAGATTTGCATCAAAGTTTCTGGGCTTACAAAGCGTCAGGGGGGTGCAAACAATCTACAATCAAGAGAAATAATAACGAAAAATAATAACAGTTGAAAAAAGTAATTGGAATCAAAATGAAAAAAATATGTTACAGTTGACTACATTTTAATTTCGTATTTTCGTATTTTCGTATTTCGCATTTATTAGTTCATTTATTTTTTCAAAAAATTTCAACTTCATTACTCTTGCTATTTATTTATGGCCCGGCACAGCTCGGTTTCTTTGAATAATTTAAGTGCAAACTTAACATTCTGAATAAACAAAGTAAAATTTACTTAGTAACGCTCAAACAATAAAAAAAGGGTATACAGCATTTAGAATATTGTTTACCAAAGAATACAATGGCAACTTCAGTCATCAAAGGTTTCCAGTGGAGGAAGTATCAAAAAAAAAAATGCATACAATGGTAGAAAAAAAAGTTGCATCGATGTCGTAGTCAAAAGTAAACGAATACGAAATACTTGGTATCCATTTTTAAAACTACATCACATTTTAGCCCTCAAGTTGCATCCCTTCGCTGATTTATTTGGAACTAAAAACGAATTTTGCAAATTTGTGGTGATGCAAGATAGGTAGGAGGGATTTGTCGGTTGACTCCATAAGATGTCGGATATAAACCAGTATGGTGTTTGGTGATACCGATAGCGAAGGTCGTTTAGGGATTAATGTAATCTCTTAGTATTCCTGCGTGTTTGGCAAATGCCAGAAGTTTGATGTGAGTCCTCCTAGCCGTCTCTTTTAATGATGCGATCTAAGGTCTACCTAGATACATTATTCTTGTCCTAGCATTATCTGGACATATGAGGTGCTCCAGAGTATCCACAACTCCCTGCTACTTATATTTTCTGCATAAGTCTGTGGATATTATACCTAGCTTTTTTAAATGAGCGGTTGCTAAGCAGTGACCTATCTGGATACCTACTAGTAATCTGTAATCTCTCCTTTGGGGCAACAAACAGTCAGCTAGTTTTTTATTGGTTTTGGGCACGATATTTGAAATATTTTACAATCAGTGGAGTCAATTTTCTCCATATTGCTGTGAAGTGGGCGTAAAGAGATTGGTAAGTTTATCGTTTCATTTTGAGGCAGGTCGACACTTGCGGTTGCTAGACGGACCGCCATCTTGTTACAGTCAATGCCCTTATGGATGGGAGTCCTGAAGATGTGTACCAATTAAAGTATTTATAATATATTGCCTCCCTGCTCGCTGGGACATTTCTGGAACTGAAAGTGGCAGTTTGACTGTCTACGAATATGTTTATCTTTTTTTGTGATATTTGTAATTGTTTTGTCGTCCTGCGGTTTTCTTTATTGCGAATGAAAAATGCTGCAGTGGACCCGTAAGTTTGTAGGAAAGCCTTGTAGTTGCTGCTCCTACTCCCTAATTCATTTTGGATACGTCGGTAAATATGTGACAACTCGCTGGTCCAGCCATTTGCACCAATGTTCAGGTCCCCGTGAGGTTAGTGTGTGGTTAAAGTTGAGCTTGGGAGTCAAGAAGTCTGTTCTATTAATGAACTCCAAACACACTTTACTGTGTCCCTAGCTTTTAAGTGCGATGGTATCCGTTGCACATAAACGTTGTGCAGATTTTTGTGCGATCAGACGAGCGCGTATATTCAGGGGATTCCCATAATTGTTTCTAATGCTTTTGTTGGAGTAAAGCGTAACGCCCCCAGTTATACAGACTAGTGCCTGCCGTTGCCAAATTCTTCGTGGTCTGTCACCACACCAGAGCATTATGAAGCTAATGCCGAGTAGGTTGAATGTATTAGTCTAGGTGAGATGCCCCGTGCTGTTCCGTTAAGATGCATGATCGCTTTGGTTGCTTTTTTCGCCCGTGGTGATGCAAATTTCGCAATTCACATTTGTGTTTGATATTCGAATAAAGTATTCTGCATGAGGTACACAATGAGGTTGAAATAGTCAATAGCATTAAGGGCCACCTGCTTTGTTTCTCAATATTCTTAAATTGTATCATAGCTTGTATACACAATGTCAATCGGAATAAAATCTTCCCATACGAATGTAACCTCCAAAACGCAGTGTAAAAATCCGTATTGGAATTTATAAATAGAAGTTTGAGTTACGAGAATAAATTGTCAATATACAAGAATTGGCAATTCAATTTGAAGCATACGATATATATGCAAGTATATGTATGTAGTAATATGCGACTAGCACAAGGAGAGTGTAGTCGTTTAGGTTGCAGCGATTAGTATTAAATGGAGGCGAATGACTTACTCGACCAGTTGGAGTTATAATAGATATTACTACCAGGTGTCCTGTTTGTCTTTAAAACGCCAGATGATGTCCAAATAGAAGAGCAGAAAGTTCCCTTCCTTGGTATAAGGTTTAAACAATAACGCAGCAGAATATTTTGGTTTTCAGATATATTTTAAAAGTTAAAGCGGTACAACTCGCGACTTTATATATATATACAAATTGAGTTGATTTAAACTTTACTTAACAAAGCGTCTTATTGGAAAGAAAGAAAAAGGCAAGTGACTGAGCAAAATTGTACTAATGGCGACTCTAGCTTAAAAAACATAAATTCGAAATTATGTGTTGGAAAGAAAGTTATGAGAAAGTCACCAAGAGACTACCACACAGGGCGTCTCAAGGATTTCAATTCAAAATATATCATAAAAATCGTTACAATTTAAATTAAAATAAATTAAGCTAAGAGCGTCTTGATGTGGCGCGAACACGCAGGATAAGCCAATATGTATGATATTTAAAACTGAAACTTATTGAAATAATAATAATGATAGTGATCTCATCTTAATCACACATTTTTACCAGCCATTATTTGGCTTAAGGTTAAAGTTAACTTTAGGAGTTTCGTGTTTAGAATTCTGGTTAATACTATTTTGTGTTGTCTATTCTTTTACGTCACACGATTCGTGGAGTAATAGTTGACATTCTACTTTTCATTTGCTTCTACTGCAGTACAATAATGCAGTTTTGTTTGTACAAATTTTTATAGTTTGTTATGGTGTTCTAAATTTTTGGTAATTGTTTTCGAAATTTTGTATTTTGTTGTAGTTAACTTAGAGCTCAAATACTCAGCAATACTTGAAAAATAGATTGAAGGAAGAGCAAACTAGTGTCGCTTTTTGGATTGGATTATCAAAAAAAAAAAAAAAAAAAAAGTAAAAAAAGTCTACCACGCCTAATTGATTCCGGGGTAAGCGAGTAAGACCGTCACATTCTTGGATTCGAATCTTGAGTTTCCCCACATTTCCTATCGAACTGGTCTTTATAAAAAGCAAATAAGAGTCAGAAATGATAAAGCTGAAGGTGATACTTTACCTAAAAATATAATTTAAGAAAAGGACTTCAAGTCAGGAAACGTCAATTCTAATCAATCGAGCAATATAATCTTTGGATCCTCTTCTGTTATGTCTCTATATGAATGATTGATTGAACAGAGGTTTATAAAATATTCCAACAGACCTCCTGACCTATTTAGAGCATTCGACCGTGGTTGGTCACGATAAGAGTGGACTCATCAAGACTTCGACTCTGATTTGGATAAAAGTTGTTTAAAATTAAAAGAAGACGAATTTTAAAAATGAAAAATCGAGATCGAGGTCGGATCGGTCTAAAATGTTTATCGATTTCATTACTATTTGTTATTAGCCTGGACATAACTCAGCTGGGATGGTCTAATGCTATTTGATATCAATTTCGGATTCCAATCTTCCATGAGACTCCCAACGCAGCGGCGTTCGTACTTGCTGACGTGTTTCTCCGATTACGTTCACGCTTTTTTTTTTCGTAATCGATTATACTTACTGCGCCTGACTATATCGATGTCGTTATATAACTGTTACAGTTCGTCATTCATGCAATTACGGTACTCATTGCTCACTCTGACAGGTCGAAAGATATTACGATGTTATTTTTTCCTCAAACGTTCCCAACGCTGATTTGTCTGCCTCTGACATGACCCATGATTCTGACCCATACAGCAGGAGTGGGAGAATCAATATCTTGTGGATTTTGATTTTTGATCTTCTGGATAAATTTAGCAGCAGTTAACCAGAGTAATTCTTCGTCTGATTTTCAAGCTGATGTTATTGTAATTTGTTGCCTCTGATTCAAAGTTGCCGAAGTTTTCTACAACCTCTAAAGTAAAATTCTCCATATAACGAATTATTGATCTGCAAGAAGATACCAAGAACTTCGTTTTACTCTCGTTCACCGCAAGCTCCTTTGAACGGGAACTCTCTTCAATCTCTTTGATAGCCTTGCTGACTGTACGTTGATTTTTGGGGATTGTATCGATGTTATCGGTATACGCTATCACCATAGTTCATTTAAAGAAATATTGTCGGTCAGGTCAACGTTTGGACATTTGCGTAGCATACTAAATACTCCATCAGGAGATTGAAGAAGTCGCACGACAATGCAACGCCCTATGTGAAGCCTCTCGTGGTATCAAAGGAGAGATTTTACCGACACTGACAACGCATATATAGGCGAACCATTTTTGCAGAGATACTAAGTTTTGCCAGTGCCTTTTAGAACTTTTTTATTATTGAACTAATGAAAGCGGCTTGAAGTCGATTAAATAGGTGGTGTGTTTCGATTTGTTTTTTTTTGGTTTTTTTCCAGGATCAGACGTAATGTAAATATGGAGTCGATGGCCGACTTCTTCGGTCTAAAACCGCAATGGTATCGTCTAACCAGACTTTGTACGTATGGTACCAGTCTGTTACGTAGTACGCCGGACAGAATTTTATATGCGATTGGTGGAAGACTTATACTGTGACAGTAGGGATTGGACAAAACACACTTGCGTTCCAATCACTGGGCATGTTGAGTTGATGCATACATCCAATAAACTCTTCGCCGCCAGTCCTAAATAACTCTGCGGGTAGTTCATCTGCGCCTGCCGCTTTGTAATTTTTAAGCCGTTGTATAGCTTCTAAGGCCTCGTCAAAGTCTGGTGGCTACCCAGGAGGCCCATTATCGGTCGATGGACCCAAATATTCATCTTCTCCGCTGGTGGCAATGCTTCCGTCATCACTATTTACTTTTTTACATCCATATATTTATATAACTTTCTTAACAAATAATTTTAGGTTGTAGGAGTAGTCCCTCTAGAAATCTATAGCTTATTTTCGTATGTTGGCCATTACTACCAATTTGTATCTTTTATTTAAATTCTTTATTTAAGCGCTTTAAAATTTATAATACATAGCACCCATAATCATTGAACATGTACATTTATAAAAGAAATTATATATGCAAATCTGATGAATCAAACTTAATTTCATTCAGATAGACTCTGAAAAGCATTGAAATAAAACAGATGACGTCGGCTATCTGTGAAACATTTTACGATGCTAAAATAAAGCCAGATGAGCTAAAGACTTAAAAAAATATTGTCGCGAGACGAATGAATTCGACAGAAGCCCACAGCGGCACAACAATGAAACGTATAAAATTTTTTATGACATTCATAAAATAACACTGACTTATTACATTCTTGCACAAAAATACTTTAACCAAGATGAACATAAAAGGCCGAGGACAGCGGTATAGATATGAGATTGAAGAAGAAGAAGAGGATGAGGATGAGGAACGTTAAAAAGTGCGCAACAAAAGCACTTAAAAGGGACAGAACATGTTGAGCCCGGATGCAAACATACATGCACGCACATACAGATACGCAGATACTTAGATACACAGTTACACAGATACAGATACGCATCTGCAGTGTGTAATGAGAAATTGAAAACCCAGACGGAACAAGTACGAGTATTCAAAAACAACAACAACAACAACAACAGCAAAAACAACAACAATTGCAGCAAGAAGCTACTGACCCACAATCAACATGCCCGTTTCGTATGCCGTTTGCAACGTTTGTAACGTCTCAACATGGAAAACAACAACAGCCTGCATTTGTATCTACAACGTAAATGTATTCGTATTCGTATTTGTACCTCTGCGCCTGCACGGATGTACACACAATACTATAAGTATGTATCTTACACACATGGCGTTCGAAATGTTTGCCATAAAAATCCATTTAAGTACAAAGAACGACATCAAAATCAAAGCACGCGGACAGTCAGACTGTAGGACAGACTGACAGACAGACAGACACAACAGATAGACTGACTGACTGACGAACGACAGACGATTTTATGGAAACCAAAGAAAAATAGGAGAAAAAAAAGCAGTAAAAAAATATTGCATGTTTGTAAGTGTTTTTCTTTTTTTTTTTTTTGTATTTCATTTTTCTTTTCAAAAACCATAAAAAGCGCTTTAAGCTGACAATGTGCAAAGTATCTTCGAGATATTTTCCGTCTGCGAATATCGAGCGGTAATGTAACAAGCGCAAAAAAAGACCTTCTTCGTCTCTCTCTCTCTCTCTCTCTCCCTTTCAGGCATGGTTACTGTCTACATTTGGGTATTTGTGTTAGAATTTTACTTAGTATAAAGTTGCTTTTGCTTTTGTTGCTGTTGCTCTTAAGTTGTCGAAACTATCTTTGCTGTTTATTGAAGTTGTTAGTCACCGAGTTGGCATTTGTGTTACAATGTATCTCAAGAAGAATCCGTTGTTTGTTCGTCTTTTAGGTTCACAATGCTAAACGCTTCGTGTATACTAATTGTTTACAGTTTTCTTTTTACACCTAAAAGCATTGATCTTATTTCCGTCGCTTTGTATCTGTATCTGCGCACCATATTCTCATAGCAAATAGACACCTTCCTTTGAAAAATGTACATTTCTCTCTGCGTAAATCTATGTCTTGCAAATTAATCTAATAAATTTTCAAAACGAAACACAAAATATGCGTTTATATTGATTTATAGATACATTTTAGCTCTTCACGCAGGCACATCTGATTGTGTAAGGTGTGTCCAAAAACATTTGTATACGCAAATAAGAAAAGGATGTGTACATTCGTGTATGTATGTATATATATTTACTATATACTTATTGATATATGCTTATGTATATTCAGAAATATGTCATCAGTGAGTTAGTGGGCTTTTGCTTATGAAGGGAATTGCGGTTTTTGTTTTTGTTTTTGTACCGATACACATTGCGACGCAACTTCCGGCAATAAATCAAGATGAACGCCACAAAATGTGCCAAAAAGGAAATAAATTCAAGAATTCGTTGCACATATTGTATCCCCCGACACATTTTTTTCGCTCTGTCCACTTTAAAACTAAAGTTTGTTCAAATAAATTACGTCCATAAAAAAAAAACTAAAATTAGCATTTAGAAGGAAGATAGTTTTTTTTATTTGAAAGTTTTAAGTGGAGACAGATATATTCATTATAAACTTCTACTCAGCGGTTTTTTAAATATAGACGTACAAAGTACTCGGAGAATCTTTCATAATTTGGGTAAAAGCTTGCCAAAATGTCTTTTTTTTAAAAAGGCAACACAAATTTAAATACTTTGGTTTTAAAAAAATCTTGATTACTGTACCCATTAAATGATGCCTTTAAAGAGCGAAGTGATTGTAACACCTTCATATATATACACTTCTTCAAAACAAGGAAAAACGTTAACTTCGGTGGAACCGAAGCTGAAATACCCGTTACACAACACATTTAATAGTTTATATTTTCACTGGACGCTTAGATTAAATTTCACGATGAATTTGGTCAAATTTGTATGGAGGCTTTTTGTTATATTAGCCCGATCTTAAACATATCGATGGAGTTGACATTAGAATTGATTTTATCAAATTTTAATTGAATTCATTCGGACAAAATAAATGTTTTCATACAAAATTTCGAAAATGGGCGGTAAATTTGTATGGGGGCTATACCTAAAAATGGGCGTGGCATCTTGGCTTTAACACTAGATGACAAAAGAAATGTTTTTACCCATTTGGAAGCAAATACATTCGTAAATAACTACTATTTTTATACAAAAAATCGATAAGTTTGTATGGGGGCTATACCTAAAAATGGGCGTGGCACTCTCATTCTCGAATTTAACCTAGTCGTTGCCGAGAAAAGCTTAAGTTTAAAATTTCAGTTAAATATCTTTAAAACTAAGCGAATGAATCGCATAGCAACAGACAGACGGACAGACAGACAGACAGACGGACAGATGGACATACAGATAGACGAACATGGCTAAATCGATTCGTCTCATCGAGCTGATCAAGAATATATATACTTTATGGGGACTCCGATGTCTCCTTCAATGCTTTACAAACTTTCGGACAAACTGAATATACCCGTTTACACTATGTGAAACTTAATAGAATAATGGACCAGGGAAGACCGGAGCTATCTGTTTAAAAGCATTTCGCTTTAATTTGATTTTGCGCGCGTTTTTGATTACCTAGAGTCCTGAAATTTGAACTGAAGATAGGTTTTGGGACCATAAACAAACATTACAGATTTCGTGACATTTAAAACAATGCATCAACATTTTTTTTTTAAGATTTCAGTGTGCTTTCTGAAAATGTTCTATGTATAATATTGTATTTTGTAATTATTTTTTTGTAACATTTAATACACAAGATAAGACATTTGTGGCCTTTAAAAAAATAAAATAGTTTTATTTAAAATTTCTTTAATTTACGCTGTTCGCGCTTTTGAATGCAAAAATTTGGTGTGGGGCTATTCGAAAAATGTTCTAAAAGTGTTTTAGTTTTTGTTGCTTTCTTCTTGCTTTTTTGAGTTTTTTTTTTTTTTTTTACCCTGTTCCCAAATAGTAAAAGGGAATATTAAGTTTGTGCGAATGTATGTTACACACAGAATAAGGCTAGATAGACCCTTTAAAGTGTATACATATATTTTTGATCAGCATTGTACGAGGAGTTGACCTAGCTATGTCCGTCTGTCCGTGTGTCTAAACCAAAATTTTGAGTTTTTACATAAGGACGTCATTGTTTCATATTCTAAATTTAGTATAATTTATGCCTATGTAGTCTCATCGAAATAGACCAATATACACAAAAAAATTTAGGTATAGCCCCATACATACCCCATTATTAAAGTTTTTTGTATGAAATTTCAATACAATGAGGTATGGCAGTAAGTTAGGACTTAACTGAAGGTACATAAAGATTGGGTACAGGGTATCTTGCAGTCGAGCATACTCGTCTTTAGCTTTCTTTCTTGTTTTTATTTGTTTTAAATTGGTTCGCACATTTTAACGTAAAAAGGTTTTCATACGACAGACACACGGACGGACGCAACATAGGATAGACGGACATAGCTAAGTTAACTCAGTCTCCGATGCTATATATACATTAGAGGACTGCATGAAACTATTCATACATGTCACGATTTTTTTTATAATTATAAAATTAAAACATTTGTATTTATATTTTTAATAATAAAATTATTAAAATACATAAACCTTTTGTATGCAAAATTATGCAACATTTTGATAGAAACGCGATAGAAGACAAACCTATGACAGACACACAAGACATTATTAAGACATTTTTATGACTGTCGTATGAGGCTTTTATGGGATTGTCGTCGGTATGTTATCAAGAAAAGCAATGATGCCGCGTTGATGAGGAGTTCCCGCTGGAAAGCTAGCCACCAGGGAGTTCGATATAAAACATGTATCGAATAACCCTGGTCTTCCATACAACAACATCGAAAAACTTGAACTTCGATAAAACCGCAGCTGAAATACCCGACATAGATAGTTCTTTGCAATGGGGGTAGGTTGGGTGTATACAAATTTATTTAACATATTTTGGCATCATCTTGAAGGCTTTTTCTCATGGACATATTTTTATACAAAATATTTTGGAGCAAAGTTTTTCAATAGAGGTCATGGTTTGCGTTCATATAAAAATCATACTTATTAAATTTAAAGAGAAAATAAAACAAGTAAAAACGTTAACTTGGAGTCAATACAACCAAAGTTTAGACACAATATTATAGCCTAAGTACAGAATAATAAACATTTGCTTGAAAAAGTAGAAAATGGGTGGTGACTTTCTTGGGGGCTATATGAAATAGTTGGCTGATCCATATAATATCAGTACAGTAAAGGGGTGATGATATAAGATGCGTTTTTACACAATTAGAAGTGAATACATTCATAAATAATTACTATTTTCACACAAAAATTAGAAAACGCAATGAGTTCATATAGGGCCTATACCTAAATATGGGCGTGACACCTTGATTTCAACTTTGGATGATATAGGAAGAGTGAATACATTCATAAATAATTTGTAGGGGCGTAATGGTAAAATGGGCGTGGCACTTTCATTTTCAAGAATTTTTCTAAGCAAACTATTTGGTTTATTGATTTGAAACTTGGCAGGTATATTTTGACAACTTTAAACTATATTCACATATTTTTTTTATTGCCAAAAATAATTATCGGGAACGTTGATATTGCTAATTTTGCAGAAAAATCGATTTTTTGAAAATCCTAACTGTATATAACCCGTTTAGTTTTATATTTCAGCTTAATATCTTTTAAACTGACCGAATAAATTGCGAAGAAACAAACAGACGGACGGACAGACAGACAGACGGACATAGCTAGATCAATTCGCCTCATCGAGCTGATCAAGAATATATACACTTTATATGGTCTACGACGTCTCCTTCAATGCGTTACAAATTGGCGGGTATAAAATTTTTGTAGATTTGGCTTGATATAAGTCGTATCTCTCCTACAATGCATTTGAAGTCAACTTGTATGTATAATGATGATATATGTTGTGTATAATGTTTTTGTTCATATAAAAAACTGCAGAAGGAAGATTTTTCAATTAAAAAACGTGCCACCTGCCCAACTTTATTGAAGTTTCAAAAAGTAACAATTGTGTCTTAATAACATTTTTTATGCATAATAAATGTTCTTATTCGTAAACGTAGTGTACTAAGGCCGAAATTCAATCTAATAAGACTTAATTCATTTCAGAAGCAAAATTTGTTTGTAATTAATATTATCACAAATTACAGTTCTTGGTATTACATCAAAAAAAAAAAAAAAAAAAATAATAATAATAATTACTAAGAAGACAAAGAAGAAGAAAAACAATATATGGCAAGCTGACAATGTGTTTATTTTAATTTGTATCTAGATACACGAATATGTAATTACATTTCGAGTGCGTGGCTCATTGCATAAAATAAACATGTAGCGACATTGTATCGAGTGACAGATCGGCGCTGTGCATGCCAATCATTCAAAGTGTACGACATTTAGTTGGTATTGCAGTTAGATACTTGTACTGGTAGGTTGTTTTTTGGTTTATAATGTTTTTTGTTTTTGTTTTTTTTTATTTTTATTTTATTGGAAAATCATGTTCGAGAATTCCCATGATAACAGTCCAACAATTCAAATAAATACTTTGTTCATACATCTATATCTGTTTTGGCGAATGTATCTGTGTCGTGTCTGGCATGTACATATATTTGTATCTGCAATTGTTACGTATTCATAGAACGACAACACACAAAGTCTTCTCTGTTCGCTAACGTTGTTGTCGTTGCCGTTGTTGTTGTCGTTGCTTCGTTGTCGTTGACTGCTACTGTTGCTTTATTGTATTGAGTTACCCGCAATGTGAACTGCATGTGGGCTGTTTTCAAATCTGGATTTTTTTTTCTCTTGTGTCAGCAACAGAAACGAAGCGCAGCGCATATGAAAGAAACCTAAGAAATTGCAAGGCATACATAGATACACACATACATAGAGCTAGATAGATACATTCAGTCAATGACAATGCAGTAGTTATTGTTTAGTCATGTGTAGATTAATATACAAAGTGACAACAACAACAACAACAGCAATAGCAACAGTACGCATACACAATGAATACTCTTCTTGTACATCGCAAACAGAATTATAAAACAAAAACCAAAACGAAATACAAAAGAAAAAAACAGCCTAAAAACTAAAAATCTATCTTTACATGCGGCGCAGCTTAGACCAAATGAAACGACGAAGACACTTATATGTATTCAAAAAAAAAAAAAAAAAATCAAAAATATTGGAGAGAGAAAAAAAAACGGGTATAGAAATACTTTACAATAAAAGAAATCATTTTGCTCCCCCGGGGCCATGCGGAAATCGACTTTTCGTCGTCATCATCGAAGTTGAAATTGTCGTGAAATCGTTCCTCTCTTCCCATTGATTTCTCATAATAAATTGCGTCTTTGTTTCTTATTTTTGCTGTTTTCATTTTAAATAGCGCCCGTAGTCCTTATATTGTGCTCTTTTGAAACTAAGTATCGGAAATATTTCAGTTTGAATTTCGATTTCGTTTCATAGCTACGAGTATTGTCAATAGTTGTGCTTCCTTTCATTCAATACATTTCTTACAGCAATCTGTGACGCAGTCATAAAATCAATTCTTGTGGAAATAATGACTTTGAGCCGCCACATCGAAGTTTCTATTTTTTACTTACAATTAAAATATTTTCCCTTTACAATTTCTGCATTTCAATTATTTTTATACCCGTTACACATAGTGTGAACGGGTATATTCAGTTTGTCAAAAAGTTTGTAACGCATTGAAGGAGGCATCGGAGACCCCATAAAGTATATTATTCTTGATCAGCTCGATGAGACGAATCGATCTAGCCATGTCCGTCTGTCTGTCCGTCTGTCCGTCTTGCCCCTCTTTTTTTTCTTATGCGTTTTTTCGATGAAGATATAAAGATATTGGGCTGGAAATTTTAAACTTAAGCTTTTCTCGGCAACGACTAGGTTAAGTTCGAAAATGAGAGTGCCACGCCCATTTTTAGGTATAGCCCCCATACACTTATCGATTTTTTCGATTTTTTTTTTTAAATAGTAATTATTTATGAATGTACTCGCTCCCAATTGGGTAAAAACATTTTTTGGTCATCCAGGGTCAAAACCAAGACGACACGCCCATGTAACGGGTATTTCAGCTTCGGTTCCACCGAAGTTAACGTTTTTCCTTGTTTCTTATTATTTTTATAGATGCTCAAAAACCATTGCCCAAATCAATAATAAAAATATTCTTTTTAATTGAATGGTGTGAATCAGTTGGAGTTCTTTTAATGAGAAATGCTGGTTTACTAAGTATAAAATGTTCAACAAAAGATTCACAAAGAACAAATGTAATCTGAAACGATTTTTATTTCAAATTTAAGGAATCTAAAGATTCTTTAACATTTGAAAATCGAAAATAAAAATAAATTAAAATTATTTCTAGTGCTCAGAAATAAAAAGAAAGAACACAGTAATAAAAATAAAATATAACAAATCATTTACAGCAATACAGAGCATTAAATCAAATGGCAAATTAGACCCAAAATGGATAATGTGCGGAAAGCCATTCAAAACATTAAGCTTTTTTTTAAACTGAAGTTATTTAAATCGAATATTAATTTAGAGTCTATGGTTTGAAAAAGTGATATTTGATGAGTTAGAGCGCAGAAAATGATTTCCGAAGTAAATTTTCATACTTAAATACCATATAATGGGTGGTTAAATTACAAGGGCCGATGTTGATTTTAAATAAAAAACGAATTATTTAGAAAATTATTGACATTTCTTTTATTATGATATATTGGTATGACTCAATTATGTTTGGAACAAAATATCGGCCAAATGGCCTCCACGGCTTCGGCGGCACACGTCCATCCGATGGTCTAAATTTTCGATGACGCTGAGGCATAATTGAGGTTCAATGTCGTTAATGTGCCGAATTATCTCATCCTTTAGCTCTTGAATTGTTGTTGGCTTATTGGCGTACACCTTTTCTTTCAAATAACCCCAAAGAAAGAAGTCCAACAGAGTCAAATCACATGATCTTGGCGGCCAGTTGACATCGCCGCGACGTGAGATTATTTGGCCATCAAATTTTTCGCGCAAAAGAGCCATTGTTTAGTTAGCTGTGTGATTGGAACGCCCATTTTCATAATAGGCCTGAATAACTTTAGCGCGTTGCTCGATTGTGTATCTTTCCATGGTTCAAATTGAGTTAGTCTGAAGTTGAGAAATGTCAAAAGAAATGCAGGAAAAAACTTGACGTTTAGGTGTGGTTCACAGTATTATTCCTAACACCGATATTTACATAGGCACATTTCATGGCTATTATGACTCATATTAAAAGTTAAAAATATTGGACATGTTATTATGGGGTTATGTACACTAGTCGCCATAATTATTTTTACACTTTTAAGCTAGAACGATTTGTCTCGCCGTGCTGATCAAGAATATATATATACTTTGTAGGGTCTAATATTTCTCTCAAATGCGTTACAAACTTTCTAACAAAATTACAATACCCTGACTGGTATTAAAACAAGGAAAAACGTTAACTTCGGTAGAAACAAAGCTCAAATACCCGCCACACAAAACTTAAACTTGTTCATGTATGATCCTCAAATCAAAAGCATATATATAAAATTTATTGGTTTAAATGAAGATATAACAATATTTTTCTTGAAAAAAATAAAAAAAATTGAAGTATGTTTGTATAGGGTCTGTATGTTATAGTTAATAATAGAAATTATTTTACCCAAATTTGAGTAAATATATTCAAAAACAAGAAAGAACGCTGAAGTCGAGTATGCTCGACTGCAAGATACCCTGTACCCAATCTATATGTACCATAAGTTAGGTTCTATTTGACTACCATAACTCATTGAATTGGATTTTCATAGAAAAACTTAAAAAATCGGGTATATCTTTGATTGGGTTTATACCTTAAATTTTGTTAGGCCTACCCATATTTGTCTATTTCATTGGGACTATCATAGACATAATTTATACTAAATTTAAATTTTCAAGAAGAAAAAACAATGACGTTTTTTTTGAAAAAACCCAAAAATTTGGGGTAAATTTGTATGGGGGGTACCCCTTAAAATGGGTCTAGAGAAAAACCGTTTGTAAGTGCACACTTGACGGCCTAGGAGAGTCTAAGTTTTAATTTTGAAAGCCCTACCTCTTATAGTCTCCGAAATAATCGTTTTCATACGGCAGACAGCATGACAGACGGACAGACGGACGGACGCACAGACGGACGGACGGACAGACAGACAAAGCTAGTTCGACTCCCCTTTCAATGCTGATCAAGAATATATATACTTTATAGGGTCTATCTTGCCTCCTTCTGTCTGTTACATACATTCGCACAAACTTAATATACCCTTTTACCCTTTGGGTACAGGGTAATAAAAAGAACTATTTTCATACAAAAACACAAAAATGGGCGGTATATTTGTATGGGGACTATACTTAGAAATGGGAGTGGCATCTTTGTTTTGATGTTGGATGACAAAAGAAGTGTTTTTGACCAATTTGTAGTAAATACATTCATAAATAATAACTACTTTCACAAAAAAAAAAAAACAAGGAAAAACGTTAACTTCGGTGGAACCGAAGCATAAATACACGCCACACGAATCTTTGAATAGTTTTTGTGTGATCATCAGTGGCTTATATAAATTTATAAATATATAGACGAAAATAATTAATTTTTCATACAAAAGCTCAAAAATAATCGATGAGTTTGTACGGGTGTATCCATTAAATGGGCGTGGCGTCTTGGTTTTGGAATTGGATAATATAAGAAGTATTTTTACCCAATTTGGAGTAAATAAATTCTTAAATAATACCAATTTTTACTCAAAAATTGGAAAATGGTCGGTAAATTTGTGTGGGGGCTACACCTAAAAATGGGCGTGGTACTTTGTTTTTGATATTGGATGTCATTAGAAGTGTTTTTATTCAATTTTGAGTGAATTCATAAATAATACCTATTTTACTACAAAAATTTGAAATTGGGCGGTAAGTTTGTATGAGGGCTATACCTAAGAATGGGCATGGCACCTTGGTTTTAACGTACAAAGTAGTCGTTGCCCAGAAAACGAAAAAAAATGCGTAGAAATAAACAGACAGACAGACAGACGGACATGGTTAGATCGATTCTCTATCGAGGTGATCAAGAATATATATACTTTATGGGGTCTACGACGTCTCCTTCAATGCGTTACAAACTTTCCGACAAACAATATACCCTTCACACTATGTGTGGCGGGTATAAAAAGATAAGGGACAGATCGAAGCATCGAGCTAAGTTTGGACTTATTTATTGTATACATTATTGTGTATATACTATACATAGTTCTTTTAAACTTTCATGTAGAATGCAAAACTGAAATCAGATCTTAAACTTCTGGTTTTGAAATTAATTTTTTTTTTTTTTTGAAATGCTGATGTCTTTGATTGTTTTGGTCTAGTCGTCCTAAATATAACAGACGAAAAAAATTTTTTAAAATAATTTTTAATAATTAAAAGTGAAATTTATATCTATTTAAGTGTTTGTATGTCAAGTAGCAGTCGCTAGACATAAAATATTTTAAATATTTAAATCCTTTTTACAATATATTTTGTGGCACGCCTTTTTATGCAACAGCTTTAATACAAGCTTACCAATAACTAATTTACCTAAAAAATTTTAATTCATTAAGGGTTATAATTTCAATGGCCAGTTAAGCACTAACTAGCAGTTACTCCATATATTTTTTTGCTTCTAGAAAGTGTTTAACTGGACATAAAATGCACGTAAATGAGGCATTCTGAAATCGACAAAATGGTCCAAAATGGCCCATTTCTGTTGAGTTAAAAAAAGAATAATCAAATTGATCGTGATAAGCGCCTTTTAGAACGTGTAGATTCTTTCAAGATACTATTGGAATTTTATTCATTAATAAATATTTGTTATTTCATTCATTTGAATGTTCCTTACCTTCTACTTTATAGATACTTTTGTGATTAACAGCCCCCACGTCACATAATTTATTTCAAGATGCTTTCTCAGGAGGTAAAACTGTTATTATACCATTAAAGTGTCTAAAAAATGTGCTGAGCTAATTTAGACAACAAAAGTCTTTCCGCTTTGTTAAATAATTTCTAGTTTCAAAGGCATAGAATTTTTGCCAATCCATTCATATACGAGCATTTATAGTACAAGTATATATATCTCGGCTGGCTGGATGGGTGGTGTATGAATGCATGACACTCATAAATTGTTAGATTAAATAACGCCTCTTCAAATATTTGTGCGAAGGCATTTCATTTCTGTTTTCTGTTTTCTGACGTTATTAGTTTTTGTCATTGTGCGTGTTTGCGAAGCATTTAACTTTCAGGAGACGTGAGGCAATTAAAAAACTTTTGAGAAAGTGTCCTCAGAGTTGAATTAGATTCAGTGGAATTGTCTGCGGACCACTGAGGGTGAAACATCTGTCAGACAGACAACTAAATAATTCAACTCCATACAATAATTACAAAGAAGAAACTTTTATGTGAACTCTGAAATTAAATTCAATACTCGCTCCTCAAAATGATTAAAATAGCAGCTTGAATGGCCATAAACTTATATTTTTCTTATTCCATTTGGATCACGCGCTACTTGACTCAAAAGAAAAAAGAAACAAGAAAAAACGAATTTTTTATTGCACTTCTGCATAGAATCATAGAGAAATTCATTTCGCCGCTGATGAGACTTTAATAAAACAATAAAATATTGCTTCTCTGGCTCCTGGAAATGAATTTTGTTGCTTCATCTTTTCACACCGAAAGGAGCTAAGTTGGAAAGTTGACTGATGTTGAACGTTCGCTAAATGCATTGCGTTGACTTTACTTAATGCTATTCTGTAAAAAGTTTGTCCTTGCCATCGAATTCGCCTTCAATGTCGGAGTTTTATTACAGACGAGCATAGAAATTAAAATTTAGAGGCCATAAACGCAGTAAGCATTCACCTGAAAACCAATTGCCATACACATATTCGGCTTTGTACCTGCTGCGGAATTGTTCTCTAAGATAAGAGTCGAGTCATTCGATGTTTCATTTTGCTTGCATCGTTCTAAGTGATTCACGGTTGTATTCAAGGTCCAAGGTCCAAGGTGCATATAGTTTGTACGTATTTTTATTTGTCGCTCTATTGTTGTCTGATAAGTGTTAACTCGCATTTCGTGTAATAAAACTTCAATGTCATCGTAAGCAAGGAATCTGTTAATTGACTTGAAAACCAAGTGGATTTCATTTTGGAAACAGGTGATTTTATGGTCGTAAAGAAAATGTGTTTTGTAGAAGAACAAAAATAAACGTTTTAAATAAATATCTATGTAGTTTACATCCAAACATACAATAAAACTAAGGCATCGTATATTGAAGGAGAAGGCATTAGGAGCATTTTTATTTAATTTTCAGCAGTTTAAGCCATACGTGTTACTTCTCTGAGCACTTTAGAGTGGACAAACCCAGACCGTGCTTTGTTAATGGAGTTGTTTGATATTTTCGATATATTTTAATTAAGCGCTCAGATATCCGATGCTTCCAAAAACATATGGAATTCAATTTCGTAGAGTAAAACAAAATATTATTGCAGTGTTTGTAATGTATAAAAAATTCCAATCAGACATCAAACATCTGTTTACATATCAGAGATTTAATGCCAAAATTTGAGGCCCAACACTTTTCTACACACCAAGGAAATCATGGTTTATATGTAAATTGTATTTTGGGGAGTAGATTCCACGACGATATGCTACGTGCAACAAGTGTCAAAACACGAAATAGGACATTCTTCAAGCTATTTTAAAAATTTTCAATTTCTATCTCGATTTTTTATAGCCTTCTTCTTTTTGAACTGTTATCTAATAGATCACTATCCAATGAATTTCCAATAAATCTATTAAGAAGGAATTTCTATTTCCTGACGTTATGTAAAGAATAATCGAGAACATTTACAAAATAACAGTAAAGTTTTTCTTCTTTTTTTTTTTTTGAAATGTCTTGAAAACGGATCCCTAATAAAATTTGTGGCTAGCCATTTTTAGATTCTACGCTCCAAAATAAATGGAAACAGTTCCACGAGAACCCAGATCCTTAGACAAAGTCAATATTTACTGGTGCTATTGAGTGTTTTATAGACAATTACAAAAAAAAAAAAAAAAAGTTTTATGGTAGAGTATTACAACGGTGCCTCTTTCAGCTTATACTTGTCAACTAATTATAAGGCCAAGTCCGGCGATTGTCCGCCCAGTGTATGATATAATAAATTAAACATATTAGCCAAGCTAAACATCGAACCCAAAGGATCCTTGTATGAAGATATTCTTTAGATAATCCAAAACCCTTTCGAACACGTAAACATTTTTAACAATCTTTTAAATGAGCCCAATATTAAGCTATTTGGTATTCTCATATAAAAGATATGTCTTTTCCGGTTTAAAGGCCTCCATTGAGTCCCTAATCAAAATTTTCCAAAAATATCATCTAAGTAATCACCTATATCGTAATGCAAATCTACAGCAAAAAAAAAAAAAAATTAAATTGATTAAGTTTTGGTCTCCCGCGCTGTGCCCCATATTCAAATTTCGAAAAATTTGAGAATTTTATCATCAAAAATGAGCCTAATATGAAGTCTATAGTCCTCTGCGTCACCAATTTATAACAAAAGTGTTATAAAATATGGTTCCCCACATGGTTCTAAGGTTTGAATTTCGAAAAGCACCGAAACACCCCTAAACATTTTTTACGATCTTATAAATGTTTCCATTTTTAAGTCTCTAGGAATATTCATTTTAAAGATGAATCGGCCCGAAAAAAAGTGGATAAAATATTCAAAAAATATTCAAATTTTGGTTTTCCACTGGGCCCAAGGTGCAAATTTTGGAAATCTAAAATAATAATAGCTAAAAAGCTACATATCAAATGCGCCTAATATTAAGTCTATAGGTGTTACCATACCAGAGATATGACTTTTCCGGTTTCAAGGCCCCATTAGGCCCCTAGCAAATATTTTCCAAAATCCCTTCATAGTGCTCACGTCTATCATAAAACTCATTTGCAGTAATAATTTCACCTTCCAATCTGCAGCCGTATGGCCTGTACACGTGTCTTCCGTCATTCAGTCAGTCAGTCTCAGTCATATGTATCTACTCGTATACTAGAGATTCCTCGAGTTAAGGCAATTTATTGAGAGTTATTCTTAGCCTTTTTTGAAAGAATTTATGTGCTGATTAGTACAATGTATTTATCGAATGAATATTTTCAGATATTGGCCGTTACCTAAAGTCTTTTCTACAGAGTCATACACATTTATTAAAATAAAATAAATTTTTTATTTCTAATGTCAAATGCGTGCCACGTCTCTTTTATTTTAAATAACAAAATCAAATATTGCCAAAGAGACATCAATAAAAAATGAAAACAACTTCAACTGAAATTGTGGTATTTAAAATTTCATAATAAAATTACGTTCTCATTGAAATAATTTCGCTTAGCTGCAGAACCGAATAAAATACTTAAATATGAGCCAATTTTTTAAAATTTTGTTTCATTTTTCTTTTATTTCTTGTTTTTGGGCTTTGGTAATAAAAAGTAATTAAATTTATATTTTGTTCATGAATCTGTGAGAAAGAGATTTTGGCAATCGAATGAAATTAGCCTTTCAAAGTAGCTACAACAACATCAAAACAACAACAACAACAGTAATGGTCGATTAGGACATCAACAACAACAATAAAAGCAACAGGAAAAAACGGTGGCAGCAACAAAAACAACAACAACAAAATATCGGCGTAGAGCTATGCTCTTCCAATGTTATTCTTTCCTCAATGAATGAAAAAGCTATTAAAATGAAACCGAAGGACTTACATAGAATTTTATAATTTTTGGCAAAGCATTCCGGGCAAATGCAATGAGAACAAAAAACAACAACAACAACTACAACAACAACATTACTAATACTATAAAGTTGAGGACGAAAAATAACTTTCGTGCATTTAGTAATAATAATATAAAGAACAACAACAACAACGTTTAGGGAAAATATTTTTGCCGCTTCCCCATTTTGGCCAGGAACACACTAACACTCGAATGGTATAAACGAACAAAGAAAGAAAGGGAAGATCGTATTCGGTTTACGTTTGTGCCTTGTTATCTGTCAGTCTGTTGGACTGTCTGTCTGTCTGCCCTGTAAACTGTCGCAACATGTGTGTATCTGTGTGATGGGTGTGTGTCTGCCCAAATATTTTAAACGCCTTTACCAGCATGCCAGCATGCATGCTTGCCTTAGTTTTTATTCTTGTCGTGCCGCAGGGAATCAAGGAACCACCTCATCTCACTCACCTTATTTTTGTTTTGTTTCGCATCTCACGTTGCCCGCTCACATAATATGTGTAAATTTATCTGAGCTACCCATTACGAATGAAAAACAAACGTTCGAGTGTCGATTGAAAAGTTTACAATTTACAATAATAAATATTTTATTCAAGAAAACTTTGATTTTTTCTAAGTGTTACCAAAATGCATTTGAAATGTTTATTGAAACCCTGAGAGAAATCAAAAGGTTTAATCATTGGGACTAGCACAGCTAAGCATTTTCAATCGTTTCAAAGCAAGGAAAATTAACTAAACTGAAGAGAATTGGTTCCATTTAAAAATGGAACTACTCGTATGTACCCAAAAGAAAAAATGTCATACACACAAGTAACAAGTGGAACAAGGAGAATTTACAGTATTCATATACATATATCTGCATTCTTAACCAAACGAAATCTGAGTCGTTCTTGATATGTCCGTAAGTTTATCCATCCATCCATCCGCCTGTCTGTCTACCTACCGTATGAAATCGATTATCTCAGAGACCTTAAAAGACAGAAAAACCAAACCTAAAATTTATTTTTACAAACCCAATTTAGATGGTAGTCCCCAAACACTGTTACGTGAAGTTACTAACAAGGTTCCGTACTAAGCATCTTGGTACTATGCTACTATGCTAACAGAGCTCGCTTTTATACTGAACACCATCGTTCCTTGGATGTTGTTGAAATAACCAGATTTTTTTTCAGATGGAATTTGAAAATATTCCCAAAAATGAGAATTGTTAACTCATTCAAATTATTTAAAACTTGTTGATAAAAATAAATAAATTTGTATATGATGTGTTTTTATAAAATTTTTTAGAAAAAATGGATATTGGTATTGATAGTTGTATCATTGAGTTTCGAAAATTGATAGACGGAAAGAGACATATGTCATTCATAACATGGATTTTTGTGCAGACACATAGATACCTCTCAGAACAAAGTTTTTTTTTTTTTGTACAGATTTGAAGCACAATATATGTATGTGTATTTGTGAAAAATATTTGTTGGGACTTTTAGCAAATTGAATAAATAAAGAATCACCCCTCGTATATTAATGCGACTGACTGTGCGTTTAAAGATGTGAGCTTGTGAGAGCATTAGTCTATCTGACATTTAGCAACATGCCAACTTTCGATTCCAGCTCCTGAACAATCTTCTTGAACCATTCATATCTTTCTCCCCTAAGATCGTAATTGCTCGTTTCATTCGTTTTGATGCGCCTGGTGTTCAGGCAATCGTCGTTCCAAATAGTCATCAAGCGGCAATATGCCAGGATATTTTAAAAGTATCCTATTGAGTCTACATATATTGCCATCGGCAGTTATTTTGTTTCTCTTTGGTCTTTCTCTTTTCATTTTATTTATTTTTTTTTTTTTTTCATTTAATATTTTACAGCCAAAAATATTCTTCTTACAAAATGAATTTCAGTTTATTTTGGTTTGTGCGAATGTTATAGGCAAGCAAAAAGAAACAATACTGCCAAATTCACAGGAAAGAATTTGTTTGCTAATTTTCTTTTTTGATATTTTAAAAGTCATCACTGGCTGAATTTGAAATTTCCGTTTTAAGCTTAATTAAAATTTTAAATCGTTTTTAATTATTTTTTACCAGAAAGACATTTACTTGAGCGTTGCCAAAACACTTTGCGCCATGAAAGAAATAAGAAAACAAGTTAAACAGGAACAAATGTTTCCATAGTGCAGCTATGCAAATTTACTCCAAAGACTTTTTATGTGAAGGTTTCCTATAAAATATCTTATAAAACATCCACAAAAAAAAATCTTAAAAAATAAGAAATGTTTAATTAGAATCAAATTCAAAATATTTTAATATTGTTCAACATTTTTCGATGTGGTTAAAGACTCATTCCGCTGCATTACATCCATGTTTTGCTAATAAGAAAGCAGAACTCGTTGCCCAGCAGGTGGCTAACAACAGTAACACTCCCAGAGTAATACAAAAAAAAAAAACCTAAATCTCTCAGGCGGATGGCTTAACTTAGCAGTCAGGTTAGAAAAAGTTTCCAAATTGAAGTTAAAAGTTGTGTGTGTGTGGCTCCAAAGCTGTGCATCTCTACTGCAGCATTTCATACTTTTTGATTTTATTTTTATTTTTTTTATTTTTTGGGTAAACTTTTACAAGAAGCTAAATTCATTTGGCTAAAAATGCAAATTATTACATACTAAATTCATAAATACATACAAATTTCAGACATTTCATTCCTTGGGAGTAACGCACCAAAAGGCCATGAAGCACTTGAAATGCAGACAAAGTTTTTGCATAACTTCACTGAAGCATAATTTTGAGGTCTTTGTAACTAGGCTGGAAGAGATGGTATTTGGATAAACTGAATTTGATTTTGAAGGAGTGTTTTACAATCAAGTAACTGGGTGGGTAATATTTATAAACTTTTTAATATAAAAATTAATAAAATTTTATAAAAAAAAAAATTTAAATATTTAACATTAAATTTTTAATATGGCAAACTTTAATAAGTACATCGATTAGCCACTGCTCATAAAAATTTAGTGCTAATGCATATAGATATATTGTAAACACAATTAAAATCCCATAAAGCAAATTAGCCAAGACAAACTTATGTATTCCTTCTGGCTAAAATCACTATCACTGGATGGGACGGACATCCAAAAGGGAGAAAAGCAAACTAAGCTATTATAATGACAGCGTACAACAAACAGCAAATAAATGGACAGACGGACATGTATATACACACAGATAAACGCAAACAGATGCAAAAGAATACAAGAATACGAATTTCTTTAAACTATTCTCGCCATTCTCGTCGACGTCGGAGCTAAGTGCAAAACAAACTAAAGTACTAAAGCACATCCGCGCCATAATTACTTGTACACGGCGTGCTGAGTGCAACTTCAGCAAATTGTCAGCAATTAAAAGCAAAAAAAAAAAAAAAAAAAAAAAAAACAGAAAAAAATTCTTACATTAAAACAAACGCGTTAAAGGAATAAAACTGAAAGAAAAAAGTGGAAACATTGAAAACTCCACTGGAAAAAATCTTAATAACGGGTAAAAGTCACAGACAAAGGGATGAATTTTTGTGCATAAGGCAAGAACCCTTCATTTTAAAGGGGGGAAGGGAACACAAAGCAAAGTGCCATACTTAACCAGCTCGCATTCACCCTTCTCTGTTCTTTTTTAGCAAATCACTTCCTTCGCCATGGTTCCGTATCAGTATTTATAGCGAATGCCAAATTAAAGGCAAGAGTATTAAATTATAATTATTTGTGCATGACAAAGGGTCATGAAACATGGCTAATGACACATTTGCCACAGAAACATACACACACACACACACACACAGATACACACCGCTAAATGAGCCTGCGCTTTGGCGCACTTAAAGATACACGCACCGCTGTCGACGTCGCGTCGCGTCTCGTCGATATGATTCTCGAGATACTCGGTGGTCACCCTCATTCGTATCTTCTTTGCCGTTGCACAACTATTCCGAGATACTTGATATCGCTTACAAACGTACAAAGTCTTGCTGCTCTAATATCCGATTTGGTCACAATTAACAACGTTCATTATTTTTTTTTTTTAGACTTTAAAACAAAATATAACAAAAATGTTAAAATTCGCTACAATATGAAGTTTTCAACTTGAAATACAACACCATTTCCGACCAGACTCGGAGCCAGAGTCAAAGATATTCATCAAGTCCGCCAGCCAGCCAGCCAGGCAGGCTATACTTTGTTGGTCTTAAATGCTTTTAGTGGTCTTACATGTTTGCCTTTTGCATGGATTGCAATGTTTTGTGCTTCGTGGCAAATATTTTGTATAGTCTCAACTAAGAAAATAGTCTAAGCGTAATAAAAGAAAACTGAACTCCTACAATGAGACAAGATGATCGTTTTTAAGTAAGCAGAATAAACATGATTGAAATATCCAGTACTGAAAAATCTAAAATCAAAATTAAAAGAAAAACAAACAATATGAATTATCGGCACGAAACTTATTGATTCTAGCTTAATATGAACTACATTTTTTTGCAAAACTCGAATGTATCAATTTTAAAAATGTGGTTTCCAATAGGGCAACTCGCAAATAGGAAGTCGTTTTGTATAATGAATATAATATAACAAAGTTGGACTAAATGAAATCCAAGTATTATAAATAGTAAAATTTTTAACTGTTTATACCCGTCACATATAGTGTGAACGGGTATATTTCATTTTGTCCGAAAGTTTGCAACGCATGGAAGGAGACATCGAGACCCTATAAAGTATATATATTCTTGGTCAGCTCGATGAGACGAATCGATTTAGCCATGTCCGTCTGTCTGTCCGTCTGTCCATCTGTCTGTCTGTCCGTCTGTCTGTTGCGATGGCTGTTACTCGAAAAGTTTTAAAGATATTGACCTGAAATTCGAAACTTAAGCTTTTTGTGCTCCTAGTTAGTTTGTATACCAGAACCAAGGTGCCACGCCCATTTTTAGGTATAGCCCCCATACAAACTTACCGTTTTTTTCCGATTTTTTGTATAAAAATTGTAATTATTTATGAATCTATTCGCTCCCAATTGTGTAAAAACATTTCTTTTGTCATCCAGTGTCAAAACCAAAATGCCACGCCCTCTTTTAGGCATAGCCTCCATATAAACTTTCCGTTTTTTTCCGATTTTTCCGATTTTTTTGTAAAAAATACTAATTATTTATGCATATATTCACTCAAATTTGGTTAAAAACACTTTTAATGTCATCCAATGTCAAATCAGATGTGCCACGCCCATTTTTGGTATAGCCCCCATACTAAACTTTCCGACCATTTTCGATTTTTGTATGAAAATGGTTATTATTTATTCATGTATTTACTCCATATTGGGTAAAAACTCTTCCAATATCATGGTGCCACGCCCATTTTCAGGTGTTTCTTGCATTCAACCTTACCGGCCATTTCCAGATATATTCGAGAAAATATGTTGTTATACATATCTGTATTTTTCAAAATTTGAACTTAATATTGTGTGTAAACTTGGGTGACCACTGATGATTACACATAAACTCTTTAAAGATTCGTGTGACGGGTATTTAAGCTTCGGTTCTACCGAAGTTAACGTTTTTCTTGTTTTTTAGCTTATTTTTTCATAAATCGTACAAAACTGGTTTTGTTTTGCGATTAAAAACGTTTTGATTTTGACAAGCTATTTCTTGAGGCTCAATAAAACTATTTCAATCATAAAATTTTTCCGACGTAAGATTTATGGAAAACTTTATTAAAATCGAATTCAAAAAATTTAACAATTATAACACAAGTTTAAAAAATTAACCTGTGTCATTTGACCATCATTCTCATGTAAAACTTTTTGCTGAGGTCGGATAATAAACGTAGACCAGTTTTCGAGATATAACAAAATTTTATTGAGTTATGGAAAAAGTGACTTTACTAAATTGCAATTGTCTATGGATGTATTTATCTGATTTCAAGACTGATTGCAAGAATGTAAAACAAATAGGGTACTACTTTTGAAATCTTAAATGCCTCGTAAGCGAATTAAAAATGTCAAAAGCCTACGTTCTCTTATAAGATGTAACATCATTTACGAGTCAAATCTTAAGTTAAGCGCGAGTTTCAGAAATAGTAAGTGGGTTCGTTACGGCTCGAAGACCCGTCTTCGAATATGTTCCGTCGCTGTAATAAATAGTAAATAAATAATATATATTTTGAACACATTAAGGTGGTATTCTGGTTCGAGAAAAACTTTTTTTCGATTTTTTTTTTTAAAAATTTTTTTAGCTTTGATATTTGAGAATATCGCTCTAAAGAGATTTTTTTAAATTTAAAATACTTTAGAAGATATATCCATTTTTGTCGACCAATGTCTTGTGAAAATGAGATTTGCTTACTAAACATACGTATGCAGGACTAGATAAGAAGGTCCAGGAAGCAATCGATGGAGAATTGTCAAAATTTTAAAACTGCTTACTTATGTATTTGTTGTAATTTTTTGTACACAGAAAACGAAAAAAAAAAAGCCAACAAAAATTTTTTTTTTAAATGGCCGCCATTTTCTCAAAAAAAAAATCGTAAACATTTTTTTGAGGTTCAGACGAGAATCTACTATATACTGATTATAACCGCATTTTTACCCTTCATTTCGGACAACCCGAAGACCCGAAATCGTGGCCGCCAGCGTACCTTTTTTTTGGACCACGTACTTTAAAGGAAGAGAACTTTTTGAGAACCCTCGTAAATAAAATGTTTTAAATGACTTCAATTAATTTGTAATTGAATAAAAAAAACTCCAATCAAACAGTCTTTCCCTTTTCAAAAAGTTTTTTTTCAAAAATAGTCCAAAAACAGCCTCGCGATTCGTCAAGCTATTAAAAAATTAAAAATAGAAAATGAAAACGAAACACTTTAAGGGACTAAATATTTATTAAACTTTCATGAATGATTTACAAAATATAGAATCCTCCCTTCGAACAGTTTGTCGGAAAGTTTGTAATGCATTAAAGGGCTCATCGTATGTCTATTTAACCTTATATAAGGTACGTTATTCTTGATCAGCTCGACGAGACGAATCGATCTAGGCATATCTATTCATTTTTGCTACTCATTATACTCGCTGAGTTTCAAAGATGTTAAGCCGAAGCTCAAAACTTGAGTTTTTTCGGTTCCAGACGACTAGTATGTTGAATTCAATGCCCCATGCCCACTTTCAAATTTACACCCATACAAATCTATCGCTTATTTTTGAGTTTTTGTATAAGAAAAAAATTCATTCAAAAAGCTATTTATTTCAAATATGGCAAACAAATTTCTGTTAGCAACCCGTGTTCACATTTGGATCCAAGGTTGAGTTATTTTTTAGCAAAAATTCGAAATACCTTCTTCTTTTATGAACCCCAGACAGATCCATCAGACGAGCCTCTCTCTCAATCTTCGCAAAAGTATGCTAACTGCACGTCACCCTGAAAAGATTTTGGGAATTAGTTAGCACTATCCTACAAACACGAACCATCTTTGCAGTATACCTAGTTCGTAGACAGTGTCAGTGTGGTAATTTGGACCACACTGACACTGTCCAATTTAATTTTTTTATGTAAGTTAACACCCTATTACATAGCACACTGGACAGATTTTTTTATGATGTTGGAATGAGAATTGCGCAGACTGCAGAGTCTTCTTTCTTAAAAATTGGGTACAGAAAGCGATGATTCCAATCGCTGGATATAAGCGACTCATCGACTCTACGCCGCCAGTCTTTAATAACTTTGAGGGTAGTTCGCTCGCGCCTGCCGCTTTGTTAATCATCACAAAGAGGAACTCAGTATAAACTGGTGGCTCCAGAGAAGACCCGTTTTTGAACAGGATATCCCCAAGTTGAGTAGAGAAGTGGAAATTATAAATTGCAAGTAGCTAAGTATGTCGACTTTATTTGAAGAAACCATCGCTGCCAAACGACTTGTTTTAAAAATGGTATTATCACATTTGATTGAGGTAACATATATTTCGTTCTATACCTCATCAAAAATGTCTGGATCTTCCTAAATCAGAAACAAAAATAAAGCGAATTCTCATTTTGCACGAGAATAGTCCAATCGCTAGTCCAAAAATTACAATTCCCTTGCTCAAGTATAAATACTATATTTTCTATGCATTTTCATCTTAGTACCTTGAACCAAAGTGTTCTCTGAAATTTGAAACTGTTGTAGAGTTCGTGCAGAAAAGCAAAAACAAACAAAAAAAAAAAAAAAAAAAAAAAAAAAAAAAAAAAACAGTTCCGCTTAATATGGAAAATATTTACTTTCCAACAACTTAAGCAATCCGACAAAGCAAAAGCATCGTCTAAAGGGAAACTGCAGCCACGCTGATGGCATTCCATGCCATAATCTGCTCGAGCGACATTGCCAACATTAAATACATTCGTGTGCACACATTGCATAAGGTATTTAAGCACGAGTACGATAGTCAGTAAAAATGTATGTGGATGTACATATTTATTTAATTTTGTGAAGATTGCTCGTAATTAAATACATTCGGATGCTATTAAGGCGACCAAACTTATAAAAAGGTTACTATGGCAAGCAAAATTTTTATTAAAAGGAAATGACAACAGCAACGAAGCCAACTGGGAGATGATGAAAGCTTTAAGTCTATCGCACCATAGGCATCCACTCACCTCTTGCTATTTTTTTTTTGAAAACCATAAACAAAACCCAGTTTGGATAAAAAAGCCAATGAATGGAAAACGGTGCATTGGGGCTATGAAGCGACAATCTGGGCACAGCGCGATACAAGCATCAATTGGATTCCCCAGTGGGTTTCGTTGCGAATCATTTTATTTTACAAAAGCAACGGATCGAATAAAGGTATGCGTGTGTTCATTTATGAAAGACAAATGTGCTTACGTTTTATGCTTTTGACAGTACAAGTAGATATGTTTTTTTTTAAACAAAAGTTTTTAAATTTTTGTATTGGACTAGGTATCAGAAGGGTCACCACATTCTTAATCAAAGTCGTACTCAAAACAATAGTAAGTAAGACTATCGCCGAAACTTAGTTTCTTTACATTTAACATTTTAGTTTGTCGCTGCCGAGAAAGATAGTAACGCTGGGTTTTTGTGGGAATTAAATACGATTATCACATTCTAGCATTCTAAAAAGTTATAGAACGAAGCATTCGAATATGTTTATAATTATGTAAGCAAAATGAGACAGAATATTACGCAACTGGTATGCAACGTTTTTACGAACTTTTTTTTTTTCCCCTTTATACATAGTGTAAATTGGTAAATTGGAAAGTTTGTAACGCACTAAAGGAGGCGTCGTAGACCCCATAAAGTATGTATATTCTTGGTCATCTCGATGGGACGAGTCGATCTAGCCATGTCCGCCTGTCTCTCTGTCCGTCTTTTTTTAAAGATATTAAGCTGAAACTCTAGACTTATGCTTTCTCGTTCCTAGGGTGTTTGTATATTAAAATTAAAATGCTACACCCAGTCATGGTGTGGCCTCATACGAATTTACCGCACAATTTAAAATTTTTGTATGAAAATATAAATTATTTATGCATGTATTGACTCCAAATTGAGTAAAAGCACTTCGGATGTCATCCAACGTCAAAACGAGGGTTCCGCGTCCATTTTTAAGTGTAGCCCCTATAAAAATTTACTACCCATTTCGAATTTTTGTATGAAAAAAGGTATTCTTAATGCGTGTATTCAGCCCAAATTGGACGAAAACACTTCTTATATCATCCGATGCCAAAATGAGGGTGTCTCGCCCATTTTTTGGTGTAGCCCCTATATAAATTAATCGTCATTTTAGATATTTTGTATGAAAATATGTTTTATTTATGAACGTATTCACTTGAAATAAAGTAAAACACATCTTATATCATCCAAAGTACGATTCGGGCCACTATAACGTTTAACCCTTAGTCCTGATATTGTCGTATAGCCTTAAGTCCTGATATTTTCGACAAAATTATTGTTATATTGTATTTTTGCTTAAAATTTGATATACATATTGTTTATAAGCTTGTGTTCAATCGGACCAATGATTCCCATCCATCCCATCTCGAAGTTCTACCTAAGCCATTGATGATCACACATAAACTAGTTAAAGATTTGTGTGACGGGTATTTAAGCTTCGGTTCCACCGAACATTTTTCCTTGTTTTTTATGTTTTTAGTGAATAACTTGATTAAGTCACAAACAATCTTGTTATGTATTTGATCGGCACAATTTGTTTGGACATTTACGTAAGATGATGTTCCCTTTGTCCGACATTTTCAATAACCTTTTGGAGCATATCTCTGGGAATACGGTCAATTTCCCGGTATCTATTGTCTGTGAGCTGGTCCAGGACGGCACACAAATTTAAATGTGTGTAGTGTAGTACCATATAAAATTTTTTTTTATAAAAAAAAACTCGATACTAAGCTTTGGGTTTGTATTCTATAGTGACACGATCCTTACCAAATTTCTTCTGTAGACATATGTTAGCAATAAGATAAAAAAAAGCCGAAAAATGGGTGGCTGCATTCTAATTTCAACATACAAACTACCAAGGACAGAGAAAAGCTTAAGTTTCGAGTTTTAGCTGAGCGAATAAATCACCTTGCAACAGACAGGCAGACAGACGGACATGGCTCGATAGATTCGCCTTGTCGAGCTGATCAAGAATACATATATCTTATAGGGTCTAAGATGCCTTTTTTAATGCGTTACAAAATTAGAATAGCCTTCATATTAATCGTGATGGATATAGAAGTGATTATAAATTGGCTTATTGATTCTCACGTGATGGAATTTAAAAAATGTTTGGGTTCTCATGGACCTAAAATATACCTACTATACAATTGAAAGACTCTGAAGATCGAAGAATTATGTAAGACTATTGTTGCATTTTGTGAAGATTCGATGCTAAATAAAAAGTTGAAGTTGGAGTGGAGTTCAACACTTTTGCACAAAAAGTACTCCTTATTACATAAAAATGGAAGAATACCAAACGACATGCAGTTTTATAAAGCTATACATTCTTGAGATTTCAAATAATATCTGAAAATAATAAAATAAAATAAAACAATTTTTAAGAATACCTCGAAAACTGTTGTTACGAAAAATTCGCGACTATTTTTGGAATTTACATGGAAATTGATCCATAAGAAACGATCCAATTTGACAAGTATGATTTTCATATTAAACACGATACAATTCTTTAAATAAAAAAATATCTCGCAATCGAGTCCATTCGATGGAGAGTTCATTTAATTGAATATCATGCTGAAAGTAAGTATTAACTTAAATCATATAAAATCTTTCCTACGTAGTGTTCTCTGATTTAATGTTAACCAAACAGTAATTTGAAATTATGCAAAAGATTTATTTAAATGAGTTTCAGAACCAAAACCAATTTTCGTTATCATTTTTTATTAAATCTTTCATCAATTATGAAAACAGAAGCGGACGGACTTTTTATAGTTTTTTATATGCATACAAAGAAGCAAATCAGATCAAAACCCTCTGCTCTGTCGTCATCAATGAACACAGCCTCGTGTTACTTAAAACGATTTAATTGAAACACAATATGCCCAGAGTTCAAGCGATGAAGATACTTTTCAAGAAATAAAAAACAAAAAATATTAAAAGGCAACCAAGAAACATACCTGAGCCTCAGAGCAAACATGTGGCGAATTATTGTGAGATGAGACTAGAATTTTACGAATATCAAACCCGAAACCAAAGAAACCAAACTGCAGCAGAAGGATGTCGGACCGAGCAGGGAATCAAATCTGAAAAGTGGGCAGACTTAGCTGGCATTAAATTTAAGCTAAAGATTTCAACTTCGAGATGCCTCACATGGAAAAAAAAATTTAAGCGAAAATTGAGCTCACTTAAAAGACAAAAAAGGAAGAAAAGAAATAATAACAAAGAGCATAAAGGAAAAAAATGAAAATTAATATCACAACTGCTGCTGCCGCTTTCGAATTTAAAATGAGCGAGCGAGCGAACGAGCGAAGGCGAGGAGTGAGCGGGTGTCTAGTCGGTGATTGTGACAAACTTGAGATACTTTAGTTTTAAATTCGTTTCACATAAATCTACAGATGAATTATTTCTAGGTATTCTGATATACTATCGGAGCCGCTTCGTTGATTGTTGTTGCATATCAAGTGCGGGTAACTCCTTTCTTAAAGCTGAGCTAAGCTGAGCTGAGATGCATTCCGAACAGAATTCATGAACCGTGCCACTCATGCCACTCAATTTGATTCGTTTCTTTTTTAATCCAATTCAACTCAATTCGAATAGAATTATATTGCATTGCCTCGAATTCGAAACGGATTCGTTTGCATTGCATTCTAGATACAGTTTCTCTCCACTCTGTTGTTCTGCACTCGGCCATAGTCTGTGATTTTATTATGAATTGGTTGCGCTTGAGCGCAAAACAGAGAGCAGACAGCATCCAGATATTTGGTATGGTTTCCTTTTATCTTTATTTGGTAATAGAATGAAGTAGAAAATATTTTAAATTATGCACATTTCAAGTTTTGTGTCACAATTCACAAAAAAAAAAAAAACAACCATGAAAAATAAACTGTTAGGGAAGAAGAAGGATGCTTATTTCGGAAATCATTCAAAAATTAAATTTATGAATGTGCATTCTTGTTCCTTTACGGACGAAAGTTTTTAAGTGTCTGCAATATTTTGCTTCAATGCGAACTGAAAATATCCATGCAAATCGCATGAATAAACATTAGCTTTAAAATGTAACGAATTTGTACAAAAAATACATAAGAATATCTAAAAAAGAAAAATAAATGCACTTTTAAAAATAATACTTTTGGATTGCCCGATCAAGCTTTGGAAATGGGTTTTTTCATACTGAAAAAATAAGGCTCGAACGAACGAAACGTTGAAGCGTCTCACCAATATGTTCAGGTACCTTACAAATTAAATAAATTACTTAGAATTATTTTTTTTCAACTTCCCTGAAAAAGGGATTAAATAATGGAAATATATGTTGATCCGTCTTGCTTGTTGCCCTTTATAAAAAAAAATATCCGGAGACTATAGGTTTGTATAGGATAAGGCCACATTATTTGAAGTCAGGTGGTTTTAAAGGAGCTCGCAAGCATTATATGAGTATCACAAGTAAATATATAAATATAATCAGAGTTTTGTCTTTACATTGCACAAAACTCTTAAATTTTTACTATAATTATTCGTTTTTTGCAGAAAAATGTTTGTCCGGCAGTTTGTGGATACTACGCCAAAAGAATTGTTGCTCTTTTTCGGCAAGCCAGACATCGTTGGACAATAGGTAAGGGTCTCCAACATTTCCTTAACCAGACTTGCAGTATATGATGATGCTTTTTTGATATTTTGGAAGTTTTTGAAGAAAAACACGGCTAACTTCGAGTTGATGGTATCTGTACCGCTTAATCTGTACCACGTCTAACTTGCAGCCCACGCTGCGACTAAAAAATGTTTTGGTTGTTTTTCGAGGTCTTCGTTTTCCCCACCAAAATCGCGAAATGTAAACCGTCGCAACCAGTCTTTTTTTAAATTTTATACACTTTAAATTTAAAAAAGAAATCAAAAATCGGTAAAGAATTGCGCTCTCAAAATCAATTTGTCCACGGATACTTTTTCTGACCCACTGTGCGTTGGGGCTAGATAAGCTATTGTAGGAGAACAATAAATCGAATAGGCCGCAGAGATACTTTTCCACTTATAATAATAGTAGTTTATAAGGTGTATATTTTAATATTTTTGTTTTCCTCAAATATAGAATCACGTCTTAAAACTCTTTGCAACAACAGAATTTTTTCGTTTCGTTCAAATGAAAATATAGTAGGTATAGGTTTGTACTTTATAGTTGGCATTTTAATGTATTTTCTCTCTAGTTATATTTTAATTTAGTATTTATGAACCAACAAACATATTTTCTATATAACGTTTAATTTTTTCAAAATTCTAAACCTATGCTAGACCCTCTGTATGATCAAAAGGTATAAAATATTACAAACACATTTGCCTCATAAAAAAAGCAAAAGTATCTTAATATGTGCATATGCGTTGAATAATCAACAACAACAACAACAACAACAGTATCATCAGCATAATTGTATGTCAAGTGAAAAGGAGAATAACTCCAACAGGAACTCAAAAGCAAAATTTAAGAAGAAAGGGGCGATTTAGGAATGAAAAAAAAAGTATGCAACGAATTGAAGAGAAACCACTCGAGACCATGACGAGACAATGCAATAAAAAACAGAAAACGATTGCATGAATGACTCGACTCACTTAGTTCTCGACTGACTGACTGACTGAATGGCTGGCTGCATGCTTATTCCGTATGCTATACACAGTATTAAACTATAGAAGAGAGGGAGAGTTAATAGACGAACGGACGGACGTTCTGATATACATACATGTGGGGCATACCCATATAATTTTTTTTTTGTTTTTTGTAGTCTACAAAACCATATGCGGGCCTATTATCAACAACCGATGACAAGAACGGCTAGCAATCACCTTTACTGCTACATCATAGCTTATTCACGCCGCACCACTCCGCAGCGAATCTCATACAAAGGGGTAATCGGGGCTCGGTTATTTTACTCTCCTGGAACAAACGAACAACCAAACGAATACATTTAGTGTGTCATTGAAAACTGAAACGACTCTCGAGCAGAATTATTATTGCCACTTATATCGTTTGCAGAGCTCAACGTCATCGTCATCGCCATCGTCAATCGGGGTCCTCATCATCAACGCCATCGTCAGCGGCAAAATTGTTGTCTCTATTGTTTTTTTATGGGTTTTGTGCGCGCTTAGAAAACCAGCCAGTCATTTAATGATTCAGACAGGCAGTCAGTCTGTCTGTCTGTCAGTCAGTGTATCTGTATAATTGTCTCTTAGTCGTCTGTTGGCGGGTGCAGTGCAATCTTCAACGTCATCATCATTTTTATCTAAAGTCAATTTTTTTATACCTACATGCATATGCATATGGTATATTCCATACATACTATGTATGTTATGCACATATGTACTCATACATCATTTATTTAGTTTACTACATTACGAATGTGTGCACTTATTTCCACATGAACACATTTCATGGCATTCCATGTTCATACTTTACCTTTGCGCATTGGTTTTCTGGTACTCGTACATTATTTGTTAAAAGAGGCACTCAAAAGTACTCCATTTGATGGGAGATGTTAAGTCAAAAAAAAAAAAAAAAAAAGTGTTCAATTCTGCATTAAAACAATTCCCAAATGCAATTTCCTTCTTACACAGTTTATGATTTAATAATAACTTTATTTGAAATTTGAAAACAAGATAACAGATGTTCCATTGCATACTAACTTGGAAATGAGTCTTTAATGAGTTCTTTTTTTTATGTTTATGATAACTTTCTCACTTAAAATTTTTTAATGATCAGAAAGATAATCTTTTGCTGCCTTCAACTTCAAAAGCAGTAAATATCTTGTTTCAATGCATTTTAAACTGAAGTATTGAATTTCCTGTCAAGTAAAGAAATATTGGCTTTTAAAATCAGACAAGAAGATGATTTTGAAACCATATAATTTCAACAAAATAGTTTTATTTCAATGGAAACAGTGACTGCAAACAGTTTCAATTGCATAAAAACATTTGTTTTAATTCATTGTAAAATAAAACACTTTTTAGTAAATTTCAATTGCATAAAAATAGTATTTGCAAGACAATTGCGTTATTGGTTCTTCCTTAGCAATTGCCGGTTTAATTTGGTCACATTCGTACTTGTTTGAACCAGTTCTTTTCAAAAATTTGCATTCTGCCGTTTATCTTGTCTTTTTTATAAACAAAATGTCACATTTCACTTCGATTTCTATTAAAATTTTTGTTACAATTGCTCTTTCACCATTCAATCGTTTCAACAGGCCGCGTTTCTAGTGAATTGCACGTTTTGACGAATCAAGTGACTGGCAACTGTAACAACGAATTTGAACTGGTTCGGTGTTCAAGCGAATATGAACGATTCGCGAAGAGTGATAAGTTAACAGTTTCACTGTTCGCGAAGAGCGATACACAAAATCTCCGATAACTGAACATGTTCACTGAAAAAGTAAAAAATCGAAAATCACTACTTTCAGTCGCAGTGCGACATTGCGATTTTTATATGACTGTGAAAAATTCACCGAATGTTATTTTTTTGCCAACACATTTGTTAACTTTCATTTTGTTGACTTCCATTTTGAAATTTAAATATGTTCCTCAATTATATAATTAAATCCTCAAATAGGTAACTAACTTAATATTTTGTTTCAAAAATTATGATCAGCTTGAAAGTAAAAAATTTCAGATATTTGATGCAAGTAATTACAAAATTAAGAATGTATAAATGCAATATTTTTCTATAAAATCATGTCTAATTCAAACTTAAAATGCTTTGAATGCAAAATGACAGAGCAAAGTAGTAAATAATGTTCGCTCTCACAAATTCGATCTCGTAGCACTACTTCTTTGTTTTTTTTTTTTATTTTTGTCTGTCATTTTTAACTGTCCGTTTATTAAGAACATAAAATATAAACGATTTACGAGTTACAAGATACTAAAAGTTTATGCAAAAAAATTCATTAGGTGGCTGGTTGCAGCTAGAGAGATTCAGAAAGCGACGAACACTTTATAGATAAAGTCCTCGTTTGAATGCATATGAATTGTAGTAAATATGATGCAAGATGCACTTCAATATTTTTTGATTTTTCAAAGTATGGGGAGAATAACTGTCGTTCAAAATCTTGAAGGGAGTTGCAATATTTACGACCATTTTGAACTACAGCACAAGCGGTCACAGGTTGATGAAAATTTCAACAAAACCCAGCTTGATTCGTATAAATTTCAAGCTATAACTCAAAAATGTATTTTTTTAACCCTTTTCCCAAAGAAAAAACTTAGACCTTTCGACCGATTCATAAATGTTATGAAAGTTCGGATCCTATCTGTCAGTATTCTCAAGACAAACGCATTTTTACTTTAATTTTTTCAAATTTATCGATGTTTGGTTACTCTATTTTGTTTGAAAGATATATCTATGGTACATAGTTTTTCATAGTACGCATTTACGAGTAAAGCAGATGTTTGATGGGATAAATTCTACTACAATTGATGAAGTTATAAAATTTTTTCTAAAAACAAAATTGAATTTTGTAATATTTTTGTTAGCTAATTTTATTTATTTTTTTTTAATTCGTAAGAAAAAAGACTTCTTCTTTTTCTTACAAAATAAAAATTTTATTAATTTAAGAAAAATGGATACAAAATGTAATTTTGAAAAATATGTTTTTAGAATATGTTAAGTTGAACAACTTAGTCAATTATTGTCAATTATTTCCTATTAAACATCCGTTATTCTCGTAATTGTGCGTAATTTAAGAAACTTAATACCATAGATGTAACCAAACATCGATAAAGTTGAAAAAATTAAAAAAAACTTTAAAAAAAAATTGCATTCGCCTTGAAAATACTCACAGATAAGATTTGTCGATCCAAAACTGTTTAAAAAAATGTTTGATTCATAGTTGAGTTATTGTCACTTAAGTGAAAAACGAGGAAAAAAATGTTTTTTTAATTATAAGTCCTGATTTTGGGAATGTTCCACAAATTCCATGTATGCAGTTTTATTTTATTCGACCAAATCTACAACCCTTACCTTTTTAGCAATTAAATTTGCGCCTGAAAATTTGACTTTACATTAGTTCCGGAATAAAATCAGGTAGGATCTCAATTTTCGCAGTTTTAGAAGCTTGAAATGTATACGATTTAAGATCGAATTGACCGGTAGAAGCTCAATGTGACAGTAATTCTCTTGAAACTTTGAAAATTAAAAATGTTGAAGTGTGTGTGTGTTTTTTTTTTTTTTTTTTTTTTTTGCTATGAGTGTATATGTACAATATCATTTATTTTCTATATCAGGAATAATCCGTTTTATATCAACAGCAATCGTTCTTGATATAAGTACAATTCGTGATTGATCTGAGTACAATTAGTTCTTAGTATAAATTCAGTTCGATCTTGTTCAAATAATTTCAAATAAATTCAAATTAAAAAATGTGCTTGATTTGAGAACATTGTGCTTGATCTTCATTTTGTCTTACTTTTGACTTTCGAGCATTACTCTGATGTATCAAAACATTAAGTACGAACACTTTCTACGGAAAAATCTCTCCACGTCATGTTGAAATCTTCATGTGACGTAAATTATAGTTTCGTTTCGTTTCGAACGATACCGATTCTTTTTGTTTTTTTTTTTTTTAATAGAATTCAGCAATTAGAAATTTTTGTTGAATTTACACCCACTATATTGTGTCTAGTTCATTAGAGACTTTTTACAATCTGACAAAGAAATATTTGAACATAACTAAAAGTAAAAAGAAATTCTTCTATCGTAAATGACCAAATTTTAATTTGCGGTCGGTCGGTCGGTCGCAACAAGGAAAGCACTAATTATTGTTGTCGAAGATAGCAGGTTTCGATTTTCAGCACGAAATGTTAACGAAATGTTGCATGTAACAAGAATTCTTGCTTTGATCCAACAGAATAGAATGTCTTTAGCACTCAATTCAAATGCAATTGGTAGCAATGTGAACTTTAATTACCAGTTTCAGGTATATTCCATTTCGAAGAGGTTGACTAAATGTGTCTCATTAAAGTTCATGTTTCTTTATTTAGTCGTAGGCGATTTAAGTGCTTTTTGAAAATGTCTCTACAGTTGTATCATGGTTTCATGAGGACAAGGGCATATTTAGATTTTTGACCGAAAGAGGCGGCCTGAAGTTTAGCTTGCATGTCAAACGGAGGCGGACACTCGGTTGCCACACATTTTGTTAAAAATTTCATAAATGAATAGTCTTTGTATGTAATTAATTTTGATTAACAGTTTGCCCGCAAGATACTCATAAAACTGAAACACGCTTTTATGCATGACAGACAGTACCAGCAACGGAATGAAGAAGTCTAAATTTTATGGCTCGGCTCGCTAACTCCTTTACAGTCGAAAAACATTAAGTAATGGTTTGCTTACATGTTTTCGGTTTATTAAAAATATTAATTCAAAAATAAAAACAAAAAGTTTACCGCAAACTGTTTCATGCAAAACTGATAGACTCAGCTGTTTGCTTCATTTTAGGGTCAAACAAATATTTAATCAAAAAACAAAAACAAGGAAAACCATTTAGTTTTTTAGACTGCAACTTCGTATCTTTTCTAGATTCTGAGGTGTATCTATACTCGTCGAACACGCTAATTGGAACAATATTCATTTGAAAGTTGCACTTTGACGAAAAACTTGAATAGTTTTCCTCCCATTTGCATTTCTTAAATACAAATTACTTCTTCTTATATTCTTGAACCCATTTAATATATTCAACGGTACCACACCAACTTTAACCTGAACGATATATAAACAATACACGTGCCATGTCCGATATTATTACACTGTGAACATTTCATAACGACCAACCCAGTAATTGTGCCGTCTAAGGGTATATTAAGTTTGTGCGAATGTATGTAAAAGACAGACGGAGGCAAGATAGACCCTATAAATATATATATTCTTGATCAGCGTTGGAAGAGGAGTCGAACTAACTATATCTGTCTGTCTGTCTGTCCGTCCGTCTGCCCTGCTGTATGTGAGAGATTATCTCAGAGACTATAAGAGACAAGGGACACCATACTTGAAACTTAGACTCTCCTGGACCATCAAGTGGGCAATTGCAAACGGTTTTTCTCTAGCCCCATTTTAAAGGATATCCCCCATTCAAATTTACCCCAAAATTTTGGTTTTTTGTATAAAAACGACATTGTTTCTTATTCTAGGAAGTCTAAACTTAGTATAAGTTATGTCTATGGTAGTCGAAACAAAATATCCCAATATGGGTAGGACCACAAAATTTTAGGTATTTCCACCATACAAATAAACTCCTTTTTTTAAGTTTTTGTATGAAAATTCAATACAATGAGGTATGGCATTAAGATAAGACTTAACTTAAGGTACAGAAATATTGGTTACAGGGTATCTTGCAGTCGAGCATACTCGAGTTCAGCGTTCTTTTTTGTTGTAGATGTTGTTGAACAGCCAATTTCTAGGAATTTTTGCAGCCCTGGTATTTTCACTAAAATTAATCTCGTTTTAAAAAATTGAAGAAAAAAAGTTGCTATAATATCCAAACTATAATTTGAGTTTATTCCGTAAGTGAATTGAAGGCGAGAAAACTTAAATCGATTATTTGATTCGCGAGATGCGAGCTTCTTTGTATAAATCTCGCTGCAAGCACGTTCGCCTAAACTTTAAAAATACAATAAAATCAACTCGAAATAAAAAGTTATTGCCTACTTTACTGTCATAAATTAAAATCTATCGAAATAAATCAATAAAGATTAAATCTTACATACAAACCTATACATAGATACATAGACCGTGTGTATAAGTATTTATAATCCAAAGAGTATCGTATCTACATATAAAAGCGACGCAACGCCGGATGTGGCGACGGGTTGTGGGAGCGCATTGTATGCAGACACGTAACGTAGCCCTCGCCCTCGTCCTCGCCCTCATCGCGTTGTATCTGAGAAACTGTGTGTTTTAAGCTGTCTGTATGTGTTCTCTTCCGTTTGTATGTGTATGTGTGCTTATCGCCACCCATCCATTGTTATGGGCGTAAGCGTACGAGTATGTTTGAGCGTTGAATTTGAGCCCCCAAAACTACTTAAGTATTTAGGTCTGCAATGACGCCGTCTCAGTTCGTTTTCCGTTTTGTATTTTAAATGCTGAAAAGGTATTTAAATTTCATACAAATTCTCTCTTTATCAGAATGTCTAAGTAGGTATTCCATATGTGTGTGTATGCATTGCAAAAGTTTTGTTTTCCACAATAATTTTTTATGTTTTGTCTTTTCAATTTGAATCTACCGCGTCGTTATTTAGTTTTCAGTTCAAATGCAAAACAGCAATTCGATTCGGTCATATTCAAGCTGTGCTTGGCTGCGACGTTGACTTCGTAAAGCCGCTTAAAGCAATGAATACCAGATACCAGATACATTGTATATTATATACAATACTATGTATGTAGCTATACCATATTTTTTTATCTATCTATTTATTTATAGTATATAGTATATATATATGTTCTTTGCATTTATACAAATGTACGAACGTGTCTACCTTATAGTGATGAACGTGTATCTTGTAGAATAACGCAACAGAGCTCTTTTATTTTAAGCACATAGATGTAAAGTATGAAAAAAAAAAAAATAAATAAAAAAAAACTGACAGAATAAATGGTTCTACAATACTTGTAAAAGGAGGCCAGACAATAGGTTTAGAAGTTATTTATGGCACAACAATAAGTGCATAAATTTTTAAAAAGTATAACCTTTGGAAATAATACAAACATTCGTACTTCTATTGTGTATGTAGACTAATTGCCTTAGATATTGTTCGAGTCAAACATATCGTGTAATCACATTAAAAAAATAATTAAGTTATATGCAAAGAAAATTTATATCACAAAGACAAAACTATTTTTACATTCAGATCCCATTTAGTCAAAGAAGATCTAATGTTTGTTGGTTCAACAATATTCTGGAGTCTATAGGAGCTCTAATAATAGCCTTGTGTTTGCATGGACGTCACACACTCCCAGTCACTATTATAACCTTACCGCCTGTGAGAAATCATCAGATTAATTTTGTGGGATTCAGTTTGCTCCCTCAAAGTCTACAGGTGATAGGAAGTTACGTTCTTAGAATCAAATGTGTTTCAATTGCTTGTCTTCAGTTTTTGAAAAGAAACAAACTGTCTATCTTGTTTACATTTTCAATTAAAGTCATTCTCATATTATTTTTATACCCGCCACACATAGTGTGAAGTGTATTATCAGTTTGTCGGAAAGTTTGCAACGCATTAAAGGAGGCATCGGAGACCCCATAAAGTATATATATTATTGATCAGCTCGACGAGACGAATCGATTTAGCCATGTCCGTCTATCTGTCCGTCTGTCTGTCCCGTCTGTTTATTTCAACACGATTTACTCGGAGACCACCAGAGATGTTTAGTTGAAATTTGAAACTTAAGCTTTTCTCGGCAACGACCAGGTGAAGTTTGAATATGAATGTGCCACGCCCATTTTTAGATATATCCCCCATTCAATTTTACCATCCATTTTCGAATTTTTGTATGAATATGGTTATTATTTAGGAATTAATTGACTCCGAATTACCTGAAAAGCATATCTAATATCATCCATTATCAAAAGTAAGGTGCCATGCCCATTTTTAGCTATAGTCCCCGTACAAACTTACCGCCCATTTTCGAATTATTGTATGAATATGATTATTATTTAGGAATTTATTGATTCCAATTTAGGTAAAAACACTTAATATCATCCAATACCAAATCCAATGTCCCACGCCCATTTTTTGGCAAAGGCCCCACACAACGTGAGTTTTATCAGACCGTTGACCCCGTCCTATTCCATCTCGAAGTTCTATGAAAGCCACTGATGATAACACTTTAACAATTTAAAAATACGTGTGACGGGTATATAAGCTTCGGTTTCACCGAAGTTAACGTTTTTCCTTGTTTTTAATGACTTAACTGGAAAAATTTGTTAATTAAAACAACTTAACTAAAAGTCAAGAAGTGGTAGAAATTTAAAATCATTGAAAAAAACTGTAGATATAGTAAGTCTTTTTTGGTATATTTTTCGAAAAGAATGTAACTTTCAATGTCTTATTTATTTCAAGACATGGTTGGTTGATTTTTTTCTTATGGGGATTATTTTGAAATATTCAAGTTGAGTAAATCTAGCTCAAAATTTAGAAGAGATTGGAAATTATATTCTTCACAGAAATTGTAGCGACAGCATTAGGAAAATTTTTTTTTAACGCTGACTGATTTGTTTGTGTTGCTGCCCCGCCCATTTTTTCCAAATGCTATAAACACATCTTTCATTTTCTGAGATCTAAGAATAACGTTTTAAAAATTATTTCGAAAATGATCTTTGTCAAAATCTTTCGAAAATGGCGACATATTGAACCGAAATATGTTCAACCATAATTTTTTTTATTTTATTTCTTTATTTCAACATCCGCCTTATACCAAACAGTAAATGATTCGGCGTAAACAAAATATTCTGTTGATGGCGAGGCGACCTCCACTTTAAATTTCCCCGAAGCACTTGAACTGAACGCCAGTGTGTGTATAAGTGTAAGTTTTATATTTAGTTAACTCAGTCAAGCCGTTGGAATACAAAGAAGTCTTATAATGTGGCACTCGGTAGATAAAAATTTAAATGAACTTACAACAGGCAAATGCTTTTTGTGGTTTCCCATTCTCTCTCCCATTTCGCATCTGCAACATGACAGCGAAGCCAGCTAAACATTCGCACCGGGGTCACTAGATAGTTCAAATTCAACCGCACAAACAAACTTATGGCAGTAGTAGATGGAGAATAGATACTCGGATACAACCGCAGATACATGAGTTCAAGCTTTACGCTTCAATGGAATTAGTTTGCTTATTTTTCTATTTATTTTTTTGTTTTTTTTTTAGTGGTATTTTGCCTGTTTCTGGTAATTTAAAATGAGAAGAAACAATAAATGGCACTTGGAGTGTGTGTGTGTGTGTGAGAACGCGCGCATTTTCTATTTAGTTGCGCCTGCCGCGAATGGTTGGGGTTACGATTTTGACTCTGGTTCAGGGTCTTGTCTCAATCGTTTCGTGGCCGTAGCCGATACCGTTGCCGCTGACGTTGCCAACAATGTTTGTTTTATGATAATGCCATTTGTAGTTATTGTTGTACTGAGTTGATTATTATTATTATTATTATGATGGCTATGTTCAAATTCAATGCACGTACCGGCATTGAAGCTTATCTGTATCGAATATGATTAAGTGCGCTGCTGCTGCTGCTGCCACTACCTCTATCCCTTTAAAATCTATGGACGCCTTTTGTGGCAGCTGGACGGACGCATGTCGGATGTGAAACAATGTTTTGTGCAAAGCTGAAGCCAAGCCAACCCAAGCCAAGATAAATTGTTTTCTGGCTTCGAGAGGTTGGGCTTCTACGCCCGACTCAATGTGATATCCAATGCGCGACTGAATGCCTGCTATGCCTGCTATGCCTGCGTGCCGTGTCTGCCTGCCTGCCTCATAACTTCGGCATTTCTATTGTATTTTTATAATACGCTGCGCTGTGATTGTATTCGTTTTATTTTTTACTATTCTAAAATTAAACATTTAAGAACTACAATCGTGGTGTCCGTTTATTATGTACTGCGTTGCGCAACTATGGGGGGTACAGTTTTAATGAAGATGGGTGTTTATTATATCGATTGAAGTTTTGATAACACAAATTTTAAAAGTGATACAAATATTTTCACTGTAAAATAAATACACTTAAATTAAGAAGTAAAATATATTTTACACAATTTACGCTGCTTTTAAAATCAGACAATACAAATTTATGGTCGAAAATATCCGTTGATTTGGGACTTGTGTAGATGTTTCTGGTAATATCGTAACTATTGACGAAAGCTAATGATTAAAAATTTTATTTGTTAAACATTTCGATTTAAATCCATAAAAAATGTTTTAAACTTCGAATTCTGCAGCCTACGTCGATAAAAAAATTTCGATGTCTATCTGAAACGGAGACTCTTAGTGTTCACTTAAAAAACCCATTTTAAGGGTACCCCTCGTCAGATGCAGGTATAAGATTCATATTTGAGGGAGTTAAAAATTAATTAATTTCATTTTTCAATTGAATTTTTAAATTAAATTAGATTTTAAATTCGGTTTGTCATCAGTTCCAGATCGGTACTAATGGTTTTCTGAAGGTTTTAGCAATGGAGCGGTTTTAATGGTTGATAAAACTTTTTTCGTAAATACTGATTTCTTAATGCTTTTAAAACTCAGATTTGAACAAAAACTTTAACCAGTTTATATCAACTTATACCCAGCTAAACAACATCTCCCTAACCTTCAATGACAGTGCTAAATATCTAGAAAACCTAGCCACTAGCCACTGACTACTGAACATCATACCCAACATTTGGTAGAAAGTACAAAATTGTTATCCCAACAAGAGCACAATGGGGTGGCCTGCCCCATTATGAAACCAACGCCATAAACATCTATACAGATGGGTCCAAACTCGAAGGAAGGATTTGAGTATCTTTTCTCTGGACCAGGAGATTAGAGAATCTTTCAGACTTTTCGATCACTGCAGCGTTTTTCAAGCTGAAATGATCGTTATACACGAAGCCATGCAATATCTAGGGCACCACTCGAGTTGTAGGCAAAAACACACAACTTCTCAGATAGTCAGACTGCCTTAAAAGCACTTTACTCTTTTAACAACACTTCTAAAACTATGTCCCAGTGCCGCACATCTCTCAACGAGAGGGCTGAGCAATGGGACATTTGCCTCACATGGGTTCCGGGCCACCAAGATATATTTAGTAATTGCGAAGCAGATAGATTGGCCAGAGAAGGTACAAATTCCGTTATTCCTCCAGGGAGGAGTTCGACAGAGATTAGGTGGACCACAAATCCCTAATGTTATATCTCGTAACTTATAGTACAACGCTAAACGAACAGCCCTTACCTTTTTGTATGAAAATTGTATGGTATCAAGATGTAACATTACTTAAGGTTTATACAAATTATGAACAGGGTACCTTTTAGTCGAGCTTACTCGACTGCAGCGTACTTTCTTGTTTATATTGTTTACACGCATTTATTAAATCAGAGCTACAAACTGGCTTGAGAAAACAACTCGACAGATAGACAGACAGACAGACTGACAGAGTACAATACAATGCCATACATTTCAAACTTTTCTTTCGACTAACTTTATCAGTTATCTGTTTCACTCGAGATATGTATGTGCAACGGGCATAATAAATCTTAATTTGAATATGTTTTATGACAATGCAGTTCCCTTTACAAGTCGTCATCGACATTGAACTAAATTTTAAATTTGATACTTAAAAAATAATATGCCTAATGTTATCTAAAGTGCGGATATAATCACATCGACTATTTTTAAATTTATATATTAAATATGGTAAAACTAATTTTTTCGATTTGGATTGATCTCTACAGTTTTAATAAATTCTATACAATCCGCAAGCTGCTCTCCGTATTTTTACTTACGTATATGTTTTCTAGTTCCTCGTTACATAGAATAAATAGTTTTAAAATGTATCTACTACTCACGTTTCGTGCAGATTATTTTTGTATTTCATAAAATTCAGAATTCTTTAAAAAGAAAAAAAAAACGGACTGCTTAAGATTCATTTAAAACTTAAGGGTTCGGATTAGTGTTTGCTTGATTAAGTGCTCAATCAAATGAAATTCTATCCCACGCATGAAAAATGAACAATTATGCCAAAGAGTAAATAACAACAATAACAATAACAACTGCATATGTACACAGAATATAATTTAGTCATACGAGTACACATGGGTTGAAGGAGTAATTTATGTATAGAAATGTATGAGTTTATAATCCTTTTCACAAACATGAACTAGCATTTTTCACTAATTTCCAATTTCAGGCTTATCGCACCGCGCGTATCTCACACTTTCAGGAAAAGATACTTTTCAATGTGGAGAGAAACCTCATAAAGAATTTTGCACGCATCATTTACAATGCGAAACGAGAACACGACGTAAACGATGAGGGATGTTATGCTCTGCAATGCGCTTTGCAATGGCATCTGATGTGATGTGATGTGTGTAAAACTGAAGTAGAGTAATCAAATCCAACAAGTAAATATAATTTATAATTTTCGCTTCATTCATATCGCACCGGAATAATCTCTTGTTACCCGGCAGCGACAACAACAGCATCGCATCGCATCGACATTATTGCTGGCTACGAGGGTGAGGGTAGGGTAGGGGAAGCGGTTTAAAAGTGAGTAAGTGGCACACATGCGGAACCTGCCAAACGCAAACTCTGTTGGGATCAAATCTGGCAGCGAAACTTTGCGTTGCTTATATCTGTACTTGATTGACTTGCCGACTGTCCAACTGACTGACAGAAGGACTGACAGACGGACAGACAGACAGACAGACAGACAGACAGACGGACTCAATTGCTGCCAAAGCCAATCTGTGAGTGTAGGTCGTTTGAATACTCTTTCGTCACTAAATAACTATATTCACATTAGCTACCGCAAGCAGCAAACAGTAAACAGTTAACAGATGCCATTGTTTCAGACAGAAACTCAGGCATGGACCACATAAAAGTTTGCTTTTTGTGATTTAGCTGCCTACATTGTTCATCTGACAATGAGTACGTTTCATATTTAAAACAAAAAAACATTTTTTATACATAATTACTAGAGACGCCATGGCGTTGTTTTTTTTTTATTAAACATTCTAATTTCTGAAAATATTTTGTCACTCTAAATGTTTTAGTGTAATTTTGCCTACACAACTTAGAGTGAAATAAGAAAAAACGTTAACTTCGGTTGAGCCAAAGTTCAAATACCCTTCACACGAATAGTTTAACATCATCATCATCAGTGGCTTAGGTAAAATTGAGAGAAGGTATGGGTTGGATTTAATGGTCCGATACAACAAACGTTTAGACACAGTGATGGGATCAACTTTGACGATAAACACAGATATTACAATAGTTTTCTTGAAAAAAGTTGGTGTTACCCTTCCAAAGGGTAAAGGTTATTAAGTTTGTGCGAGTGAATGTACAGCAAGAGGCTGACTATAGCTGAAGGGGGTGAATCCGTCTGTCCGTTCGTCCTGCTGTCTGCCGTATGAGAGAGATTATCTCAGAAACTACAAGAAATGGGTTACCATATTTGAAACTTAGACTCTCCTAAGCCGTCAAGTGTTCACTTGCAAACGGTTTTGCTCAATACCCATTTTAAAGGGGTACAACCCATACAAATGTACCCCAAAATTTTGGGTTTTTGCATAAATACGTCATTGTTTTTTATTCTAAGAAGTTCAAATTTAATATAAATTATGTCTATGATAGTCCCAATGAATGAATGAATTTTATGTATATAAAAAATATGAGCCCCCATACAAAGATATATTTTTAAATTTTTGTATTAAAATACAATTCAATGAGGTATGGTAGTAAGATACAACTTAACTTAAGGTACATAAAGATTGGGTACAGGATATCTTGCAGTCGAGCATACTCGAATTCAGCGTTTTTTCTTGTTTTATAGTGAAACTATCCTTATAATATCGCCAATTTAGGATGACATATAAGTATTTTTAGCCAATTTAGAGTGAATAAATTAATGGGTGGGGCACAGTATAAAATCTCGTTTAACATTAGTGGAACTAAAGGTACAGGAGGTTTTGCCCAAACCTAACCCAAAATCTAGAAGAGAAAGAAACATATATAGTATATACTGTGTTAAAGAGAAATTCAGCCATATATGGCACCAATATATGGGAATGAATTTTGTATTCATAGCATAAAAAAGTTGTTCATACAAATAGTAAAAAAGCGGTTAAATTTGCATGGGGTGTACCATTAAATTTAAGGGTCTTACCCAAAATGGAAAATTTAATTGGCCATAATTTTACTAAATTTAGAGTTCCTAGATTAAAAAACAAAAAAATTTGTATGCAAAACACTCTTAAAATGCGGCTCGGTCTCAGAGTCTTAGTTTCATATATGTTGGCTCTATGTCTTATAATCTCCGAGATAATTAATTTCATACAGCAGACAGTAGGACAGACAGAGAGACAGACGGACCAACAGACTGGCGAGACAGACAGACAAAGCTAAGTCATCATTTGCACAAACTTAGTATACCCTTTTTACACTTCAGATACAGGGCATAAATCTATTCTTGGATTGATTTGATGCACTAAATAAACACCAAATACTCTCCTAATTTGAACCCAGGAATTTGCCATTTGCAAAATATTGTAAGATAACCAAAATAGTTGTTTTTTTTACTATCTACGCTAATTACGTTCGAAACTACCCTTTACCGTTAATGCTTCTTATTCGTACATTTTTGTGTTCTCTTTTTTATCCAATTATATTTCTTTGTGTAAAATGTTTAAATAAAAAATCTGTCACCTTACTATTTTATACCCTATACGCAAATGGGTAAAAGGGTATATTAAGTTTGTGCGAATGTATGTAACAGACAGAAGGAGGCTGGATAGAAATCTTCCTAGCCATTAAGCGGTACCCCCATAAAAATCTAAACAAAATTTTGGATTTTTGCATAAAAACGTCATTGTTTCATATTCTAGGAAGTCTTAATTTAATATAAATTATGTCTATGATAGTCCCAATTAAAATATGGCAATGTGGGCATTACCAAAAAAATTTTAGGTAAGGCCCCCATACAAATATACCCCATTTTTTAAGTTTTTGTATAAAATCCAATACAATGAGATATGGTAGTAAGATAGGGCTTAGCTTAAGGTACAGAAAGATTGTTTACAGGGTATCTTGCAGTCGAGCATACTCGTTTTCAGCCTTGTTTCTTGTTTTGGTTTTTTTTTTTTTTATCATACAATCTATGGTGTACCTAATGAGAACATCTCTTAACAAAAAGGGAAATCGCATTTACAAAGTGCACCTTGCATTTCTTCTCAAAATATTTGTAAAATTGTTTGCAGAGGTTTTTATCGCAGCATGTTTCTTAATTTATTTGCTTCTTTCTTTCTTTCTTTTTTATTTTACATTTAACGTTCCTCGTCTTACAATCTTTCAAGCTGTTGTCTTTTACCTTGTTTTAAGATACTTAAGAATGTTTTCGTGAGAACTCTGTAGCAGGATGTTTGCACCTTTTTACCGTTCGAATAAGTTAAAACAGTTAAGGACTATTAAGTCCAATCCACTTTTTGTGAAATTTTTTGACAGTTTGTACGGTAACTGTAACATAAGCAAGCTCAAAAGGTGTGAGAATTTCAAAATGTTTGCTCAACGCTGTAAATTTAACTGTTCTACATTTGGTCTTGTAAGGCCAAGGATATTTGAAAAATGGGAAAAGCCGTTCCATACCCAATATGTAGGTACATATGCATATATTTTTATAGTGAATATGAATGCTCATTAACTATAAAGTGTAGCCACTGTACAGCATATTTCTTTAGTCTTTGGAATCTTTTAGTTTCGAAAATTTTCTTTTGAACTAATTGTTGGCAAAGCTTCAATTGAAAATATCGAAAATAAATCCTTCTAAAAAAAACATGTTTTAAAAAAAATACTAGAAATGCTGCAGATGCAATAACATTGTTCTAGCCTAATAATCCAGTTAAGCCTTTACTCGTTTTTCGCTGTCGGCAATTTAAAATAAACATTTATCTGAAAAATAAAAAAGAACTTAAAATTACAAAATCAATAAAATGCAAAATATTAAAGAAAATAAACAGAAGCGAGCCTTTTTCCAGCTATACAAAAAAAAAAATTCCAAAACTAGGATAAGAGCAGACGAAAGTGCTTAATTGGCATTAGGTCGTTAAGCGACAGCATTGAACGAATGCGTGCAGGGGAAAGGGCGAAAGGGAGAAAGGGCGAAAGGGAACAATGTGCAGGATTAACAATGAGCGACAGCATGGATCTGCATAAATGTCTCCTTGCAATTGTGATTAGTGCGGGCAGACGTTGCTTTTCGTAAATATAGTAAAACATGTAAATACTTAAAATTTTTAGAAAATAGATTTCTTTTTTTATTTTATTTACTTAGGACGTTTGCAAGGCTTCATCCTTGATGCGTGTTGTTGCGTACTCATGACAAAAGCGAATTGCAAAAAGTATTTAATGCTGAAGGCAAACACTCAACTCGACTCAACTCGATTTAAGTCAGCTCAGCACAACTGAGCACAATTTGGCCTGATGCGGCGGCATCAGAATGCGATTACACACAGAGCAACGATTGAAGATTATATTTACAATGACAGGATGTGTCATTGGGCAGGCAGGACATAACTGCAGAAAAGTAAAGGTACAAATTAAACCTTGGCACGCACGTACACGGATGTCTGTCGTCCGGCTCCGGTTTTATAGTATCTTTGTCTTTGTTTAAGTCCCTTCGCTGTGCGTCAGTGAAATGTTGACTCGGAGTCTTGCTACTTGCTCGGTCCCTTAATCATTTCATATTACATCACTGACTACGCTTCCTGTTTGTCCTTCTTATTATTGTAATTATAATAATTGTAAGAAATCGATGGTTTGTGCGCAAAGAAAAGAGTCGACATCCCACAATCCTTCAAACCGTCTGAGCAGTACTTTTGCACAAAAAGGCCAATCGTTTTTTTTTATTTTTTCCAGTTTAAACTAATTCACTTCTCATGACACTCATTGCGCGTTTTTTACTGGCGTCAGCGTCAGTGTCAGAGATTTGCATAACTTTTTCAATTTTAAACTCAAGCTGTGTCCTTTGCTTATGTATCCTTCGCTTAAAGCACTTGCTTCGCAACATCTCTGCCAACAGCAGCTATGGTTGTCTGACACTGGCAGTAGCAGTGGCAGTCAGCATTTCAGCTTCTTTTACGTCAAACTTACGCTTACGTGCACTCATACTCATACTCGTACTCGTACATACATGCGAGTATATTGGCAAACGTTTTGCTGACAGAATGAGTTTTGCTTTCTAAGTGGGATAACTGGTGTCGATGACAGTCGAGGTGTCAGTTATCAAATACACTTGAAAAAAAATTCTGTTACTCAAGTAAGAAACAGCTAATTTGGTATGGATTACAAATATGATGGTCTAAATGAGTAAAAAATGTCAGTCTATCAGTGTTCCTATCTGACAAAAATTTTACTTCATTGTACAGACTTTTGGTTCTCAACTACTTATCTTAGGAAGTCCAAATGTTGTGTGCTGCTTAAATTTGAAAATTATATAAATTTTTATTTTTAAGAGTGTCGAAATTAGACACCGCCCTCAAATATTGAAGTTCTTTCCTATCCCGCCCATATCGTAGTTTTTTACAATTATTCCGCGGGCTCCGTAGATCCGGAGTCCCACGTCCATCTCTAATTGAATTAATTAATTCAGTTGAAATTGGTGAAAAGAATAATAATCCCAAAAAACAAATTAGTTTGTATGGTTACTTTTCAGTTATTTATGAAGATTACTCCAACAAATACATCTGAAAATTTGTGGGATGTAAATAGTAGAAAATTGAATTTTTTGAGAAATGTTCTTTACTAAAGTTAGCAAATAACGTTTTTTATAGGTATCCTAGGAACAAGCAACTTTTTTTGAATACTCTCAATTTGCAGGGAAGGGAGGTCCTGCATGAAAGAATTCTACAATAATAATAAATAATTTTATGTACAATACTTTTCCTAGTCACTTTGCTTGACATGCGATTCTTCTCGTATTTGGAAAGGAAGTGTTTTGTTATTTCGTAGGCGAAAAAAAGGCAGCTATTCCAAAAATAACGTTATTGTAGCAATTATTTTATGCCGCCCTCTTTTTAGCTCGATACGCATATTCCAGGGATTTTCCATCTTCTTGACCCCTCCGAAAATAAATTTTCTGGTAGGTCTGCAAAATACTCCTCCGCGGCGTCGATGATTTCTCGCGTGAGCTGATTTTTTTATTGATGAGCATTCTTTTAAGGTTTGGGAAGAGATAATAGTCCGAAGGAGCCAAATTGGACGCGAATACGGTGGAAAATTGATTTTAGCAGTAGTTGCGAGGCTCTTGTGCTCCGAACATTGTCCTGCAAAAATAAATTTTTTTTTCGTTTCTGTGAGGCCTTTTTCAATCGCTCCAATAATGCACAGTAATACTCTCTGTTGTTGGTTTTTTCCTTTTTCGAGGTAGTCCACGAAGAGTATGCCATAAAAGTCCCAGAAAACCGACGCCATATCCTTTCCGACCGACTTTATTCTATTGCCGGGCACTCATTCCATTTCATGTATTTTTTTTTGACATTGACGGCCACCACGAAACTCTCAAAACCAATATTTGACGGTGTATTCTGAAGGAGCATAAGCCCCATAATATTTATACAACTTTTCTTTTGTTTCCTTCACCGTTTTGAGTCTCAAAAAATAATGTTTTATGACAGAACGAAAATCGTTTTTATCCATACTCAACATGTTGGGAAACACGTCAACAAGAATCAGCTGTCAAAACAAAACTAAAGGGCAGTATCGCACTGTATGGCATGTCTGCCTAAATATGAACCGATTACAAGGCACCGTAACCTTTTTTGGCAGTAGCAGCGCATTCTGGTATATTCTTGATCAGGTTGACGAGACGAATCGATCTAGCCATGTCCGCCTGTATTATTATTATCTTATGCCAAACCATTACTTCGGTATATGTAAATTTTGCCCCTATGAATGTCTTTGTTTTCTGAAATGTTTTCGAAATGGTCTGCTTGCAATGATGGAGGATGATTTTAACATTTTAATTGGTGGAACCTTAAAAAAAAAACAATTTTTTATTCAATTGGCAACTTTTGCAATAAGCGCGTCTTCAGAAAGAGTGTTCTTCGAATTATATGGGATCCAATGTGCCTCTATTAATTTTAAATTTTTATGAAATATGTTAAGGTAAGCAAGGCAGAAGTTTGAATGTCTAGATTTGCTTAAACCTTGCTGTATATTACAGAAATTTTCTGGAACAACAGCTATTTCAGCCTCATCTCTGAGCGAATAGCTTCAATTGCATAAGAAGGTAAATATCGAAAGCCGTGGCATATCATTCCCCTAAAGCAGCGAGTTAATTTTAATTTTTAGGCACAAACAATATTAATTTTTTAAGGAAATATTTGATTTGAGTTTCGAATCTCATTCCGAAATCAGTACATATTTTTTAAATGAATTCTTAGTGTAGAGACTGTTAATGAACCGCACCCTTACTTATGTAATCCTTAAATATTTTTTCAGTATTTTTGTTATTCTTTTTGTTTTGTTTTTGGCATAGTAATTTTCAGCAAACTAAAGCATACAATCAATCTCATTACATTCGAAGTAATCCGCCCATTTTCTTTTGATTCGTATTTTTTCCGGTGTACATTCCGGTTGCATACCTAGAACATTTGCAGTTATGTATACATATTATTATATTATATTATATTTTTCTACCTACATAACTTTTCGTGAATATTATTTTACGTCATTTGGTGTGTTGGTTTTCTTTTTTTTTTCTGTCGCTGGCATTGTCCTTGCTGTTGCTGCTGCTCCTGCTGCATTTTAAGTCGATAGTGGTGACGCATATCAGCGGTCTGCAACGCCCTGCTGAACAAATTTATCTAACCGAAACCTGTTACTAGGATTAACGTAACTAGGCGAATTTTTCTTTTAATGTTGCCACAGCCGAGCCGTTATTCCTCGGCTGAAATGTTATCCTTCACAAAAGCAGTCATAATATTTCAAAAGTTTCATAAATTGATGCGTATCAAATCTGCCAAAGCAACAAAATCAACAACAATAAAGGGAAAGGTAGTTTTTTTTTTTTTTTTTGTATATCCCTAACAGTTTCAGGCATCGATTAAGATCGACTGTCGAATGCGGCATAAACGTTTGTGTGTAGACAAATCTCGAGCATCGCACCGCTCCGCAATGGCAATTTCCTGAGGGTGTTGACTGACTTTGATAAACGCGTATTTTATTTTAGTTTATTTTATTTTCGAAAATAATTTTCATGGCACGTCTGAGGGTGATTTTCTCTGTGTGCGTCCTCACGCCCAACGCCTCCGTACCAAATGGTTCATTACCTGCGAATTCATCGTTCTCGCATTTTGTCTGTCTGTCTGTTCGTCTGTCTGCCTGTCGTCGTCTGTCTGCCTGTTCGTCTGTCGGTCTACACGTCCGCCCGTCAACCGTTGCCACTGTCAAATTTAAATTTTGTGTGTTTAATATAGAAAAAAGAAATTCCGACTTCCCCTCATTGATTTTTCACGTAACGTCTAAAAATTACATAAGGTTCTAACACTTCCTTACGCAGTTCGGTATCATTTGATTTCCTTCGCACGAATGCCTTCGCAACGCAGAAGCTGTACCCAATCGATTACACTCAATCCACTTCGCTGCTCCTGTCATTGTCATGTGGATGCTTTAACACCTGTTTTAATCAATAAACTTCTTCTTCAATATTTATAAAAAGGATTTCGTTAATATTTTCTAAGCAGAATTCGGAGAAATATGCATAAAATAGAATAGCATCAACTTTTTTTTATATTTAAAAATAAATCTTTTTTCGCAAATAGCTTTTATTAAATATTTTGTCGTGACACATACTCGTAATGCGAACTACGAATTAAAAAGAAAAATTCACAAACATAAATATGAATTGCAACGGGGCTTTATTCTTCTACTTTTTATACAATCTCTAGGAAATTGTTGAGAGATTTGAAACCAACCAAAAGAGATTTTGTGTGACAACTCCGAATATATTTAATTTTATTTTGTATAGGACGAAGTTTAAACTTCAGAATAACGTGTTGGAATTTCAAGTAAAGAAATTGAATTGTTTATATGACTCGCTTCGAATAGAAATATCAACAAAAATGTGGCCTATTTTGCAAAAAACTTGTGATGCCATTTCAAAGGTCACGAGAAATTATAAATTTTATTTTTTGTTGAACTTTTATAAAAAAAGAATTATGGGACAACCTGCGTTTTTTTGACTGTGACAAAAAAATGTTTTACCAGATTAAAACTATTTTTAAAAACGAAAGTAAGTTTTTATGGGGGCTATCCTTGGGGTGCCTTTGATTTTCGAAACTACATAGTCGTTCAAAAAAAAAAATCAATATCATAATTGTTCATATTAATACTGAAAACTTAAGTGAACTTTAAAAAATGAGAATCAAATAAATATAACAAATAACAAGAAAAAGTTAACTTCGGTTGGACCGAAGCTTATATACCTGTTACACATCATTTGGCGTTGATGGACCTTCGTGTGCAGCATTTGTATTAAATTTTATTTAAAAATACTAAACAAATTAAGTATATTTATTAAAAATTTAGAAATTCGCGGTCCGATTTGGACCAATTTTAAACTGAAGATTTGGCATAGTATAAGAAACATTTGTACCATATTTGAAGCCATTCGCTTTATACTTTTGTATGGGAGCTTTACCTAAAAGTGGGCGTGGCACATTGATTTTAACATAGAAAGTACATAGGACCTAGAAAAGCTTAAGTTTAAAATTTCAAACAGACGGACAGACGGACAGACGTGGCTAAATCGATTCGTCCACAAGCTGATCAATAATATATATACTTCCGACAAACTGAATATACCTGTTTACACTAGTGTAACAGGTATAAACTATAAAACTGTAACTTCGGTGGTACCTTGAATAGTTTGTATATGTTTATCAATATAATTGCTCGATACAGCAATGATATTTAGACATTTTGTTCGGACTTGTACTTAGAGGGAAGTATTAACTTTTAAGCTAAAAGTACAGAAATTAACAAATTTTCCTTGAAAAAAAGGTTGACATGAGGAGGCGTTTTTAACTTAAAAAAAACTTTTTCATATAAAAACTCGAAAATTAGCGGTCAATTTATATGGACGGGGGACTTTTATTATACCCGTTACACATAGTGCATCGGAGACCCCATAAAGTATATATATTCTTGATCAGCTCGATGAGACGAATCGATCTAGCCATGTCCGTCTGTCCGTCTGTTTGTAGCTATGCGATTCATTCGCTTAGTTTCAAAGATATTGAACTGAAATTTTTAACTTAAGCTTTTCTCGGCAACGACTAGGTTAAGTTTGAGAATTAGAGTGCCACGCCCATTTTTTGGTGTAGCCCCCATACAAATTTACCGCCCATTTTCGAATTTTTGTATGAAAACATTAATTTTTTTCAGAATAAATTCAATTAATATGTATATGGTAAAATCAATTCTAATGTCAACTCCATCGATATGGTAAAGATCGGGCTAATATTACAAAAAAGCCTCCATACAAATTTGATCAAATTCATCGTGAAATTTAATCTAAGCGCCTAGTGAACATATAAACTATTAAATGTGTTGTGTAACGGGTATTTCAGCTTCGGTTCCACCGAAGTTAACGTTTTTCCTTGTTTTCATACTTGATTTAGTTGCTACTGAATAAAACATGTAGAAACAAACAGACAGACGGACAATGCTTGGTCGATTCGTCTCGTCAAACTCATCCAGAATAAATATATACTTTATGGTGTCTCCTTTAGTGTATTACAAACTTTCCTACAAGTTGACAATTACCGTCTCACATCTGACATGTGTAACGGGTATAAAAATTAAAGACTCCGAAATCGTACTAACAAACCAACGCACTATGGGAAATTTTACCAGTTTGTGAGGCCAAAATCCATTTTTTGAAAGTCACCAATTTAAAATATTTTTGAGTGCAACGCATTAACAAAAGATTGTCCTTCAATGTTGCGTGCCAGAAATCACAATAGATGGCGCCACTACGCAAAGAACTTGCTTTTAAATTTAAAAGTTTTTTACGCAATTTGAATGTTCCAAAAAAGTGAAGTATTACATTAAAATTATAAAAAATGTGTTTGTGCATGTTTTATGTAGAGATTAGTCTTGCTGTCCCATTAATAATATAAAATTGTGAGTAGTCTAAGAAACGAAAGTTTTTCATTAAGTGTCACTTTTGAAAAGCCATACAAAAAGATTCCAGAGGAGTCTATTCATGAAAAATATTGTGTGTTGTAGAGTATTTAATTCTCTTTCAAATGATTTTAATTTTAAAAACTTTTAACCACTTTGCGTGAAATTTAAATTTTTAGGACGTAACCTCATATTTTCCGATGCAGAATTGTCCGTCTGTCTGTAGTTACACGTTTCATATGCTCAGTTTTAAAGACATTGAGATAAAATTCAAAACTTAAGCTGTTCTCAGTACTAGGCAGCTAAAGTAATAAAACCAAAGTGCCACGCCCATTTTAAGGCATAGTTCCCATACTAATTTTAATTTTTTTTTTTATTAAAAATGGTTTATTTATGAAGGGCTTTGCGTCAAATACAGTAAAAAGACTTCTAGCCCACGTTTAGAAAATGACCCATGGTAGAGGTGGGATCACTATAAACATATACCTTATAGAAATGTAGCTCTAATTTTTGAGTGTATATATAAAAAATTTTAATATATGAAGCGACTTATTTCGAATACCTTCAAAATACTTATTGTAGCAACATAAAAACGATTTAAATTTAAAAGAATTTTTAAAAATTGTTGTTAATAAATGGTTGCTTTTTTTTTTCTTTCTCACATACACATAGTTTACTGTTTAAAATTTCTGTACAGTCTGCCATGCATGAGTGCGAAAGAGAAATTAAAAGCGAAAATGGCATCACTGGTCGCTTATTATGTCTTGATCTCAAATACCTTACATCGATTTTTGATAGTTGTGATTTCCTGGTATAATGATTACATATACAATATTAATGTACATAAGCTTTTTAATTACACATTTTCAAGGTCATTGAAATGGAGTGTATCATTTTGACTTAACCCTCTCTTGACTTTTTGTTGCCTTTAGGCAACATTGTACTCAAGCAAGCTATCAGCAAATTGTTTGTGTGTTAGCTGCGTAGCCGTTCTCCCCTATAAAGGGTTTAAAATTATTTAAACTTAAAGCGTATTGTAAAACTAAAATAAATATTTTACTTCAAAACTAAGTAAACAGTATTCATAAATAAAGATAAGAGAAATAATTTAAAATAAAATAATCATGTGCAAAAAGTGCAGTTCGTTTATAACAATTTTATGAAAGTGCTGTTACCTATAGCAAATATCGGTCAATTGTTCTAATTTTCTAACAACGTACATTTCCTCATTTTCATGCATTTATCGATGCGTCCTAAAGGTCTAACACAGACAGTCATTGAAAGGATGGTTGCTTTGGATAGATGACTCGGAAAGTGAGGAAAATGACAAATGGGGACTCAAAATTTTTACTAGAGCTGGTGTATCTGGCATTATTTATGATTTCACTCTTTATATTGGAGAAGGATCATGCAAATCCTGTGGCTTGGGAGTTTTATCCGACATGGTTTTCAATATTCCTAAGAACCAAAGTTTCAAATTATTTTTTGACAATTCAATAAGCTTGATGAATGGCTTGTGACAAAAAGATATATTATCCGTTGGTACAATCCAAAGCAATTGACTGAAAAATTGTGCTCTAAGCAGTTAAAAGGAGCTTCAAAACCGTAGACGTTGGTCAAACAATTTCAAATATGAGTCGCAACAAAATTTCGTTGCTTGTCTTTGGTATGACAATGAGAATGTGCAACAGTTATATAACTATGCTCGAAAACTCCATGAGTGAGCGCAAGAGATGGTGCCTAAAAGACACGAAATTTATAAATATATCACGTCCAGGCATAGTCGATTGCTACAGCAAGCAAAAAGGGGTAAGTCTTGCTGACATTCTACTAGAATTATACAAGTAAATGCGCATAGTATACTAGTGCAAAAATGCTTGTGTAGTAAATAGAAGGTTGTTGTATCGAAAAGACCACAAATATACAAATGCCGACAAAGTAACCCATATGCCGCTAATAAATTTTCAATTGGATATTGCTATCGAGCTTTTGAACGCATCTCAAACAGTTCTACCAAGGAAAAGAGGACGCCCATCACCACTCCATGCAACTATGGACTCAACTCCTTCATCACCATATTTACTATCGACTCCTTCATCACCAACACTTTCCGCTGCCTCTGATAAAGACATTCTAAAAGACCATCTTGGTTAATGGGTGGAACGGGAATAATGCCGTTGCCAGCTATGTCAAACTGGTTTTCCGCGCTCAAAGTGCAGCAAATGCAATGTTTACCTATCCTTTAGTCCAGAAAAAATTAAAGGATAAGTACATTTTAATAAAAATAGCTTACAAACATTTTTTTTAATTTTTTTTTATTTTACGGCACTGCCTATAGGCAACTAGGTCATCTTGGACTTTAAAATTTTGTTCAATTTAAATTTGAACCAAGACTAACACATTTTTGATCTCGAAAAATTTGTAGCCCCACCCAATTTTAATATGACTTGAAAGGGTTAAGCTACTAAAAATGCTTATCGAAACAAGCTAGGCCACAATTAAGTTTCTCTAGTTTAGTTCTGATTTTATGGTATCATATATGTACATATATTTACTCAAAATATACTTTTAGTTAAAAATATAAAACTCGAATACGAGCTAAACTAGAGAAATCCAATTGGGGTTTCGCTTGTTTCGATAGTCACTTTCAGGAACTGAAGTCAAAATTAAGTGCACATTTTCTGTGTTGTTCTGTGTTGTTCTGTGTCATAATATAATTTCTATATAAATTGCTTAGTAATCTATTCAATTTCAATTGTTTTTTAAATTACATAAAGACAAATACACCTAACCATGGACATACATAATTTTCTGAGTCTGGATGAATATATAATTATAGCATTCACAACAATTCAGAGATTCTGTGAGAACGTAGGAAAACAGGCCTATTGGAAAGTGTTTTATCCGCAATTTTATTTCATTGAGCGAAAACAGTGCTAAAAACCTTTTTACTATGTATAGATAAAAAAATGGGATGCGTGGATTTTTTTCCTTGTTGTTGAGCTATAACCACAAAATTCTCATCAGCAATTAAAAACAGCTTTGATATTTATTCTCTGCAAATAATTTTTTATATTTCAAAAAGCCGTTACACAGGCACTCGTTTCCTTTACTCGTTGCTCTACCAGCTGAGCGTCGTTATTCGCTATTCAATCAGCTGCAATTGCCAACACTGGGTACCATATTTCTACTTTACCAACACACTACTTTTGTACTGCTCACACCAACGATATTTGCCGAATGCTGCATATGAACACACTTTGCCTTAGTGTAAGCAGGACGAATAGAACAATAGAGTTTTTATTATGAATCAACGAAAATAACATCTGATCAGCTGGTAGACAAAGTTCGTAGAAGAAGCAAAGATTGAATTTGTTTTCCTTTTGTTAAATCGTAATTCTAAAAGTAAAAATGCACGGCCGTTTAAAAGTTCGAACAACTGAAGAGGAGCGTGAACGCAAGAAAAAAGAACAAGCGCTTAAAGTGCGGGCTTACAAAGCGGCGATGGCAAAGATACAAAAAAAACTGGAACATGACGAATTAGATGATGAAATGCTGCAAATCTCCGTGCAAATCCTGCTGCGTAATCCGGATATAACAAAGCTATGGAACGTTAGACGTGAGTGTGTACTACGAAAGGTGGAGCAATTGATGTCTGCCTCAGAATTAAATGAGTCTACAGATGCAAAGGACCAGGATGATGCCGGCGTGCCGGTTACTGACGGCGAGAAGATCTTAACGACAGATGAACAGCTGCAGGCAATATATGCGAGTGAATTGTCACTAACTGAACAGTGCCTAATGGTGAATCCGAAATCTTACAATAGCTATCATCACCGCTGCTGGACTCTGGAGCAGAATCCCAATGCGGACTGGCAGCGTGAGGTACAACTATGCACAAAGTATTTAAAACTGGACGAACGTAATTTCCATACATGGGACTACAGGCGCTACGTAACGAATAAGGCGGGTGTGTCTAAGTCAAAAGAATTGGATTTTTGCACGGAAAAAATTAAAGTTAATTTTTCGAATTACTCCTCTTGGCATCACCGCAGCTTATTGTTGCCGGTATTGTATCCATACGAGGGCAACGCGCAGCCAAAGCGTCCTATGAGTGAAGAAATGTTAAAAAAGGAGCTAGAAATGGTTCTTACCGCGGCCTTCACTGATCCGAACGATAGCAGTGCTTGGTTTTACCAACGTTGGCTGTTGGGCTACTCCCGAGCTGAGCTAGCTGCATGTGCATTCCGTTGCAACAAGGAGAAGGCAGTGTTGGCTTTTACAAAGCCACTTGATTTTGCAACATCACACGTGAAATTGCTTTGGCGTAAATGGCGAAATGATTCTTGAGCTCAATCAGTGGAAAGCCTTAAATTCAACTTATGCCGAAACAACATGGATTTGTGCAATACCTACAACGCATTCTTTAAGTTTTACATCAAACTTAAGTTATTCCTTGGAAATTGTTTGCTCCACTCTGGGTAAACAGACATTTACGCTGCAGTCGAATGCCGATTGTCTATTTTACTTCAAGCCCCCAATTGGCACCAGTAATTATTCGGAAGAAGTTCTTTTGGAGCTGCATTCTCAGCTAGAATCCTGCCAAAGCTTACTCGAGTACGAGCCAGACAGTAAATGGACATTGCTCACCAGTTCCTTGCTGATGCGTGCCATCGACGCTGAACACTATCATGAGAAATCACTAAACCATTTACAGCAACTGGAAATCGTTGATTCATTACGAAAAGGTTATTACCAGGATTTAGCATCCAAATGGTCAATGGAACATCAACTCGCAGAATGGTCCAAATCAAACAATGTGCCTTTAAGACTTGACTTAAGCACAGCATCGCAATTGAAATCCATTCACTATCCGCAATATCTGTCTATAGCAGATGAAGTGTATCTGGGTCCGGAACTGGAAGAAACATATTCTGATGCTTCGAAAAATAATTTGATAAAGACTTTTAAGCTGTTAACACTGTAATCATTCGTATCTGTAAGTAAAACTATGCAAATAAAATTGAAATGAATTAAGTCACTAAAAAACTTTTTTTATTTTTATTTACAGATAGCAATATATTAGAATTGGGGAATGAATTTGTATTAGTATTATAAAAAATAAACCATCAATTGAAATAAATTAAATATTATCATTAAAAAACTAGCTTTAATCAAACGTAACCGGAAGTTACTCTCTACTACTACAAGTTGGTTTACTTTTCTCTCAGTTTTTAACGAAATATTTCAAATCAATTCCATATTTTTTTGTGTTGTTTTGTTTTTTTCACTAATTTGTTCATCAAAAACAAGATATCCCATAAAATCATTGTATTTCATGTCAAACCGAATTGTTTATACTTTCCAAAATTAAAAAAAAAATGCATTATTGTTAATAGAATTCAAAATTGTTTGTTTCCAAAATGTTTAATTTGGTAAGACACTGTTCAGCCAGTTAAATCTTTTATACATTTTTTGTCTTATATTAATAATTATGACATCTAGTCTTGGACAATCAAATCATTTCACAAATTCCCGCTTAACATTTTGAAGCACACAAAGACTTATGGCAAATCTTCTGTACACTTACCAATTTTCCATACAGAAGGAATTTTCTTTACAATTTATCAAGAGTCCTACGCTTCGTTGGAGTATGCCTACTCTATGAGTACAAACGTTATGACAATTTTCCGAACAAATGTGCCAAAAAGTTTATCGGGCCTCGGCGTTGGAAAAATGCTGGCAAAGGTTTGTGCAAGTATTTTCAAATCGTTCTGATATAATAAAATAATAATTTAATTTGTGTTTTAGACAGCACTGAGATATGCTAAAGCAAACCATTTTAGAATTCGCGTTGAATGCAGCTTTGTTAATCACTACATTGACAAATATGAACCACATTACAACCGATTGAGAGATTAGCTTTTTTTTTTTAAAAAAAGTGGCATCTCGATTTAAAAATGAAAAAAATGAGTCTAGTTGTGCGATTGTAATGCAAATTTATTCAAATTAAACGTTCCTTAATTTTCTATCAATTCTTTAAAAAGATCAGACATCAGATTATTAATTTTATGCATTTGACGATCATATTTCAACAATTTTGTTTTCAGAATTCTAAAAAAAAACACAAAATGGAAATAAAAAAAATAAAATAATAAAGACGCATAAGCCTGATCGAATATACTAAGTGGCTGTGGGTGTACCTACATAATTTTTAATTATTTCAAATAAAACAAGCATAAACGTTAACTTTGGTAGCACCGAAGCTCCAATACCCGCCACACGAGACTTTAATCATTTTCTTGGAAAAATAAAAAAAATGGAAGGTGAGTTTGTATGGGGTCTATATGTTTTAGTGGTCCGATCCTTGTCATTTCGGTAGCATAGGATAACAGTAGAGAAGATTTTACCCAGATTGAAGTTAATATATCCATAAATAAGAACTATTTTCATACAAAATATGATAAATGGGCGCTTGGTTTGTATGGGAGCCCTATCAAAAATGGGCGTGGCACCTTTCCATTGACATTGGATGTCATTAGAAGAGGTTTTACCCAATTTGTAGTTAAAACATTTATAAATAATAACTATTTTAATACAACAAATCGAAAGAAGTGGTAAGTTTGTATGGGGGCTGTATCTAAAAATGGGGGTGGTACCTTGACTCAGACATACAAACTGCCTAGGAGCACAAAAAGTTATTTAAAATTTTAGGTCAATATCTTTTCAACTTTCCGAGAAAAACGCATTTCAACAGACAGACAGACGGACATGGCTAAATCGATTCGTCTCGTCGAGCTGATCAATAATATAAGGCGGGTATTAAAAAAAAAAATTAAAAAATCAACTTAAATAGGTTTTCCAAAACGTGGGCGTGGCACACTTATTTTACCATACTAGAGGTCCTACAAAAGCGTCTGTATTAGTAGTTTTGTGTAAACTTTTATATTTAAAATGCATAAATAATTTAACTTTTGCTCTCGGTAATATTTTTATGTAAGTGGAAACTCACATAGGTGACATAGCATAGCTCTTATGAGTGTTTGTATGGTCAAAGGTCTACGGATACGTGTAGTGCCTCTATAAAATAGGCCGCACATGTCTCACGGACATGAAAATGTATTCAAACTGATTTGTTTTATAAATATTTGTTAACTTTAAACGCTTTAACTCATAATCTCGAATAGGATGAATTGTTGGAAAGTTTGTAACGCAATAAAGGAGGCATCGTAGACCCTACGAAATACACACATATATATATTCTAGATCAGCTCAATGGAACGAATCTATGTAGCCATTTCCGTCTGTCTTTAGTTACACGTAAATTTCACTAAGTTTTCAAGATATTGACCTGAAATTCGGAACTCAAGCTTTTCACAACCCTACGCAGTTTATGTGTTAAAGCTAAATAGCCACATCCATTTTTTGAATAGCTTTCATTCAAACAGACTCCTATTGCATGAGTTTTTATATGAAAGATCCTCTTAAGCAATTGGTATGCATTATTCCTACCGGTTTTTTTTTTTTTTTTTTTTTTGTTTTTGAAATTTTCTTTATTGTGAAAAATGGTTATAAAGGAATTATTCAAAGTATTGTCCAGAACGAATCGTCGTTTAGGGCAATCCATGAACCGACCCATTTTTTTTTTTTTTTTTTTTGAGCATACGGCAAATTAAGTAACATTTCTCATTTGACGATTTTGATGTAACTTTTAAATCGTTTTGGAACGTCCAGACGAGCATTATTGCGTTGAAAAATCACTTACGTAAACGGATTAATTGGGTTCGTTTCCGCTCCTCCATTATCGATTTATTCGGTTTCAGCAGCTCATAATAGAACACATCCATGCTAGTACCTTCAAATATCGAGCATGAGCTTGATCCATGAATATTTCGCTTCGACTGCGATGCGGTTCATGGTTCGCCGAACTTAACGTACGTCTTTTTTCGATTGGGGTTGTCGCAAAAGATAAACTTTGCATCGCTCTTTAAGCAGCTATTCACTGGTAAAAATTCGACTCTCAAAGTCTCTTGGCTCCAATTAAATTCCCAAGGACAGGAAATGATGGCTTGGTCAACTCCTAATGAATCTGCAAGTAATTGTTGCGTTTGACATGGGTCTTAATCAAGTAACGCCTCTAATTCTTCATCTTCAAACTTTTTCAGCTGACCTGGACGTTCTTTGCGTTTCACATCAAAATCAGCATTTTCAAAACGTTCAAATCTGTACTCAACATAAATTTCTGCAACCATTCGACAAGCTTCTGTCGCGGTTTCATCGAATTAATGCTTGTTTGGCTCAAAATTTGACATGATGGCGCAAAAAATAATTTATGACGTCGACATAAACTCACAAATGTAATGATGAGGAGTTGTCAAATGTCTTGGATAACAATGACGCTTTTGGTCTAATATTATTGATCAGCGTTTACCTTTTAGCGCTACATATCGGCATACACTCAATATTTATTTTATATATGGTAAAAATTATTCTTATTTCAACCCATGTTTCCTGTTAAAATTTGCCAAATTGGACCACTATAGCATATAGCCCCCATACGAGGAGTTATTTTAAGAAAAATGTTTACTTGAATGTTTACATGAATGTATTAACTCTTAAAAGAATAAAAACACTTCTAATGCCACTTCTTGTGTACTACAACTTTTGTGAGGATACACTCCACCTTAAATTTTTATGGTTATTTTTCCAAGAAAGTAAATTTTATACATACATATGTATAAACGTAGAGTCTTAACTTGGGTTTTTTCGAATCATCGACTTCCATTAACCAAGAATAAAAACAAAATACCCAATGTAATAAAAAGGAAATATCTCTTTAGCCTTGTTTTTTTTGCTGTTGTGATAAACTTGGCATCGTAGGGTTTTAATTTTGTAATCCTTTATTCCGCGCCTTAAAAAAAACCAAAAATTGCATAGCAAAATATTTCAAGTAGCTAAAAGTCGAAACGCATCAGTGTCTGTCTGAGTCGCAAACTTTGACTTTATTTTTAATTGCCTGTTCAAAGTTGTTTACTTGTTAAAATGAACTTTGGTGTTTCGGGTATTCTTAAATTTATTGTTCTCTCGTACAAAGTTAGCAAAGTTTTTAGTCGGAAAAATACTTTTGGACAATTAAACTTTAAAACTGTTTGGCTGGAAATCGTGTAAATCAGCTAATAACATTTTTACTTATCCCAAAAGACTCACACTTAATCAATTTTGCAGCATTTAACTTTTAGCCAAAGTAAAGCTCTGATACATTTTTAGGCTTTGTTGACTTTACAATATTTTTATGAACAATAAAAACGGTCGACAAAGCGTGCAAGGATGCAAACAGAACAAAATATTTGTCCGTAAATAGGACACACAAATGTCTACTCATTGCCTGTCATGTCTTGTTTGTTGCAGTAATTTCTGTTTGAATTAATATGGAAACTACTCGCACGTTCACCTGTTTTTAGCATTTATTAACAAATTGATAGAGAATTCTTTATTTCTATTGTTACTTTCTTTGAAAAATTTCTGAAGAAATTATTAACTATCAAAATTGACTTTTTCTTTATTTGTTATTGTTTTATTTAAATTTTCCATTTTTATTGAATTTTTCAAAGTTCCACAAATGGATACACAATTTGTTTGATGGAACGTACAAATTAATAGCGCCAAATGCAGTAATGTCTGCTTTACTTTGAAAAGAAAAGTTCCACCCCAAATACACATTAACGGCATACCATTACAACTATCCACCAAAGTTAAATATTTAGGCCTTCTTCTGGATAAATGCCTCACCTTTAGAGATCATATACAAATGTCCATCCAAACTTGCAACGGAAGAATACGAAAACTCTACTGGCTACTTGGTAAGAGTAGCAGACTATTTATATGCAGATAATTGCTCCAATCTGGAGATATGGAATTCAAATCTAGGGCATCGCGGCCAAATCAAATCGAAACAAAGTGCAAACTTTTCAAAATAAATCTCTTCGTTTAATTACTGGCTGCCCCTGGTTTGTTAGAAACATCAACCTTCACAGAGATTTAAACATCGCCTACGTGGAGGATCAAGTATCTTTTTTCTCAAGTAGATACAACGACCAATTGATTAATCACCAAAATCGCTTGGCTAGTCCTCTGGCTCGAGCAGTGCCTATTAGACGCCTCAAACGACGCCATTTTGGTCATCTAATAAGTTAGTTGTCCAACATTTGATTCTGGACCACACAGCTGGTCTATTTTTTATTGTAAATAACTCCTCTTAGTCTAACGTAAATTTAACTTTTGAATTTTTTAATATTGTTTAGAATTAATATTAATTTGGTGACAATAACATAGATATAAGGTAAATTATAGGGTCAATTTGATTCCCTGATTGTAACCTAATAAATATATGAAAAAAAAAACAATTTGTTTCATTTAATTGTAACTTCATTCAATTTTAAATGAAATATTTCTAGTTCAAGGTATTAACTCACTCAAAGTTGGATAAATCATTTAGCTACTCAGGTATTGATATGGTATGTTTGGATAAAAGTATAATAGTTCTGCAAGGTTCACCAGAAAAAAACTTTCCAAATAAATAACAAGGAAAAACATTAATTTCGGTGGAACTGAATCTTAAATACCCGTCACAAGACTCTTTAAATAGTTTGGTTGTTCACCAGGGACTTAAATAAAATTTCACGATGGATTTGATCAAGTTTGTATGTTATTCGCCGGATCCTTATCATATCGGTAGAGTTAACTTTGGTGGACATTAGAAATGATTTTACCAAATTTTAATTGAATTCAGTTGGAATTATTAAGTGTTTTCATACAAAAACTCGAAAGTGGACAGCGTGGCACACTGGCTCTAACATACAAACTACTTAGTACCAAAAGTAGCTGAAATAATAGGTATTTTTATACAAAAGACTGGAAAATGGGCGATAGATTTTTATACTGTATTTGTACCTAAAAATGATCGTGGCACCTTGACTCTGACATACAAACTGAATAGGACCAAAAAATGTATAAGTTTAAAATTTTAGGTGAATATCATTAAAACTTTCTGAGCAAAACGCATCGCAACAGACAGACAATGGACCCCGCTATTTCGATTCTTCTCATCAAGCTTATCAAGAATATACTATATATACTTTATGGGGTCTACGATGTTTCATTTAATGCGTTACAAACTTACAGACACACTAATAATACCCGTTCAAACATGGATCTACGTCTTACCTAAGTCGGTAGATTAATAAGTTTAGGTAAAACAATAAATTTACATTTGGGTTCTAGCGTAAATTATGCAAGGCAAATAAAAGATATTGATTTTTAATAGTTAAGTAAACAAATAGTTTCTTATATATGGACCATCACTGTTGATAAAACCTATCAATCCCAGTGCTTTGATTGTTATGAAGTCATTTTGCGCAATGGATCATAGTTTTGGGTCGAAACGGACACCTCAATCATCAAACAGGGATGCGTGCTCTAGTTTAGTATTATAAATGCAATACTATGCAACAAATATCAAAACTTTAACTTAAACAGAAATACAATGGATCAGCTTGCATAGTTAACCGGAACAAAACACTTTACTAAAGACAGAAATGAGTTCCAATTTGTGTGTGCATCTTGTAAAGTTAATTCAACACGAAACAATTAAGTTAATACGCAGCACAGTAATGTATGGCTAATCATGGAAACTTTAATGATATAAAAATGACCAAGTTTCTATAAAAGTTTGTTTTAGAAGTGAAATGTTTATTATTGCGAACCGGAGATACCTTAATCGGCTTATGGTTCAGCAGTAATTGAATTCAGTTAAACGAATCAAATTTCACCAGGGTTTGTTTCCTTTAAAATTGTTTTAAATGTAAACTAAGCGTCACTTTCCCGCAAACAACGCTGAAAATCAAAGAATGAAAATGGAAATAAACGAACTCTAGAATATTTTTCTTACTTTCTAATTAGATTCAGTCGAATGTACATTGAACAAGTTTAAATGGAACAAGGAAAACATCGACTTCGATTTAACCAAAGTTTTAATACCCGTCATACGAAGTTATTTTTTTGCCACATGCATACTTGTACATAAGTAATAAATGTACGATCATGGACACCAGTGGCCAGGGAAGTGATTTAAATTAAAAGGTAAAAAATTTGGAAATGAACAACATTTCTTAATGAAAACTCTTTAATTCGAGAAAATTTTGTATGAGGGCTTTATGCTATGTTATAGTCGTCCGATAATAAATTTTCTTTTTTTATATTCGAACTCGAAAATAGGTTTTGGATTTCTATAGAGGCTATACCAAAAGTGGGCGTGGCACTCTGGTTCAAAACAATTAATAAGTCGGTGCCCAAAAATGATTAATTTGAAGTTTCTTCAGCGTCCATGAATCCGTTCGTCCGTATAGAACGAACGGACAGATGGACGTGGCTATTAGCGATTCAAACTGATCAAGAATATATATATTTTATGGAGTCTTTAATGTCTTCTTTAACGTGTTACAAACTTCTTTACAAATTAATAATACTCGTTCGCAATATCTGTGAAGCGAATTCAATAGTTGTCTGACTCAAGGAGTATATGTGTAGCTTTATGGGTGTAATATTCAAATGAAAATGCTTTCTTTGGTCGTGTTGCATTTCCGCTTGATGCACATTATGTAATTGCAATTAATGTAAGCAGTTCCCTTTTTTTAATTTTTTTTTTATTTTGTGCTTTCTGTACTTGAATTGTTACAGTTTTCCTAAAAACTTTATGAGATCTGGTTTTTTTTTCTTGTTGTATAATTTTTTTTTGTTTTGCAATGAAATGTTTAGATGGCATTTGAAAATAAAAAATCTTCAATTCGACAAGACGAAGAAGACAAATTTAATTAAATAATAATAAGACTTATGGGTATATAAAGTCTGTATTGGATATATTAAACCAGAAGCGATGGTATAAAATAGTCGTCAGGTTCGAAATCAGCAATCCTTAAATCAAATAAAAACCATAGTCAGACCTCTATTTTCCATTTTTAATTTCAAATGGATCAACTTTGCTTTTCACATAAGACGTAATTGTCTAAAATTTGAGCATTTTTTGAGCTTTCAATGGCAAACCATATTCTGGAGGAGGAGGTCTCCCGTTGAGATAGAATGCCTTGTTTACATTTTTTAATGTCTTCTATATTTTTGTGAGTGCAACCATTTTCTGCATCGAATTTAAAAGTGTAAGAACCTTTTTTTTGTTCGTTACAAAAAACGGAAGCAGGTTAGTTGCTAAAATAAATTTTACTCATTTACATCCATAGAGTTGAGTTCACCAAAATAGTTGGGCGTTTCAATATGAATCATATCGCCAAAACTATTTTGAAGTGGTATTATGTAACTCAATTATGTAGAGTATTTTATTCCAAGCTATACAGGGTCCGCCACGTAACTTTTTTTTTTTTTAAATGCAATAAAAACAAAACACAAGACCGATCGTAACGTTGGCTGTATGGCACGGTGCGCCGTCTTGCTGGAACCAAATGTTGTCCAAGTCCTCGTCTTCGATTTCCGGGAAGAACCAATCCGTTAACATGGCGCGGTAGCGTTCGCCATTGACCGTAACGGCGGCTCCTGCCGCATTTTCGAAGAAAAATGGGCCAATGATGCCGCAGGCCCAAAATCCGCACCAAACAGTAACTCTCTGAGGATGCATTGGCTTCTCTTCGATCACGTGCGGGTTTTCCGTCCCCCAAATACGACAATTTTGCTTATTGACGTAGCCGCCAAGATGGAAATGAGCTTCGTCGGAAAAGATGATTTTTTGGTAAAATTCCGGGTCTTCGGCCAAGCGCGTTCCTCAATCGTATACACAACCATTTTCGTTCAGCGGAAGGATAAAACTAACTTTCTGTACAATCAGATGTGACATCAGTGTTGCCACACTCGAAATAACCACTAGTTCAAAAAAAAAATGTTAGATGGCGGATCCTGTATATACATTTGTGGTATCCAATTAAAGATAATAAAATACCGTTTCAGTCTGAGTATTTCTTGGCGTTGTCATAAATGTATATGAATAGTTGACTACCATTCATTAATATAATATATAACAAGTATCCATTTAAAAGTGCATTTTTTACCTAAAACTACTATTTTGGTGAACACAGCTATACATGTTCTTATAGTTATGTTCAGCAGGAAATTCATTGTGAAATATTTCATGTTTCATGTAAGTCTTGAAAAAAAAAAAAAAAAAAAAAAAACATATTTGCACATTTTTAAATATTTTGCCGTGAATCAAATCCAAATTTTGTTGTTTGAAATGCATGATTGGCCTTTAAATTGAAATGGTATCAGAGCATGATTTTGACTTGCATTCTTCAGCATCGCTCTGCTCAACCGCGCCCCTTGTCAACCTTGTAGCACATATTAACACGATTGGCTGCATCCTTGGCACATAAAATTCTTGCGAAATTGCAAATCGATTTGCCGTTTCATACCCTTCCAATTCTTCTTGCTCCAATTCACAGAAGTGAGCCAACTATAAAATTGGTCTACAAAATTGCTTTTGGCTTTAGTCTATCGAAGCATAAAAGTGTCTGCTCCTACTTTTTCCTGCATTGTAAACTCCAATCGCATAGTCCCTTCACAGATGTTCCAACTGATTTTTCAACTCTTTGCATTTTAACAAAAGTTAAACACACTCTTACACACACACTCACATACACATACGAATACATGATATATTAGAATATGCACTACGAAATATGATTCTGTTGGATGCACCTTACTGTATGGATGATGACCTTGTTTCTTGGTGTTGCTTGTCCTCAAAATTTGAAAGTTGAATCAAGTGCAATCGAGTTTTGTTGCTTTGGCTCAACATTTTTTAAGATGACGCACATTTTTTTATTCCCGTTACACATAGTGTAAACGGGTATATTCAGTTTGTCCGAAAGTTTGAAACGCCTTAAAGGAGGAATCAGAGACCCTATAAAGTAAAGTAAAGTCTAGCCATCTCCGCCTGTCTGTCTGTCTGTCTGCCAGTATATTTCTATGCATTTTATTCGAGCAAGATATAAAGATATTAAGCTGAAATACTTTGTTTGTACCAAATCCATTTTTAGGTCAAGATGCCATAAAAACTTACAGCCTATTTTTGAATTTTTGTATGAAAATAGGTATTATATATGAATGTATTCACTCCAAATTAGGTAAAAGCACTTCTAGTGTCATCCTATGTAAACACCATACGATGCGGATCGGGCCACTATAACATATAGTCCCCATACAAACTTATATTCCATTCATAGATTTTTTAAAAAATATTTATTGTAATATTCGTATTTTTAGGTTAAAATTGGACACATTTGCTTCTTCTACGAACCCTAAGATGCTGTCTAAAACTGAGTTGTATCAGATCATGCACCCCTATAAAATTTTTTCCTTTTATTTAAATAACAACAACTTTTTAATTATGTTTATTTAGATTCTAAAAAATTGTTACACAATTTACCTTCATACAATAAATTTCTTGTATAAGTTGAGCTTCGATACAAATCAATTTCTATGGATTGAAATAAAATAAAATAAAAGTAAGTCGAACACAAAATAATTATTATCCAACATTATGATTTTAATATTCATCTCGGCTCGTAATAATAAATTGAAAAAAATATTGCAAAGGGAAAGAAAACAAAACAATTAGAGCACCAATTGCAATAAACTCTGATGATATGCTTTTAAAGAAATTAATCCGACTCCACAGCTGTAGTATGGAGAATATTTTTTTTAATAATATATTTTTTTCTGAACAAGCAAGTAGATATTATTGTAGTTACATTGCTGTGAAAAGGAGGACTTATAGTCAATCGAGCATAATGATTCTTAAAACAAAATGTTAAATTTTGGCGGATAAATAAAAAATGGTCAGTGGTTCTCAGTATTAAGTTCGAACAGCTCAACAACGACGCACTACTATATATAAAATATCGTGAAACGCCATTTTTTAGATATATTTTTCTAGTTAACCAAGGAATCTCTGTTTTATTAAAATTAAAGACAAAGTTATCACAACTTAATTAGTGCTTTTACTTCATCCAGCGAAAAAATTGAATTTTAATATTTTGTGTAATTTTTATGGTTTAGTGTGATAGTCTATATTGTTTAGAACAGGTTTCACGCCATATGGCACTGATTTACCATTTTGTTGGGCTTCCAGGCGATGTTTTGACCCATTCTTCTAATAATTTATATTTTAGCTAATCCTACTTGCATGGTTTTGCAGATGGAATTGTCTAGCAATGCATATAAATTCTGAATGATAATTACATCAGGTGATAGTACAGATGAGCCAGGACATTAAAATTCCTGCCTTGCATCAATATGTTGGTTGAATAAGAATTGGCCCCTTGCTCCAAGACTATCGGCACATAATATTAAAGTAATCAATTCTATTTGTTGAATCTTCAACAAAATCAATGTTTCCAACATCGGTAGCTGGTCATTAAGCCCCTACAATAATATTTTAGTACTTAAATGCTGTTTAACTTAAAGAGTAATGTATGTTAAATGAAAAACGGTAACTTCGGTGAAACCAAAGCTGAAGTTCCCGTCACACAACACTTTTAATAGTTTATATATTCACCAGGGGCTTAGATTAAATTTCACGATGGATTTTGTCAAATTTGTATGGAGGCTTTATGGTATATTAGCCCGATCCTTACCACATCGATAGTGTTCACTTAGGCGGACATTAAAATTTTACCAAAAATTAATTGGATTCATTCAGAAAAAATAAATAATTTCATACAAAAACTCGAAAATGCATTAAGGCTATACCTAAAAATGAGCGTGGCACCTTGATTCTAAAATACAAACTGCTTGGACCAAAATAAAGCTTAATTTTAAAATTTCAGGTTAATATCTTAAAAACATTCTGAGTTAAACGCATCATAACAGACAGGCGGACGGACAGACTAACAAACGGTTAGACTTATCGAGCCTTCAATGCGTTACAAACTTTCGGACAAACTGATATACCCGATTACACTATGAGTAACGGGTATTAAATTAGCAACGTAGTAAAGATATCTTTTTGTATTGCAACGCTTGTTATCATTCGATATAAAAGGCTAAAACTAAAATTCCTTTCAAACGATGTATTTCTCATAAAAACATATTAATTTAAAAACTTTAAAAATGATTTTAAAAATTTTTATTTCCTCTATAAAGTCAATAAATCTTGTTTGTGATTTAACGCTTGTTACCAGCATATCATCGTGTAGAGGAAAAAAATATCTTTGAAACGACGTGGAGCACATCGTTATATCCATTTTCAATTTTTAGAAATATGTAACTAAAAAAAAAGGTCTCAAAACAAATCAATTTTTAATGGTATCTCAAAAACGGTTATTGGCAAATTTTTTTAGTTAAAATTGTAGAATTCTTCACCCCAAAATACATGAAATAGGTGAATGGAACCCTTGTTCCTTTTAGGAGTAAGCTAGAAAATAGTATTTTTTAAAGAAATATTTGCAGCTTATTTTTCAATAGAAATGAGGAATGTCAAATTTGACTTTTGACGTATGATGCTTTGGGAAAATGTTCTTAAAATAGCCCAAGGATTACGTTCCTGCTAATATGCTTGGTCGCTCAAAAATTGACCCATATATACTTATATTTAGTGTAAAATGAATTTATCCCAAATTTATAAAAAAGGGAATAGATTGTTGGGAAACCCCCAAAGCATTTGCAGTTTCATGCTGTGTCTGACATAAATCTATCTTCAATATAGTTTCCAATACTTTATCTTCTCATCCGGGACGCTTCTTGTCATCAACGTTGAAGACACCACTTTTATAGCGTTAAAACCATGACTCACCTCAAGTTTCAACAATCATTCGATGCACCTTAGCAGCAGATTCCCATGAATTGACGACAAAATAGCAACTTTTCTCGCAAATGACGTTTAGGCAAACATTTATTACACCGATAAAAACTCATAACTATAACCATTAGAAGTGATTATAAATAAATACTTTAAGCTTACATGTAAAGTACAGGTTTTTATCTTGTTCCCACGATACGAGCGCATTTGACTGGCAGCAAATTTTAAATTATTATTTGTAAGAAATTTACACAACCATTGAGCGTATTTTCATTGCCGACACTGCTGATTTCAATATATCCAAAATACGTACACGCAGAACCAAGTACAGAGAGGTTTATGTGGTGCAAATTTTGTGTCAACCGCAACAGGAAATTAAGCAAATGGAATACATACGACGCATACAAAAAGTAGACGAGGAAACGTTTGATGGTGAAAGGTAGACACAGGTAACACAACTTGAAGTAGCATCAGCCAAAAACCATTTTACTTGGAACGCAAAGTGTTCAAAAAAAGCAGCTTACAGGTTCAACAATTTCACGAGATGCCATTAGAGAATATGAAACGCAGTCACGCAACTTTTGTTGCATATTTTCAACAACCAAATTGTTGTTAGGTTGGTATTCCCGTCCGTTGCTTAGATAGTTGTCCCGGAAATATTCTCATCTCATCTTGTTTGTTGCACCTCTCCATATGCAAACATAAGCGTGTACATACATTGTACATAAATAGAAAATTGTATATGTATGCATGGGCAAGTTTAAAGACATTTAAAGGACAAAAGTCGTGAGTAGCTATGGTAAGCTTTAAAATTTAAATGTTTTGCATGGCGTTAGTATCTCTTAATATACACGGTGCGCCTTAACCAAATTTGAATAAAAAATTTTACACCTGCTAAATTATTCGAGATTCTTAATTTACAATGTTGATAGATGGGAAAAATCAAAAAAATAAAATAATATGTGGAGAGATTTTTAAATAAATCCACTTTGAACATTTTTATATAACTCTAGTTTACAAATAATCGCAACATCTCGACATTTCCATGTATTTTGGGGCGTAGATTTCAAAAATGGCCACCATTAAGAACCGTTTAGGAGATATCTTCAAAAAACCGTTTTTTGTGTACTTTTTTCAGTTATCACTAAAAATCTCAAGAATGGACAAATTTATAAGGTGAAAATTTCATGGGTTGAAATATATTTTCTTCCTCTACACGACGATATGCTGATTGTAAAAAATTGTAAATTAGGACAATTCATTGCAAAAAATATGAAGTCTACAAGTGTCCAAATCGGATAAAAAATGTGGAAGTTAAAGCGCCTAAAGTAAAATTAGACAAATACATAATATGTGCTATATTTTATTTCTTTAAGTTTTAAAAACGCCTAAAAAACATACACATATATAACTTATTGTCCCATTGAGAGCCATACACACTTAATGATAGGAAACAAGCCAGGGATTAACACTGGTTTTTAAATCTCTCCACAGATTATTTTATTTTTTTTATATTTCCCATTTATTGACAGTTTGCTTTAGGTTTTAAAAAATCTTTTTTGTTTTTTAGATACAAATATTTTGATAGAGCGAAAGTCTTTCCTGTAGTCGTAAAGTAAAAAGAAAAAATTACATATAATTACCACGGAAAGTCAAACAATTTTTAGAAATTCGAAGTCCAATGCACCATTTATTTTTGAACCCGCCACACATAGTGTGAAGGGTATATTCAGTTTGTCTAAAAGTTTGTAACGCATTGAAAGAGGCATCGGAGACCCCATAAAGTATATATATTATTGATCAGCTCGACGAGGCGAATCGGTCTAGCCATGTCCGTCTGTCTGTCTGTCCGTCTGTCTGTATGTTTATTTCTACGCATTTTTTTCTGTGAAGATATTAAGATATTGATCTGAAATTTGAAACTTAAGGTTTTTACTTTGTATGTTAAAACCAAGGTGCCACGCCCATTTTTAGGTGCAGCCCCCATACAAACTTAGAGCTTTTTAAAAGTTTTTAAATGAAAATAGTTATTATTTATGAATGAATTCACTTCAAATAAGGTGAAAACACTTGTAAAGTCATCTTATGTCAAAATCAATTTGCCACGCCCATTTCCGCGTATAGCCCCCATACGAACTTACCACTTTTTTTTGATTTTTTTATGAAAATAGTTATTATTTAGGAATGTATTTGCTACGAATTGATTAAAAACACTTCCTATGTCATCCAATATCAATACCAAGATGCCACGCCCATTTATAGGTAAAGTTCCCATACAAATATACCGCCCATTTTTGTAAGAAAATAGTTCTTATTTATGAAGATGTTCACTTCAATCTGGGAAAAATCACTCCTACTGTCATCATTTGAATGTACTACCGATATGACAAGGATCGGGTCGCTATATAATACTGACCCCATACAAACTTACCTTCTACTTTTTTTTATTTTTTCAAGAAAATTTTTGCTATGTTATGTAACACTTTACATATATATACTTCTAATATGAGCACCAATTTGAGATGTCCCCACCCAACCTCTTTGCGAAAAATAATGTACGTCACTGATGATCATAAAAGCACTAATTAAAATTTTGTGAGGTGGGTATTTGAGCTTCGGTCCTACCGAAGCTAAAGCTTTTTCTTGTTTTTTGTTTTGGTTAGGGTGCCATCAGGCGAGTTAATGGAGAGCTCCAAATGAACCGAGACCTAATAACGTAATTTTCAATCGAAAAAGAAAGCGATGCACACAGTTTTCTTGTATTACAATGGTATTGTACATCACAAATATTAAGAACTATTATTTGGGCACAGTTCCAACATTATTCGAGAATTTTGACCTAAAATAAGACAAATACCATCGAGTCGAAAAACAACTCCGGGAAGTCGCTTTAACAGGTAATGGATGTAATGGAAAAACCGAAAATGTCGCTGAGTTTAATAGCAATGTCCGTATGTCATATGAAGCCGATTAACTAGGAAACTATAGGAGAGACAGTTACCAAATTCAAAACTAAAATTCTGTAAAATTCTCTGAATTTTACTAACGTCAATCATTTTTACATTTTATGGGTCCAACATATGCACCAATACAATCCGTTTGAAACGAAATGCTAGCTGATAATTTTCTAGCTTTATTCCACGAGTCTCAAATTATGAAAAAATTTTCACAATTAAAACTAAATAGGTCAAAAACAAAGAGATATGTATCCCGATAATTTAACATCATAGGTTGAGACAAACCTTCGGTTTCCCAATCGTAGCGAAAGAATCACTAAGTATCTCAAATACATAAAGAGATTCTTATTCAATTCTTACAAAAATTATATTATTGAGATACTACAGTGTACTGCAAAAATGAGTACAAATTCGGAATTTTATTAGCTTCTCAAAGCTACATCGCTTTGAATGGATACTAATTTGGTATTACCGTTCAACCTTATAGACAACATTTAGCCACGGTATTATTGCTTATACTATACAAATTATATAAAACTTTTTAATAAAGCTTGAAATGCAAAATGAAATAAAATAAAAACGAAAATCAAAGCCAATTGAGCCAATAATAATTATTTTAACAAATTACTTTATTATTTAATGTTATTGTGTTGTGTTGTAGGAACACACATAGTATTTATTTATTTTTATTGCCGTTTTGACATTACTTTTCTGTTGTATTTGGTTGCAGTTGTCGCAATGCGAATTTGTTGTACAAGCAAACGATTTTTTAAAATTTTTTTTTTTTTTTTTTTTTTGTTTGTTAATATTTCTATTTGCATAAATAAAATGTAAATAATATAAAAATAGTGATATAAATTACAATATTATTTTATGAGACTCACAATAAGTAGGTTAACACTAAACTTTAACACTAAAAATGCGTGTGTGTGTGTGCGTGTGCGTGTATCTCCCCATAAATGAACATTACAGATGCATACGGCATCATATTTAATTGTTTTTAATACCCTGCACAGACACATGAATATTTTTTTTTTTTGTATTGCACAGCAAGAAATTCTAATCCCAACCTAAAAGTCGTCTTTGGTTATTTCTAACATTATTGTAAATGCCTTAAAACGAAATTGTGTAGGGTACAATGAAGTCGGACACTTTGTATAGCGCTTTCACTTGTTCATACAAATAATTGCTGCAAATGTGGTTTTTATTGTTGTTGTTGTTGTTCCTACTCCAATTTTCTGTTATTGGCTGGATAATGTCAGATGGCATTTACAAGCGTGAACATTGGCAAACTTATTTGCATAAAATTATATATTCGCATTCGCATCCTGTCATCGTGTACAACCCATCGGAAGCGATGCGCTAAAAGGGTCATGGAGATGCAAATGTAATAATTTATCCAATCAGACATAAGCCAAATGCAACTGATTTAAACAACGTTCGCACTGACTTAAAATTAGGTTAATTATTTGTAAAATATAATTTTAAAAAAATTTTATTGGGGCGTGGGAACGGTTTCATTTGTTATTGAACGAAGCTTAGCCCTGCAAAGGAAAATAGTTTTATTAATTAATTTATATTATACAACTTAAGTTTACATACATAACATATGTATCTACTGAGCCTATAAATATCTCAGTAAGAACTTAAATTACCTGCAGTAAACATTCCCCGGAATGTAGAAATATAAAGGCACAAATCAAAATTAATTCAATCAAATTCAAATCAAAATGTTTATTTTTGTTTAATTTTTTTGTATCCAATTCTTATTTCTTTTGTGCCTTCTAGTTTAAAAGTTTTAAATTTAAAAAATTCTACTTACACTAAACTTAAAGCTTGATTCTTACATTACAATAACCATATCGAAACGTAAAAAATAGACAATATTAAATAAAATGGAGTTAAACCTTGTGTCCAAAAGTGCCGATCACGTCATGATTTTAAGAAAAGACTGACAAACACTCAAACAAACGATTTTTGGGTTCATTACCTACTTGGGTGTGATGGGCACTTTCGGGCACTTGAACTGTGTTTAGCGCACAAAAATACATCGGAAACCTGTCCCATATCAAAACAAAGAAAAACGTTAACTTCGGTGGAACCGAAGCTTCAATACCCGTCACACGAATCATTAAATAATTTATATGTGATCATCTGTGGCTTAGATAAAACTTAAAGAAGGGATGAGTGGGTCAATGGTCTAATACAACCCAAGTTCAGACACAATATCCATATCGAATTGTTAGCTAAAAATGCAGATATAACGAAAATTTTCTGGAAAATATCAGAAAATGGGAAGTGAGCTTGTACAATAAGGTGACGTGTCATTGTGACCCGGTCTTTATCATGTCGGTGGTGCATGCAAAGGATGACATTCGACATTAAATAAAACTAATTTTCATATACCTTAAAATGGGCGTGGCACTCTTTTTTTCAAACTTAACCTAGTCATTGGACTAGGCAGGCAGGCGGATATGGCTAGATCAACTTTTCTCATCGAGCTGATCAACAATATATATACTTTATGGGGTCTGCGACTGAGTATACTAGGTGTAATGGGTATATAAAAGTTAATTTTGCAGGCCTGTGTTATTAGTGCAATATTTCAAAAGTGAGCATATGCCCCGTTTATATTAAGAAACATAAAGAGTCAAAGTTTATCATGTCCAATAATACCACATAGAGTTTTACAATTCGATGATTTCGAAACTAAAGTCATTTTTCCAAAATTTTAAATGGCGGACAAGGTTTCCAAAATAGCTCTTTTCGCTTCAACTCATTAAACGGAGTGATTCATAGACTGAAAAAATTTGTTTCTTTAAATTATAATTATAATTAGAGAATATGGTACCGAATTTTGTCTCTGGCATAATTTCTTTGGAAATTCGCGTTACGTTTATATGAAATTAGAAAAAAAATTTAAGGATCTCCCTCTATTTCAAAGTTGGGTTGCTCCATTTTTTTTTATACCCGCCACAATAGTGTGAAGGGTATATTCAGTTTGTCGGAAAGTTTGTAACGCATTGAAGGAGACGTCTTAGACCCCATAAAGTATATATATTCTTGATCAGCTCGATGAGACGAATCGATTCAGCCATGTCCGTCTGTCCGTCTGTCTGTCTGTCTGTTTATTTCTTCGCAATTTTTTTGATAAAGATATTTAGATACCACGCCGAAATTTGGAACTTAAGCTTTTCTCGGCAACGACTATTATGAGTTCGAGAATTAGAGTGCCACGCCCATTTTTAGGTATAGCCCCCATACAAACTTACCGTTTTTTTCCCGGATTTTTTGTATAAAAATTTTAATTATTTATGAATGTATTCGCTCCCAATTGTGTAAAAACATTTCTTTTGTCATCCAGTGTCAAAACCAAAATACCACGCCCTCTTTTAGGCATAGCCCCCATATAAACTTTCCATTTTTCCGATTTTTTGTATGAAAATAGTTATTATTTATGCATATATTCACTCCAATTTGGCTAAAAACATTCTAATGTCATCCAATGTCAAATCAAATGTGCCACGCCCATTTTTTGGTATAGCCCCCATACAAACTTTCGGACCATTTTCGATTTTTTGTATGAAAATGGTTATTATTTATTCATGTATTTACTCCATATTGGGTAAAAACTCTTCCAATATCATGGTGCCACGCCCATTTTCAGGTGTTTCTTGCATACAACCTTACCGCCCGTTTCCAGATATATTCGAGAAATATGTTGTTATACATATCTGTATTTTAAGCTCAAAATTTTAAATTAATATTGTGTGTAAACTTAGGTGACCACTGATGATTACACATAAACTCTTTAAAGATTCGTGTGACGGGTATTTAAGCTTCGGTTCTACCGAAGTTAACGTTTTTTCTTGTTTTTATTGCTAACGAGATCAGTTTTTTCATACGACAATGGGGCAAAAAAGTAGCCGTGGACAAATTGATTTTGAGAGAGCAATTCTTAAAATTTCGGTTTTAATACCTATCGGGGATGACCAGACACAACTAATTGTGAGAGAAGTTTTTAAAAAACAACGAAAGTGCATCTTTTTGCACCTTAAACACAAACATTTAATCCATATTTTAATCGATGTGGTCAAGCGATTAAATGTAGCACAATACTTACACACAGACAGACGGACAACTTACTTACAGTGCTAATGAATCTTACTTCTTTGTAGTCTTGTCTATTTTATATTCAAAATAAGTTCTGGATTTAAATTAAACTTAAAGTTTTTGAAGAAAATCGAATTGAAAACGAACTCTGTCAAATCTTTTTGACAGCTCAACGAACTATTTTTTTTTTCTTTTGTTTAAAACAAACATTTTTGCCGAAATCGAAGTGAAACTACTCGCAACTGAAACGTGTCCTTCAAGATTGCTTAGACGACATACAAAAAGGATGCAAGAGTGGGCGCTCGCTCGTACATTTGTTGCTGTCTTACTTTGTCTATAGAATCTATCAGTTCAAGTTTTAAAGTTGCTGTTGCAAATCTGAGTGCTCGGGTACGGATGAAAATACAATTTGTTTTTTTATACAAAATATTTAGATCAATAAAAATATTCTTGCAGCAGCGCAATCAGGCATTGCAAGACAAATAGATTTAAAAACGAAATCAACTGAAATTGAACTTTAAGAAATTCGGAAACAATTTCACTTTAACTTTAATATATTGGCCAATATAATAATTTAGCTTAGATAGGATCATAGACTCCACCCTTTATACCTATGCTGTTAATGGTCATTCATTTAATATCTTCATACTCGTATGTGTATGACAGATGTAAATTTTGTGTGACGGTTATTCAAAACTCTTTTTTTTTCGAATTTAAAGCATTTCCTCGATTTATTTTTTTTTATATTTTTTTCTAAATATTTTTAAATAAATTTTTTCTCAATTTTTACATGAAACTTTCTAAAATTTGCATTAAAACTTACGCACCTCATCGTGGTTACATCAACGTTACAGAATATATTTTAATATTCTCATCATCCGACCCAGTGATTTATATTTGTTGCTTGCTTTACTCTAAAAGCTAGATTAAGTAAACCGATGCACATATAGTACATATATCGTTACAGCATTTCTTTAAATATTTTTTAAAAAAAAAAAGTTGAGAAGAGAAGTTAAATGAATAACAAACAATACTGAGAACACCCGTTTCATGAATCGAAAACGAAACAAAACAACCCTTACAAAACTTACCACACGAAATGAAATGAAACAACCCCAGAAGGAGAAAATTGCGTTCACTTTCCATCATGTTCCGTCGTTTCACAGAATTTGTTAGCAGCATATTAACAGAGAATGTTTTTAACATAGCTGAACGGGGTTGTTGAATTTCACCTAAAAGCGGTTAATGTGCTTTAACGGGGGCACATAATAAATACGTTTTTAAATAGTGGGAACAAAAGTATGTGTCTTTTATATTAAATTGTAAATAATAAAATTATTAGCTGTACAATATTGCGTTTTACGTTTTGATAAATTCTTTCGTAATCTTGATTGGGGAAACCTAAAACCTTTTATTTTCACAGTTACCAAGTAATAGCATTGTTCACAAATAGTTATTTGGTGTGCTATGATGTGGTGTACGTTGATAATAATGTGTTGACATGTTTTCTACAAGTACAAAATGTCAAAACCGGATAATGCTGTGCTTAATGATTTGCTAAAATCGCTGCCACCTCCACCTTCTGAATAACATTTACCATAACATCCAACTCTGCGACCAAAAAAACTGTAAAATATTATTCGAAGATTGCTGATCCTAAGAAACTATACATCTTCTAGACACATTTTGTATGTATGTAACACACAGAAGGAGGCAAAATAGACCCTATAAAGTATACATATTCTTGATCAGCGTTGGAAGGGGAGTCGAATTAGCTATGTCTGTCTGTCCGTCCTTCATGCTGTCTGCCGTATGAAGACGATAAGAGAGACTATAAGAGATAGAGCTTCCATATAGGTTCTCCTAAGCTGAGAAGTGGGCACCTACAAACGATTTTTCTCTAATTTTGGGCTTTTGCATAAAAACTTCTTTGTTTCTTATTCTAGGAAGTCTAAATTTAGCATAAATTGTGCCATATTTCAATATGGGTAGAACTAAAAAAATTTTAGGTACAGCCCCCATACAAATTTACCAAATTAATTATGTTTGTTTGAAGGGAAAACAAATTATTAAGAGAGGTTTTTATTTCAAGGTAACATAAAGTTTGGTTACAGGGTATCTTGCAGTCGAGCATACTCGACTTCAGCGTTCTTTCTTGTTTTTAATTGTTTCTATATATCGAGAATGAAAGACATATCGTTCCTCTACACGATGATATTAAATTATTGAATATCAAATGCTAACAAGTGTTCAAATAGTTTACAGAAATATTAGCAGCTAATTTTCAAGTGCAAAGTGGAAGGTCAGATTTGACTTTTGACCTATGGTTCTTTGGGATAATTTTCTTAGAAAATCCTAAAGATTACGATCCTGCTATACGCATAGATGCGAAAAAAATTGACCCATCCTAAACAACACAGATTTGTTGAAGTTAGATGTTCGCTCTTGAAAATGTCGGGTTTGAGTAAACAATTCAAATTGTATAAATATTTTGACCAAATTAGTCAAATTTTTTTAGTTTAACTCTTAATATTCTTTCTAAAAAACATGCTTAACAACAACTTATCACACATATAAATATATATATATATATATATATATATATATTTATATATATATTGTAAATAATTTGTATATGCAAACAATTAATTTCACAACTTTCATTTTTAGTTTGGACAATGCTTGTTGGCCATTATCCTCATTTTAAAATTATTCTAGAGCTTGAATCAAACACGAAACTGACAGAAGTATAAAAAGCAATTTAAAGATGCATAACATTTCTCAGGGTAATCCCTTAATGTCCCAAAAATGAATACACCAACATTGACAAGAGCAAACTAATATAAATGCATATAGTATATCGTCACGTATCCTAGTCTTCATAAAGGGAACGATACATGGAAGCCATTGCGGCAGGCATTATGTCGAAACATTTGTTAGGATTTTATTTTTTTTTTAAACTTTACGTTTATTTACATAAACATTTGTTAGTGAACATTATATATGAGCTTGAGGTGGATATTTTTAAAGCACTTTAGAGAGATTAAAAAGAGGACAAAGGAGTGTGTAAGTGATTTTGTAAATATTATGAATATATAGTATATGGAATTGGTTCAAATGTTTGTCTAAATTATATATTGATGGAGTCAATGGTTCGATACAGCCAAAATTTGGAATATATATAAGTAAAATTTATAATTAAAGTATTGGTGTTGATCAGACACTTTTTTCTCTCTAGCGTACACCATATTTTTAGAGCGTGGGTCCCGATTACTTTTAATTATGAAAACCGAAATCTTTGTTAAACTAGTTTGATTTATTATTAAAAAAAGCTTAAAACTAAACAGTGCAGTGTTAAAAACTAATCGAGACTCAGCGGGACCCACGGAATTCAGCGGTATTTCCGTCCCTACATATACATAAATAATTATATATAACAGTTTTTATGGGTGCTGCGTGCTAGAAAGAAACTTTAAACTTAAGCTTGTTTTTATAAAGGTAACGAATACACAGTTGTATATGTCAAAACCACGCTCCCATTTTTTTGTATTGGTTTCATACAAACCTACATCCCATTATCGAGTTTTTGTATGAAAACAATATTTTTTTCTGAATGAACTCAATTATTTGGTAAAATCACTTCATATGTCCACCTAAGTGAACACTATCGAACTGATAAGGATCGAGCTAATATACAACCTAACCAAATCCATGGTGTGACGGGTATTTGACCTTCGGTTCCACCGAAGTTTACGTTTTTTCTTATTTCTCTCAAGTTTATGGAAAATATTTCCAAAATGAGCTACAAGTAGTGATTAGCCGTCTGTCTGGCCGTGTGAAAGAAAGTGTTTTAGAAACATGGACTTTTTAGATTATCCTAAACATTTTTTACTTTCATGCAAGTGTATTAAAGTTTCGGTGTAACAGTTGCTATTATTGTTCCTTTTCTTTTTTTTTATTCGGGACTGATTGGGACATCCAACTCTAGCCACATCCATGTTTAACTAAATCGTCTAACCCATTGAAAACAAACACATATTGGATTGGAAAAATAAATTCAGTTTATGTTTTCAGACACTCTTCTAAAAAATAAAAAAATTTCTCAAATAGTGCCAACTATTTTACATTCAGTCAAATTTAAACAAATATAAAATGAATGTGTACTATGATTTGGCCAAACTAAATATTGGCTTTGTTAAATTGTTTAGCAATTTGCAAAAAGCAAATATTTGAAATATTTTTTGCTTTGTTAAATAAAATATAAACAAGGAAACTGCTCTTTTTTAGAATAACGAAATAAAAAGCATAGAATCGAATTTATGTTATCAGTAAAAAAAACATAAGAATTGAAAAAGTTAACTTCGTTGGAACAGGAACATTAATTCTCGTCAAGATTTATTCTTTATCGAACCTTTAATGGTTAGCAATTACAAACGTGTTAATCAAATTAGAAAAATTTCTCACAAAAAACTTGATTTAATTTTATATCAATCACAATTTTGTAAAACTTGAAAAGTGTAAGAAATAACTCCCAGTTTTGAAAATGTCATGCTTAATAGGGCGTTAGTTAACCAACAGTTAAATGTAACTACGTTTAAATGTGGACGTTTATCGAACACTTTTAAAAGAAATAGTTAACCAGAAGAATCTCTCTGGTCGGTGCCTAACGCTAGTGACAGACATTCTGAAACTAGACCAAAAATATTTTACTATATTTTTTGTATCACTAGGAATTTAGGTATAAATAAATAATAAGCTGAAGTGATCTCTTTGGAATGAGAGCTACGCATTCAAGTGAATTCGTTTGTATAAGGGTTATACACACATACACTATTATTCTTTTAAAATTTAATTTTTTTTATTCCTAAAAGAAAACCTTTTTTCAAACATCGCCATCCATTTTTCATCGTTGATTTTGAGAAAACATTTTTTAAAAACTGAGCTTAATTCGGAATATCTCTCACCTCAGGCTCATCTGCAATACATGAATAGTAAAAACAGTGTTTTTTTGACTTTTGAAGCCAATTTTTCTCAAAATCTCAACGAGATGTAAACTTTTTTCCGTGTCGAGCTGTGTTATCGATACAATTTTTTAAAATATTTTTTAACCCTAATATATAATTTCATATCAATATGTTTTTTTATATTATTTGAGGACATAAGAGGATAGGGTGATAAAAGCGAGACTTTGCTTCGAGAAAATCGACTTCAAAGCTTTAAAAGGGATTTAAAGTATTTATTACGATATTTTTATACCCGTCACATATAGTGTGAACGGGTATTATCATTTTGTCCGAAAGTTTGCAACGCATGGAAGGAGACATCGGAGACCCTATAAAGTATATATATTCTTGGTCAGCTCGATGAGACGAATCGATTTAGCCATGTCCGTCTGTCTGTCCGTCTGTCCGTCTGTCCGTCTGTCTGTCTGTCCGTCTGTCTGTCTGTCCGTCTGTCTGTTGCGATGGCTGTTACTCGAAAAGTTTTAAAGATATTGACCTGAAATTCGAAACTTAAGGTTTTTGTGCTCCTAGTTAGTTTGTATACCAGAACCAAGGTGCCACGCCCATTTTTAGGTATAGCCCCCATACAAACTTACCGTTTTTTTCCGATTTTTTGTATAAAAATTGTAATTATTTATGAATCTATTCGCTCCCAATTGTGTAAAAACATTTCTTTTGTCATCCAGTGTCAAAACCAAAATGCCACGCCCTCTTTTAGGCATAGCCTCCATATAAACTTTCCGTTTTTTCCGATTTTTCCGATTTTTTGTAAAAAAATACTATTTATTTATGCATATATTCACTCAAATTTGGTTAAAAACACTTTTAATGTCATCCAATGTCAAATCAGATGTGCCACGCCCATTTTTTGGTATAGCCCCCATACAAACTTTCGGACCATTTTCGATTTTTTGTATGAAAATGGTTATTATTTATTCATGTATTTACTCCATATTGGGTAAAAACTCTTCCAATATCATGGTGCCACGCCCATTTTCAGGTGTTTCTTGCATTCAACCTTACCGGCCATTTCCAGATATATTCGAGAAATATGTTGTTATACATATCTGTATTTTTAGCTCAAAATTTGAACTTAATATTGTGTGTAAACTTGGGTGACCACTGATGATTACACATAAACTCTTTAAAGATTCGTGTGACGGGTATTTAAGCTTCGGTTCTACCGAAGTTAACGTTTTTTCTTGTTTTTTATAATTTAAAATAAATGAATGAATAAAATATATACTTAATACTTATTTTTCTAAAAAAAACTGAGCATGACTACTTCCTTCGCAAAAAGAATCATTTGTGGGAATTGAGTTTAAAAGTGACAAGTTCCTTAAGAAATGATGTCGGCTTTATATCAGCTGCCACATAAAACGATTTACATTTTTTTCATATTACACAAGTTCAAATTCGCTTGCAAATCGGGTATTTTCTTCGAAATTGCTCAGATTCATAAATTGTATCATTTCCCAAAACACTTTTTCTGTCCTTCTAAAATTTCTGTCCGAATCCAAATAAGAATGTCCTACTTCGGGAAACTTGTAGCCTGAGATTTTTTACGATTTTTTTTTTTGTTCTGTTTGGCACATGAATCCTGGTATATTATAAAAAGATCTTTACATTGGCAATTTGAATCGACCTGCACAAACTTTAGATTGTGCTTGGGACTTCTGAACTTCCACGATCCGCTATATCTTTTCTTTAGATGTAAAAAAGTTTGTTGTTAAAAATTGTTGGAAATTCGAAAAGGCGACATATCACCTTCATCCACTCATGGCTTCATGTCTTTTAAGTTTAAATTTCATAAACATCTTTCTTATAAAGAAAATGTGTGACAAGAATTTGAGCTGCTTTTAAATTTTTCCTTGTTTTTTAAATGTCAAAATCGTTAATCTGTTACATTCCCAATTACCAATTTAAATAAAGAAAATTTTTTAGCAGATAGAAAAGTGTATAATGTATTTATTTTAGTTATTAATGTTCAATCCCAGAGATATCGGGTTTTCTTTTTAAATAAAATTATAGTCGTAGCAAAAGGCAAAAGGCAAATTGCTATTTAAGAATTCATTGCATCGCGGTGATTCTCGTTGCAATTATTTTATTTTTGTTTTATTTCTCTTGAGTTGCTTTTGTTGTTGTACATATTCGCAAGAAAACTTTTTGCGCTTTTCACAGACATTTTTCGTATTTCTTATTTTTTTTCTTTTTTTTTTTAATTTTTATTCCCATTTTTGCATTACACCACAGACATAATTTTTCCCACTTGCGTTGTGCTGATTGCCTTCTTTTCTTCATGTTACTTCGTATTGGTAAGGCACCACATTCTTTTAATTGCCACTCGACTTCAATCCTTCTTCTCCCACTTTCGTTTTTGCCTTTAGTGTCTCTTTTCGTTTCGCAGACAATTTTCAAAAGCAGCATTCCAAGGAAAGTTTTCTTCGCCTAATCACTTTTTGATTTATTTTCTTTTCGATATGAAACCCCTTTTTCTTAGTTTTCTTGTGTCTTCTCTAAACTGGAACAATGTATTTTGTGCCAAGTGTACTCGTAGAGGTACTTAAAATGAAAGCAAAAGAAGATGTTCGTCGGTATGACGAAAAGTGGAATGAGAAAAAGCTTTTCTAATAGTTACATTTTTAGAAAAAAAAAAAAAAAACAGGAAGAATCATAGAGTTTTTGAAACTGCGTGTCTTTCCTTAAATGTAGATCTTAAATATTGAAAAAGTTAAACAAAATATTTGCCAATCCGAAACCACAAATACCATCCAAGTGGTCTGATGCACAGGATAACACAGTTTGATTTGCTCTACTCTTTCAGCTAATTAAGAATATATTAAATAATTTATTCATCGTATCGTATCGTAAGTGTAAAATAGTAAGAAAATACTAAAGGTATTCACAAAGCCCAGAGCACTTTTTTGACTGACAGTATTAGCATATTTTTTTTTTAACTTACGACATCCAACTGCATACAAGAACAGTGTATGAGGAGAACAGATGCCGTAAAAGCCTAAAAATTGAGATGAAATTCGGGTTGATTTTGAAATTTAAGCGTTTAATTAAAGATTATAAGCCTACAAAATCTTTTTGGAAAGATGAACATTGGAAACATGGCAACAGATGTTCACGAATCACTTAAGATATGGAGGAACCACTTCTATACCCAACTTGAAGGCGAAGACAGAAACAGTGTCGCCAGCGAAAAGAAGAATACCTGGATACCCCTAGCGTTATCAGGTTACGAAAGAACTTTATCGAACCCTTCGATACTAAGAGAGGCTTTAGATAGACAAAGTACTTGCTAACCACACCCAAACCATCATTACGGCTTGGACAATATATGAGGATGACGAATTTTGAATTGGATGTTGTAGAAAACTTCGTTCATCTAGTCACAGAGGTAACCAACAACAATAACATCAACCTGGAATTTAAATTAAGAATTACTCTTGCTATTTCAGGCTCGGTAATGCAAATGCGAAATAGAGTCTAAAATAAAACTCTAAAAGACGTCAGGTCAATTTTTCTGTACCAAAAGGTGAACTTTGCGAACATTTCGAAAACTAGACCTATGCTAAAATTTTAAAATTTATTTATTTTCTGTTTTTTAATCATAGCCAACAATATTCAGCCACAATGAGTTCACTTTTAATCTAGGACTTAGAAAAAGCTAATCTAAAATGTTGTTTTAAACTGTGTGTCCTGAAATAGAAATGCAGCAAACTAGGCAATTTGCAACAGCGGAATTCAACAAAGTAAAAGTTTTCATTTAAATTGAATTGCGTGAAGTGAAAACGCACCGCGAACCCTTTTGGCTTGCTTAACTTGTTCGAAACGGCTTCACAAACTACTTAACACAAAATGATGCCGCCGCTTCACGATGTGGCTTGAAATTGAAATTTTCTCTACTTTAAAATAAAATAAATAATCTAATCTAATATTTCAAACAGTTTCAACGCATTACATTAAAGTAGCTGTAACCAGCATTAAAGACTTTAATTTGTGGCATCCTTTAGCTTTGTTTATAATTTTCATGAGGCTTGATGAATGAATAAAATTAAAAAAGAGGATGAGACAGGACGAATTGTGTTGCAATGCGCTGCTAGAATGCAAACATATTAACTCTTTGACGCCGAAAGAATTTTATTTTTTTTTTATATAATCCTTGACTTCGCTCTTAATTGCATTCTCTTTCACAAAAAACTTTCTCCTGAAAATTACTATAATGCAAAAATACATATAAAAGAAAGAGGAAGATAAAAGTTTTGCAATTAGAACTCAAAATAATAAAAATAAAAAAAAAACAAACAAATCAAGTTTTTATTTCGAAACTAGATATTGTATTTGATTATTTATTAAATTGTATAAATTCTTAAATTATGTTGAACGATAATCTATATACTATATATAACTCTCTTTCACCAGACTGATTCATTCATTATCGGACGATCGGGGAATTTTTAGTGTAGATTTGTTTTATGATAAAAGTGAGCACTAAGACGGGATCTTAGACCAGGGGCGTAATGGGCCCTAAAATCGGAAAAGTCATATATCTGGAATGGTAAGACATAGAGACTTAATATTAGGCTCATTTGAAAGGTAGTTAAATTTTTTAAACGTACTCAAGCGATTTCCGAAATTCGGACCTGGGGGACCAACAATGGGTAATTTTTACCATATTTGATTTTTTATTTTTATATTCATCTTTGGAATGAATGTACATAGAGACTTGAAATTACGTTCATTTGAAAGGTCGTTAAAAACTATTTTTCGGGTGTTTCGGGGTTTATCGAAATTTTCAACCTTACCCCACTTGGGGACCCATAATTGAATGAACCAGCTCTTTTATCATTTTTGCTATAACTCGGTAACGGAAACGACTAGAGATTTTATATTAGGCACATTGGAAAGATGGTTCAAAAATATTTTTGATGTTTGTGAGAGGTTTCCGAAATTTGAACCTAGGACACAAAAGAGATTTTTTGACCAATATTTTTTTTATATATTTTAGGTGACCCTTAATACGTGTATAACAATATGTTAACCCAAGGCCTAATGAGGGCCATGAAACTGGAAAGTAATATCCTTGGAATGAATGTTAAAAATGTTTTTTCACGTGTTTAAGGAGTTTCAAAAATTTAGGCATGGTATCCAGCGGGGGACCCAAATCCCATATTTTATCAATTTTTTTTTTTTTTTTGCTGTTTAATTAAATAACGGAAAAGGTGATTTCTTGGGCGAGGTCTTGGAACATTTTGATTAGGGGCTCAATGGGGCCTCAAAACCAGAAAAGAGATATATTCGATGAGTAGACCTAGAGGCTCGATATTAGTCGCATTTGAAAGATGACTAAAAATGATTTTAAGTTGTTGAATAGGTTACTGAAATTTGGACCTTTGGTCAAGCGTGGCACACAGATCTTTTATATACCTGTCACACATAGTGTGAATTGGTCCTCCCAAAACAGCGGCGGACGTCCTCTCTGCGGCACTCCTCCGATTTGGTTCACATTTTGCTCATAAACTTTTCTTGCCGAAGGCTCTGTATCCATCTGACACAGGTGACCAGCCCAGGACAGCCTTTTATATTGAATGTTCCTGACTATGTCGATGTCATTATAAAGCTCGTACATCGTTCGTGCGCATACGGTTGTCATTTTTCCACTCCAACTGAACCAAAGATTCCCCGAAGTATCTTCCTCTCAAATACGCCCAACGCCGACTTATCGGATTCTGTCATGACCCATGCTTCTGAGCCATACATCAGGACAAGCATTATCAGCGTCTTGTAGAGTTTAGTTTTTGTTTCTCTGAGATCAAAATAGCTACGGTTAGCGAGAGTGATTAATTTCCTGACTGGTGTTGTTGACGCCGTTTACATCTGGGCCCATGTGGATTAAGTTTTCTACAATTTCAAAGTTGATGTTCTCTGTCCTTAAAGACTGTCTACGTCGTGATGATTGTCTGTTAACCGGCGGTTCAGGTGGTTAAAAAACTTTCAATCCAAATCATAACTTATACATATAATTAAAATAAAAATAATTTTTATTAGTTATTTATATAAAACTCTGTTTTAAAAATATGAAAATTTATTCTTATTTTGTATGTTTCCTATGGTAATCGATAATAAAATAAGTAAAATAAATATTGTATTTAATTTAAAGACTTTAACTTATCAAAGCATATTCGTTTCAGGCGCTGACCTAAGACAATAGTTAAATGTTTGTGTAAAAACGAATGTGTTTATCTAAGAACCTGTTGCATTTATTTATTTATTTCTTTTTACTTGGATCTGCGCATGCACCATTTTTTTTGTAGTTCGAATATAACGGATTTTTGTAATATTCAACGAATAAATTTGCTAGTTAGTTTTTAACGAATAAACTTACATTTTTTTTCAATCAGCTGACGATATATTGTAAAATTTAAACGTTACAGTTTAAATCTGAGCGCTCCGTTTATACTTGCGTTTTCAAAACTTTTTTGTAACCAGTGACTACAATTTCTCCAAAATGTATACAAATGTTTTTTTTTAAACAAAAACTTAAGCTTTTTCGGTCTTAGGCAGTTAGTACGTTAGAAAATGTAGTCGCCCATTTTTAAATTTTTGTATAAAAATAGGTATTTTTATTCACATATTCACTTCAAATTGGATAAAGAACCTTTCTTTTGTCCTCCAATGTCGAATCCAAGGTGCCAAGCCCATTTTTAGGTATAGCCCCCATACAAACTTACCGTCCATTTTAGATATTTGGTTTGAAAATGCTTATTATTTATGAATGTATTCACTCCAAACCGGCTAAAAACACTTCTAATGCCATCCAATATCAAAACTAGCACACCACTCCCATTTTAAGTTATAGCCCCCAAACAAATTTACCGCCCATTTTTGGATTTTTGTATGAAAATAGGTATTACTTATGAACTTTACAAGTTGGGTAAAAACACATCTAATATCATCCAATGTACACACCGCCGATATAATAAGGATTGGGCCACTATAAAACATTGCACTATACAAACTCACCCCCCATTTTCTTATATTTTCAACAAAATTGTTGTTACATCTGTAATTTTAGCTTAAAATTTGATACATATTGTGTCTTACGGAACCAAACACCCCCTACACGAAGACAAATCTTTAAAGATTCGTGTGACGGGTATTTAAGCTTTGGTTCCACCGAAGATATCGTTTTTCCTTGTTTTAATTACTCTTTGTAAACATTTTTCTTAAAAAATTATGTAATTTTTCAATTTTCTTGGAAATGCATGATTTTTGTCGACATTTTTATTAAACCTGTGACTGCTTGAAGCTCAGTGTGCCTTGATGACTTTCTAAGATGCCTGTAAATAGCAGCCTTGTCCAACATAATTTATCTATTGGAAGCGCAATGAGACTTTGTGTCATTCTATCAACGCTTTTATTGCATCGGTTTTTCGACAATAAAAATAAGCGATTGAGTACCAAATCAAAACTGTGACTCAATAATCCGATACATATTGTACTTTGAAGGAGGTAACTGAGCCGATGTAGCAGTTCCCATTATCATACCGATGATATGTCCGTCAGTCCGGCAAGGTTTTCTTAAGAATTGCATACTTAAGTTTTCTATGTCACATTTCTGACTAAGCAACTGCCAGATTTTTGGATTAAATTTTGTACCCTAAATTAAAATATTTTTTTTTTTCCTGTTTTTGTCGAACTTAACTTATGTTGGAAGGCTTAGGTAGTTTACTGTTGGACACATTCGGTTCATAAATGCTTAATGTTTTACTGCAGATTTCCACTCATATTTTTTGAGGACGCCTCAATATATTCTATCAAAGCATTTGACCTTAACAATACTTGGGAGCCAAACATTTATAAAGATTTTATTTGTTGCTTCGTTGCCTTTTTAACTTTTTCACAATAATTCAGCTGCGATCAAGATTGCCATATCTTGACACTTAAACATTTATCTACACAACATACCCCGCAGTAAAACGTTTAACAATTCCGCTTCAGTAAACGTCTTTCTCAGCCACTTACAATAGAAACAGTTACATTAAAATGTAAATCGTAATATACATTAATTATTTAGAATTTAACTAATGAACCACAACACTAAGAAGTCACTTTGAAACCAAGAATAAAAAACTTTATCCAAACATAGTTTGGCAACCTGAAATTAATGAAAAAAAAAAAGAAATGTTTGTAAAATAATCCAACATACGTTTAATTGGCATAAATATGCACTTTGTCATATACATAATTAAATCTTAATAAAAATACGAACTAAAAAAATCTACATTTTATTATAATTTTGAATTTTTCGTTCTTATAAGTTTTAGTATAATTCTAGTTAGTAAAAATTTATATTTCTCGCATATATTTGAAATACTTGGAATGCACAAAATAATTTCTCTTATCCGAATTTCGTTTATTTTTACATATTTGATAAATTCAAAAAAGTTTCTAATAGACAATTTAAGATTTAAAGCCATAGTAAAGACATGTTTTTGTTTTCTTTTTTTTTTCGATTTTAAATTGGTCAATAGAATTTCGTTTTTTCTATCATTTTGCATTTAAGGCTGGAATTAATAAAATATTTGAATAAAATATATTTTTTATTTATTGTGTAGGTAATATATATATAAATATAATATAATATAATTTGCTCTCTGCTCTCTGTTAAATATAATATTGTATAAATTGTTATAATTATTAATTGGACCATTGGTTTTTTGTTTTGTTTTGTCTTGTCTTTGTTAAGAAATCCTATATAGATTGATTTTGAATACACAATCAGTTAATTCAGTATGTTCCACACAATTCCCAGTTTAGCTTTACGTGGCTAGCGATAAATGTTGAACGATTATGTAACTACTTGCTTAAACTCTTACAGAAAAACAATTAACAGCTAGGAATATTATGTTAATCTGTTTATAAACAATTGAATTCTTATGTTTCTTGATTAAAACATTTTTTTTATTTTTAAAGTTCGTTTTAATTTTCTGTAACGGACATTTATATGTATATAACACTTACTATATACTATATAATGTATTTCTAATCTCTCTACATATATATAAATATATTTTTTGTAGATATTTAGATATTTACTTAAAATTTCTTTTGCTAAATACTAAATCTTGCTTTTCACTAATTGATTTTAGTTTACATGATTTAATTTTTCCTATTTTATAATTCATTCCTTTCTACATTTTTACTTTTCATTATTGCCTTGCTTAGCAAATTCGTTAAATATTTTAATGAATTAATTGATTAAATAACTTTAAAACTTAAATTATTTTGTTTTTTTCCTTTTGTTTTTTAATACATTTGGACCCAAAATATTAATTGCAAAAAACTGGCTATAATTATTTTTATGTAATTATCTGAAGATGTGTTTTTAAATTTTGTTTTCGGTTTCGGTTTTTGTGTGACTTGCATTGCATTTCATTGAAACGGCGTCAACTCAGTGAACTGCATCAATGTCTCGTTGAGCACGGGAGATTTTTAACTTATCCTTAGGCGTATGATCATCGCCGGATTCAAGCGCAAACATTTTCATCTTCTCTTTGAACGAGAGCTTTTCTGGCACAGCTTCAGTATTTCGCTGTTGCTGCTGCTGTTGTTGTTTCTCCGCCAGGCGTCGTTGTCGTGGATCTCTGTTACGATTTAAGGTTAGAAATCGATTCGTTAATTAATTCGATTAATTAAAAATGTATGTTTTCAGAAATTTACCTATAAACTTCTTGTGCGCCTATTACGCCTGGTGTTGATTGCACGGTTGTATTCCAAAGCGCCGCATCCGGTGTGGCGGGCATGGATGGCAACATGGAAGCATCTATGCTGTGTTGTATAAACTATAAAAAGACAATATTAGAATAAAGTTTACAGTACTTGCTCTCTCTCTCTCTGTATACTTACGCTTGTATCCTCGCGTATAATATCTAAGTCAGAAGTTTCATTTCCGTAATATTCCTCTCGCCCCGTCTTCGTCGTTGTCGTCATCAAATACGGTTGTTGTGTCGATGTAATAAAATTATTTTCTTCATCGTGAAATGAAACGCGTTTGTTATCACGCATCAATAGTGGCGGTGTACTGCTTAGACTGCCACCGCTCGTTGCCGAAACGTAGGCCGCATTCAATTCCATCGCTGATGTTGCTGTTGGTGATTGGTGTAGCAGATTGTTGTTAATATTATTGTTGTTGTTGCTCAGCAAGATACTGCTGGCTTTTTTAATGGCATTCTGATTAAGCGCATCAGCTGCATTATTACTGGTCGCCGTCTTAAGCAGACCAATGGCAGATGTGGAGCTACGCATTTTTTGTTGTGACATAATTAAATAGGAGCTATTTCGCTCTGGTGGCGGCGGCGGTGGTACAACAGATCCATCGTCCGATATATTATTGTTGTTACTAGTATTTCCGCTGTTGCTGCTGCTGTTGTTGTTGTTGTTATTATTGAGCGTCATTTGCGTCAGATCTTTTGCCAAACTCGAAATTGGATGTTCGGTTTGTAAATGGCGCTCATCGGCGAAACTGGCCGACTTTTGTGACTTTGATGGCGACGATGGCGCATTACTGCCGCCATCGGTGTAGCGATTGTTCTTCAAAATGCTTTTAGGCTGCACAATTGTAGAGGTTGTTGTTGTTCCACCACTGCTGGAGGAATTAACAATCGTTGTTTGTTGCACTGACTGCAACGACTCACTGACTTGTGCTGCAGAGTTTCGAGGCGAGGATTCGGCGGAGTTGTCGGCGTTGTTTACAACATTATCCAATACGGAAGCTATTTTAATTTCGGTTTGACGGAAGTTTGTGATCGGCGTTTGTATAGCGTTTGCTTGGCTTGCAAGGCGAAATACTTCCTGTACATTGTCCTTTTCGTAAGAAGGTTCACTTTCATCCTCCTGTTCCTCAATTTCCTGAGCGCGCCGCTCAAAATCACGTTCGAGTATAAGTGTTTTTAGTTGTTCTTCCTGTTGCGGCGTACGTTGCGATATCGCCGAGAGTTCGCCGATTTGTTGTTCGCGCCAATGACGAATATGTTCGCGTCGCATCTCGACTTCTTTTTCGCGTTCTTCCCGCTCCCACGGATTAGTGCCCATGAAGTTCTTTTGATGTTGCATATTGCTACCAACGGTGGGTATATAGCTGCCTTTTGGCGGATCAAGTGTACTGGCAACGTAGTTCATGCCCGGCACCAGTTGCTGTGTGGCCTTGTATAACGGATGAGTTGCGGTGGGCGGTAACGGCGGCTTATCGTCAACGAGCGATTGTTGCAACATGAACGGTTGTTGTTGCTGCTGCTGCATATATTGCTGATGTAAGCGTTGTTGCTGCTGTTGCGGTTTTGGCGCTGTTGTTGGTGGAGCTGGTATCTGTTGCGATTGCTGTTGTTGTTTTGTTGGTGACTGCTGCGGCTTCGGTGGCAGTGTTATGAAATTAGTTTGTTGTTGTTGTTGCTGCTGCTGGTAGTTTAAATGTTGTTGATTTGGCGAATGTTGCATGCTATCAATGCCGCTGCTATTGCCACCATATGACATTGCATCGTAGCGTGGATTTCGCCGCAGACTTTGCGCCGCCGGTGAATGCTGCTGATAGAGTGCCGCATCAACTTGGGAACCACCGTTCTGATAAGATAGATCACCAAGGCTCATATTAACATTTTGCATGCTCTGACTTGCTGTAATTTGTTGTTGTTGCTGCACCGTAGTCGGTTGCTGTTGTTGTTGCTGCTGCTGCTGTTGTTGTTGTTGATACATATTGCTAATATTTGGCATTGACGGTGCCATTAGCTGTTGCAATCGCAGCGAATGTTGATTCTGCATATCGCGATTAAAATTTTGTTGACTTTTAGTGCGGTTGCCCATCGTCAGAGAACTACCTCCGTGTGTTTGCAATTGCGAAATATTTTGCTGAAGATGCTGGTGCTGCTGCTGTTGTTGCTGCTGCTGCTGCATTGATAGACCATTATTCAAATTACTGCTGCTTGCGCTGATATTATGTGGATGTTGTGAAAATTGTTGCTGTTGCATGTGTATATGTTGCTGACCCAATGGCGAATTTGTATTTGGCTGGCCAGCACCCAATGCGGTACTGTTGCTGTGATAATATGCGGATACTGGACGGCTTGGAGGCATATTAGAGTTCAGTTGTTGGGATGTATTCAGCGATGTATGATGTAGATGCTGTCCTGCTTGTTGTTGTAGAAATTGCTGCTGTTGGTGCTGCTGGTGATGTGGGTGCGATTGTTGCTGTTGGTTCAATCCATTTGCTGCTGACAAAATTGGATTTTGAATTACGCTGTGAGGGGAATTTCCATTGTATGTGCTCATTACGGAATGTGATGGCATTTGGGGTCTGAAAGAAAATCAAATTATTCATTTTAGATGATGACGATCACACAAAACGCTTGACAAAATAAAATTTGAAATACAAACAAATTCTTGCTCAATTTAAATGAATAACTCAGGTGCACTTAAATAAATAAGAAGAAACATTTATAACCAAATCCCTGTTTTAATATCACAAAAACTCCTTCACTTCAAATGCATCAGCAAGTAAGTTTCTTTTCCATTTCGTGGTTTACAAAAGTAGTTGTTTCGTGACTTATTTAGAAGGATGCAAAAAAAGGTGTGAAGTGTACTTTTTGTATTTCATAACAAGCTGACTCGACTCCAGTCATGAACAATTCAAGCAATTTTCACTAATTACTCAAAGGTGTACGTGCCCAGATTTAGAGTGAACATTTTGTGATTTGTGTGTATCATAAAACAAAAAAAAAAAAAAAAAAAAAAAAACTCTTGTGTGAACAAAAAAAAAAAAAAATTGAGTGTTGTGTTTTGGGTAGAAACTAAACGAAAATGCGTATATAGTCCATTCAAATTGGACGGACACGACACACAACACAAATTACACAAATTACTCACGTACATTTGCCATTTCTAAAAGTTGATATTCTCGTTTAATTGGTATAAAACCATAGAGCAATTTCTTTAAACGCAAAGTTATCCTACGCATGCAATCCAAGCACAAATAAAATGAAGGCAAAAAAGCAACATAGAAATTCAATAAACGGATTAAAAATTTAAAACAAGTCAAAAGTTTAAAATATCAAAATGCGACACAAATGATATAACAAAAAAACTTTTTAACAATTGTGCAAAAACAAATTCAAAAAAATAAAAATAAAAAAAATAATGTTTAATATTTAATTTCTATGATTTTTGAACTGCAGTTCAGACCAAATTGTATACAAAATTCTGTGCAAAAAATGTTAAAATGAAGTACAGTGGACTAACTGTGCCAAAAAGACATAAATTCAGTTCAGCCTTACTAATAGACAGTTAGGAATATTTATTTAATAATAATAAATGGTTTCTATGTCCGCTATGGACATAGAAAACATCCAACGGATGAGTCCCAAACCGGTTTCATTTGTAAGGCAATAATGCAAGTAAACTAAAATACCCCCAAAACAATGCATTAGACACATTCTTTTCATTGAAGAAGCCCATTTTCTAATTTTCCCATACAAAAATGTTTTGCTTTTTTATATGCTCTTATTATACTAGCCCCAAAATATTGTGGAAAAAAAAACAAAAAAAAAAAAAAAAACAGGTGCAAGCACAGCGTACCCCAACATATTATCAAATCCAAAAATCAAAAAAAATGGTTTTTTAGTATGTTTTTATGTTAGCCCCAACATATTTTGGTTTGCAAAAAAAAAACAGTAGAAGTGATTCGAAAAAGAGCCGAAAGAGAGCCGTATTAGCACACGCCGGGTATCATAATTTTGAACTTTTCATTGCAAGAACTTGAGCTCTCGAATTAAATCGTATCGATACGCATTGTTGCATCAATAATTTAAGTCGTTACTAGCGATAGATTGTGTCTAATTTAGTAAAAATTAAAAAAAAAAATTTAAATGTTGTTAACGACGTATTTCAATTTTTAAATTTTATTAGATTGTAAACGAAATTTTTAAATGGTTTACAAATTTTTTTCAAATATATTTTTGACTTGTATCCAACAATATTTTTTGTAGGATTTCCTTTCTAGTTCACTCACAATTTTTAACAAATAAAATTTTCGCAATTGTTTATGTCTTTATAACTACTGTAAAGTTTTTTTTAACTCTATTCTATTCTCTTTTTGAATGCTGACAGTTTTGTAATGCAAAATTTATTGCATTTAAAATTCAGTACATACCTTTCAGTTAAAATCGGTTGACTTTGATTTTGTGCACGATACACGCTCAAGTTCTGATAGAATCCTTGTTCATTGTTGTTGCTGCTGTTCAAACCGCTTGTGTTAGTGTTGTTGTTGTTGTTATGCAAACTATGTGTACTTCGAGATTTTGAGTTGGCCATAGCTGCGATGGTGAAAGAGAAAGTAATTAAATTTTAATAGTTTTTATGCAAAACGACCAGAATAAAATGTTCAAAATTCTGTTCAAATGGATATTGGGGCAACTACATGGCAATTGAAATACATACTATGTACATAAAGTGGCAACAGAGATAGAGAAAGAGAGAGAGAGAGGGAAGAGGAAGAGAAGGAATACAACTTACAGATAGTACTAGATCCCGTGTGATGATGCAATGCAGGCACCGATTTACTATTAGACAAATTGCCATTGTTCATGTTGTTGTTATTGTTAGCTATGAGAGGGCCACCAATTGATTTTGCATCAGCGCCCATTCGTGTTAGGTCGCGCTCGGACATGCGGCGATTACCTGTTTGCGATATAGCCAAATTCGATTTTCACCAGGATGTGTTGTCGGTAGTTTGGATTTTGGTATTGGTTATGTGTAAAATCCAAAACAAAAGAACCAGACCAGACCAGCATAATTGATCAGAATCCCACGTATTAGTGCGTTATTTTTTTGTTTTATTCAGGATGTGCGTAAATAAGGCGTGTGCATGTAAAGTGTTTTGAAAATAAATCGAAACAAATAAGTAAGTAAATATTTGTAAAGAGCGATTTAATATTTGAAATTTTGTGCAAATAATGTAATACAATAAAAGCTTTATAATTTATTCACAAATATTAAATTTAAATTAAAAAATACGCATGCAATTAAAGTTCTACGAAAAAGAAAAAACATTTTAAATTAAAATACTCTTCACATAAAAGATTTGGTTTTTACGGCAGCGGTCAAAAAAAAAAAAATTGTTTATAAGATCTTTCCAAAAGCAAATAATAATTGCAAATTGATTGAAAGTCAATTGATAAGTTTAAAGTTACAAAACAGATAAACAAGCGGACGTGAGTTAAACAAGAGTCAAGTTATTCTTAATTGAACTTCAGAAATCATCTCTTTGCAATCATATTGAAAATATTATACGAGTACACAGCTACAACAAGTAGTCTAAAGAGTATTCAAATATTTTTATATACAAATTAAAAAAAAAAAAAAAAAAGAACCAAATTACATTTTACAACAAAAAGAAGCTAGAACAAAAACGCCAAAATAATGAAAATAAACACAAAGCATAATAGGAGGTAAACGACGCTACGTAAACATTTAGGAAAGACGAACAAAACAACAACAACCTCGATGCATGATTAGGTTGTCATCACGATGTGGCAGGGATCAAATCTGCATCAGCATCAGTATCCGCGCCAACATCATCGAGAGTCGCTGACACTCTATGAGGATGAGGAGGAGACGCGACGACTGTTTTAGATGATGTTGATGCCATTTTCGTTGTTTCATTACAATCACAATCAGAACAATCCGACGAGTCGCACGACGACAAGCAAGACGCAGATGATGATGACAACGTCGATAACGAGGATGATGAAATGGATGTTGTGTGAGTGCGAATGCAATGGGGACAACTTGTGCTTGACGCACAATTTCTGTTGTTGCTGGAACTAGTAGCAATTGTCGATGAATTTCTATTTGTTGCAGCAGCAAGAGACAAAAGAAACTTTGCACCAGTTGGCGAGGTATGTTCACGTTGATGATTCTGATTCTGATGATGATGGTGGTGACGGTGACTGTGACGGTGTCGATGACTTTGACTATGAGTATGGGTGTGACGACGTTGACGTTGATGTTGACCGTTGCCATCACATTGTTGACTATCAAGTTGTCGATTATGTTTCTGCTGCTTTCGGTGCTTAATTTGGCGCACTGTATTTGATTTGCGTGGGCACATCACACTCAGTCGACATTTCAAATCTCGTTTCAATTCCGGACAACTGTCGTAACACTTAAAAAGTTGGCAATCTGTTGCCGACAGATGCTGCTGCTGTTGATGTCGATGCCTGACTCAGACTCTGATTATAATTATTATTGTTCTGTTGCTCCGTGCTCTCTATATGCAGATTTTTACATTTGGTACAACAAGGACAATCACAAGTTACAGTTGTGCAAATGGATACTTTTGCGGCTGTCGAAGGCGAGTATGATGAGGAAGTTGCGTCTGCTTTTACGGTACTAAAACTATTGGAAGTGATATTTTTTCGATGTTCGGTTTCTGTTGAGGAACTTTTATCAGGCGCTTTAGTAGCACCATTTTGGTCATGTATATTAATATTGTAATCTTTGCCGCTCGTGCCAAAAATGCTCCATTCTTTTAGCTGCTTAAGTATGTCGCATTGCTCTTGTTGCGTTAGCACCTTTTCGCGCTGTGCTGTCGACGAAGCTATTTGCTTGGGCTTAGTGCATAGATCCGATGTCGATTTTGAGTGCTGCTGTTGCATGGCACCCATATGGGGCATACGACAGCTGTCAAAAGTTTTGTGTACATTAAAATATTCGGCCATTTCGCGCACTTTACCAGCGCCATAACCCTTTTCGAAGCTGTGCTGTATTTGCACATTTTCGGTCAAAGGTTCATTGTCATCATCCTTGCATTTGCAGCTATCAGAAGTAATTGCTGCCTCGATTGCCGATGCCGTTGCCGTTGCTTTTGCAGACGCAGTTGTCATGGGGAAGTGTATATTGGCATGACTCGATGCACGTCTGGTTGTTGTGGAACAGTTATAGTTGCTATGTACAGTTAGTGAGGAGGAACTTTCAATTTCATACAGATTAGGAACTTTAATAGTAACAACGGTATTGGCGGTTGCAGGCGACGACGACGTAGGCATAGTACTTGACATGGTCGTGTTAGCTGTGGATGAAGTGGCATAAGCAGACGCAGTGCAGTTTGTGTTATTTACAAGTGCGTTAGACGACACAGACGCGATTGCAGACCTTTTGATAGGTCCATTTAGACCACCCGCCGATGTAGCGCGATTTGCATTGAGTTCGCGCCGCGGCTTACCACCGCTGCCATCGCCGGATTGACGCAACAATGGCATTTTCTCAATTGACTCACTCGATGAGCGATTACTATTCGAACCAGAGCCGCCGGAGTTGTACTCGGCGGAACTGGAATGTGTGGTACGTTTTGAGTTTAATTCGCGGCGTATTTTCTGAATAAGTGGCACGCGTTCGCCACTGCCACGTTCCCGTTCGAGCGACTCTGTGGACGAACGATTGCTATTGCAGTAATTGCTAATGGCATCATGTGTGTGATATTTACGATTGATGCTGCTGCCGCCAGCGGCGTTGCTAGACTCCTTAGTGCCAGCAACGCAGCCACTGACGGCAGCACTTTGTGTTTCTTCGAGATCGAAACTGACCGTTTTACGATACCCCGCCACAGGATTACGTTTCACTGTAGACATAATGCCACCGCCGCCAGCAGTAGTGCGTTTCTCCGCTTGACTGTTTTGTTTGTTTTGTATATTAGGAGGAACATAAACGCACGAGGCTTCCTCCTCGGTAGGAGAACCATCGTCGATGAAAGGAATTTCGTCGGTATCACCAACCGAGGCAATACCATCTTCGTTGAGCGGCTGATGTACTTCAGTGTAGGAAAAATTGGTAAACGATTCATTAGATGCTGCTTTCGCATTGTCAGCTTCCTGCTCAGGTACTGGATCGGTGTATTCTTCTATATAAATAGATGGTGGTGGAGTAGCGTTATTGGCGTTCATGGTGTTGCAGGTACTGTTTGCCCGTCGACGCATCGGGCTGGGTTGATAGAAAGTGTTAGCGAGATTCTGTTCATTTGATATATATAAACTGCTGGCGGAGCGGGCAATTGGACGTGTATCGCGATATCGGGGATCTATATGAAGCTGATGGCCCTGTGCGCAGAGTTCTTCCTGCAAGCAGGAGGCGCTCAAACGACGCATTGGCGGTGAAGTGGCACGCATACAAGCGAATGATTCACGACGACTGCGATTCAAACTGTCGTCTGAGACAGATGCAAAGTAGCGATTGTTAAGCTGATAGGAGGAATGGCGTCGTTGTTGTTGTTGAAATTGCTGATTTTGTTCAAGCAGATAGTTGGGTTCTTCTTTGATTTTTATTATAATTTTATGTTAGTTTTGTTTTTTATTTCATATATTTTTTTTTTTTATTTTTGGGGTTATTTAGCAAATATGGCAGCATGTGTAGAAGGAATTTCATAATTTAAAATTAGCTTTAATACATTTACTCTTGGATATGAGCAATATTTCAATGTGTTTGCATATTTGGTTAGTGTGTGTTTGGTTACATGTAAAGATCTTGTCAGAGGCGCACATCCTCAGTGTGCCTCGGACAACCAGCACCAGTAATTGCATATCAATGAAAATGTTTTTGTGTGTGTGTGTGTGATTGCTTAGGAGGATACGCATCTACTCACCACGTTGAATAACCGGACTTGGCTGTTGCAGTAGCGTGGCAAGACCATGATATATGGCACCTTGTTTGGCCACCTCTAAGGTGACTACTGGTCCCGTACGCACTAAATAGTCAGCAGCTCTACAATTTAAAAAAAAAAAAAAAAATATAGCTTTACTAGAATTAATCATAATATTTTAAAAACATACCGCTCCTGCGTAATACCAATTAAACTCTGTCCATCCACACGCAGTAGCTGATCACCCGCTTGTAATCGACCATCGGCATCTGCAGCGCCTCCAGGAACAACGCTTTTTATGTAAATACCTAAACGCTCTTGACCGGCACCTTTAGCGGCAACAATCGACAAACCCATACCATTCGAGTTCTTGTGCAATTTAATAACCTGAACCTCTGGTTGTGGCAACTTATTTGACATAGCGCTCGACGATCGTGCCTGTTTCGAAAAAAAAAAGCAGAAATCAAATTACATTTACATAGTTGCGAAAAAAATGATTTGATACTCACATTGAATTGATGCATGTAGACTGTCCACAATCCAATTGAAGTAGGTTGTGCGGCTAGTCGACACATGCCTTGCTGCTGTAGCGGATTCAAAAAATCTACAAGACCTGTTGGTATTCCACGTACAACATCACAACTGAAACCATCATCAGGCAGTAAAAGCGCCAAGTGTAACTCTGGCGACTCTTCCAGGCGCACTTCACGTCCATCGGCACGCGTCAGTTCGTCGGCAACCGATTCAGCCATACGTATGGCAGTATCCACAAGACTGCGTGGAATCTTTTCCTGCTGTAACAAAGCAGCCATTTGCAGCGAGTTTAGACGAAAACAGGAACAGGCAAGCTGTTGTATTTCCTCAACTGATGACTTCGGCGCTTGTAAAAATTGAGCACACTGATTGATCTTGGCAAGATGACAATCTGCAGCCAGTTCAAGACCCTGACGCTCAGCCCATAATTCAAGCAACTGTAGGCGTTCAGTCATCACTTTACCCCAGTCGGCGGTACACATATGAGAGTTGGCAACGATCTGAGACAGATTAAATTAAAATTAAAACGTTTTAAAAAAATCTCCGAAAAAAACAGAAACGATTTAATAAAAAAATTTAAATTAAATTGCAGTTAATTAATATAAAACAAAAAAAGAAAATTTGTCAACAAACTTTTCGTTTGGCTCACCGTATTAAAGCAGATCACATTGATGTAATGGAAAAGCTGTGAAAAAAGCTGAATAGTAAGAGCCGCATTTACACGACAACGTCTAAGTAGCGCCATAGCCGAACCAAGTACAGTGAGTACCAAGCCCGCCGCTGAGTCGTGATCGATGGTCTCTGATAGAAATTGATTCAGAGTCTGCGACAATTCCACACGGAAACAGTTTACTAAATTTCTGAACGCAGTCTGCACGCTTTCAGCCAGAACTTCCTGTGCCTGCACACTGAATGCACTTATATGGCGATCTGATTTGAGAAAATGTAAAAACTCTGAGCTATTGGCCATCCAGAAGGCAAGAATACGTGGATCCGAATACTGCTCTTGAACCACTGTATAGATCAGATTAGCCACATGATGCAGAAATATTGTAAGCTTGTGTGCACGTTCCGTCGGTTGTAATTCTGGACGATAATGAGTAGAGGCGCGATATCTGTAATGAAAAGTTATAGTCAATGTCAAAGAAAAAAACTTAATAAATAAATAAAAGAGATGAACTGAAATAATAAACGACCCTCGAGCGGAAACACATTTTTGTTCAATGTCAACAAATCGATTTCGTAATTCAGCTGGGAAATTGCTCATCAATTTGAGTGGAGTCATGTAAGATATTTACGTTGGAAACTAAAACAAAATACATAAATAAATAAAGCATACACATATGTACTTTTTCTCAAGCGGCAATGTGCTCTTTCCAATTTCACTAACTGCTTCTTTTCCTTCCTATTCCAAAATCTCTTCTCACTTGACTCAATGTGTAGGCCGGCCATTTTGCGTTGTTCCGGTTCATGAAAACAATGTCAGCATTTGCATTAATATTAATCTACTACAATTGGGTCACTACAGCATACATCATCGTAATTGATAGACAATTGTGGATTTTAACGCAAATGTGTTTGGTTTAAATTCGATATTCAAAGAATTTATATGATTATTTTGTTTTTAAGCATGAAAATTAGTTACTCAAATTGAACAATGATTGATTGATTATCAAAAAGAACGCTTCCGGAAAGCATATCGAATTATTACAGTCTAGATATAACTGCTATCGTTTGAAATAAAAAAATATAAAAAAAAAAAAAAAAATAGATTTCTTGCATTGCATTTCGACTGGAGATGAAAAGAAAAACAATTATATTTGTTATGGATTAAATTCGAACGGTCATCTTAAATCCGAACTTATGATTTTTATTTGAAGGGATCAAAATTGCTGTTAAAACAGAAAATTGGTAGATCATAATTGAGCTCAAGTTATGTGTTTTAAACCCCGAATTAAGTGAAAAACGAGAGGAATGAAGCGAACGATACGAAGAAATGATTTAGCAAAACGCTTATCGTTGGCGCTTGGCTGAAAGACTGGTGAACCCTAACTTTAAAGCTGTGAAATGTTCTCTCCCGTAACGTTGGATTCAACAGACACTATTTGCTCCGATTATCACTTTTTTAATCGATCCCACATCTCTGCAAATAGATGCGTTGTTTTAACGTCTCGTAATTCGTGTACCATAACGTTTTGAAAATAGACCTAACGCTTTGTCGTAATGTCTCAACCAGAGTTGCAAGATAGGCAAGTGAAAGCCCATTTAGTCTATACACATTCTAACTGTACCACTCAGGACAACATATGGAAATTGAGAGCTCTCCAAAAAGGATTAAGGGCAAATGCAAAGTTTGATATGTAAAAAAAAAAAAAAGAAATGAAAAGTTGGAAATTCATGTGAATTACAAATTTCTTGTCCGTACCGCAGCATACTCGTTTTATATACAATTTTGTTGAATTCTTAATCGATTGTCAATTTATATATTTTCATCTACGCATGTTTATCATAAGTAAAGGCACTAAAATCCTTTCTCACAAATAAGTGGTTGGATTCCATTGGCGCAGTTCCGTTGCGCGTTGCCCAACAATATGATGAGCTATAAATGATTTTACTTTCACATCCTTTGAAAATATGAACGCAATTAAATTTAAATTTTTAGATATGAAAAATTTATGCAGCTATAAATTATACGAGTCATTCGAAAATAAAGCAATAAAATTAAAAAGGAGATGAAATGTTAAATATTTACGACATGCCATAAATACAAACGACATAAAAGTAGCTTGGAGCAGCACGGCACATTCGAACCGAGTGAACATAATTAAAAATCTCTTAAAGCCAGACACAGAGATCTAGTAGCTTGCGAAAACAAGCGGATTAGGATAGCAGTGGGGGGGTATTAAAGTGTTAGAAGCGCTACTATTTGCATAAACATGCGATACAAACCTAGCACACAAGTAGAGCGAATAAACGGGCGCCAGCTTAAAATGTGGCGCATTGACATCCAATTCGCTGATTATGTGCCGCAAGAATAGCTCCTGATGCGTCTCCGGAAACTCCAGTACAGCTGGCAATATAGGTTCCTGGCCTTGATTTTCATTGCCGCCACTACCACCAACACCACCAACGGTCATGCCGCCACCAGGCAATTTTGGCGACCTGTTAATGTAAATGTATATAAAACATTGATAAGAAATTAATTTCATTTTTAATTAATTTAACATTTAAACAAAATAAAACAAAAAAATCACAAAAATAAATGCAATAAAAAATATTTAGCACACAAAAAGGTTTAAATTGCACGTTAAAAAAAAAAAAAAAAATAGAAAAGAAAATTAATCATTTACGCGAAAATTAAATTTATAATTTATTTATGAAATTGAAATACAAAACAACAGGACAGACTTTGGAGGCATTAAATAAAAATTTTAATGAAACAAGGACAAATTTAATGTTGAGCGACAATAAAATGAAATTTTGCTGTTGATACAATATATGCAAATATGCAAAATAGTTGTTGCTGTTGTTTTGTATTTGTTCTTGTTGTGACATTAACACGATGTGATTATGTATAACGAAAGGACATTTGTGATTGTTTTATGTGTGTATATGTGTATGTGAATGTGTGAGTGTAAATTGTATGCATGTAATTGAATTATTGCACGTAGTTCACTGTCGAATTTATTAAAAATTTTGGTTTTTTGTTCAATTTTTATTAAAATATTTAAATTTTAAACATTTCATCAACTTTTCATCTTTTACAATGCTTACCGTTCTTGACTATTTGAACCGCTCGATTTAAGACTCGATATAGATTTTGTCTCATTTTCCAGATTACCTTCAATACTTTGATTATCATAGCTTCCAATGGCACCACCACCTACACCACCATGTTCCTGACCATTTTTACTATCAACTACATCGCGTAACGAGTTCAATGTGTGCTGCTCTGTTGCAGCAGCACTGTTACTGGTCGTCGTGTTGTTGTTGTTATTGTTGTTGCTTGAGGATTGGTGTTGATGCTCATATTCACTTTTATGCGTCTGATGATGATAATGTTCGTTTAAATGGTTCATACGAATAAATAATAAATTATTAATGTTCTGTTATAAAAGACAGACAGACAGAGAGAGAGAGAGAGAGAGAGAGAAAAAAACTACTATCTTTTATTACAAATACTTACCGAACTGAGTGCGCCATCCTCATCATTCCAGGAGCCAGGAGATGTTGGTGAACGACTATTGTGACGTTGTTTTTGTTGTTGTTGTTGTTGTTTTATATTTGCAACCATTTCCGGAATATTGTTGTAGTGTAACGTTGCGGTTTGTTTGTTTATTTAACAATGGGCGTGTGTATGTATATACGCGTTTGTGTGTGTGTTTATTTGTATGTGTAAACATTGGTTGATAGGCGGTAATGAATGTATGTATGCGATTTTGGTGTGTGTGTGAGTGCATGATTAATGTTTAAAACATAAAAATTGAGGATATATAACAAACAACACAAAACGATCATAATAAAATGGTGAAAAAATTTGTAAAAAAAAAACATCAAAATAAATAAATAATAAAAAAAAAAACACAATGAAAAATTAAATAAAATTTATATGCTTTACTATGAAAAAAAAAAGGCAATTTGTTCAAGAAGTGTGTCGTCTTAGTTTAGAGCTCAACTATTGTATCTAAAGAATCTTAAGATGTAATAATTTTGAAGGAAAAAGAAGATACTAACTTCTTCATAATCGAAAAACTTTGATAAATTATAAAACATGTCTCGCTTCAAACGTCTCAGTGTGTCAATTTGACGCTTAGGAATAATAAATTCATATTCTATTGGTTTAAATTTGAGCGAATGGAATAACAACAGACAAAAGGAGGAGTTACAGAACTCATAAAGTATGAATGTTCTTTTCTTTTTGAAAATATTGAACTGAGACTCGAAACTTAAGCCTTTGTCAGCCTTAGGCAATTTTACCCAACTTCGAGTTTTACATGAAAAGTTTGTAATTTTTAAAAAAGACCACGAAGGTCACTGATAAATTTCTTGGTCGAAATAAAATGGCACCATATGACAAACTAGTTTCAAATTTTATTGTTCTAGTATTTCCAATTGAAACTAAAAATTAACTTTCAATAATTGACCTCAAGTTGTCTTAAAAAGTTCAAAGTATATATAAAACGATTTATTTGAAATATGGAGAAATAATTCTTATGGCAACCCATGTTCAGAAAATTATTCATGCTTGCGAAGGGACCATGGTTGAGAATAATAGTAAGCCAAAGAACTGGCAGCGATCACAGCTATGATTCAATTGCAACTATGGTCACTCCAGAAGTTACTCAACCTTCTAGTGTCCTCGACACCAGCCACTGACTACTGTACGTCATACCCCAACAAGAGTACAAAGGGAAGACCTACCCCAATATGAAACTAACTTCATTAAAATTTACACAGACGGGTAGAAACTCGAGGGAAGGGTAGGAGGAGGTATCTTTTCCCCGGACCTGGAGACTTCCCAATCACTGCAGCGTTTTTCATCTTTTCGGATAGTCAGGCTGCCCTAAAAGCACTTGACTCTTACAACAATACGAGGTGTGTTCAAACATTATCGCGAATTTTGAATTTTCGCGGGTTACGTATATTCAAATTTCGATTTTTTTGTGGCGTTATGTTGGTACTCATGTCTCTCACTTATGCCGACAAGCTCGGCCATTTTGAATGTTCACTTAATTGTTGACAGCTGCTTTGCTTGCACGTGTTTTGGATCGTCTTCGATTTTTACCTATTCAAAAAAATGGATCAAAGAACCTGTATCAATTTTTTTTTTCTGAATGGAATAAATGGAATAAAATTGTTGAAGAAGGCTTATAGGGACCGAGCTTTACCAAAATCAACAACATTTGATTGGTATAAATTGTTGAAAGAAGGTTGCGAACGTGTTGAAGACGAAGAGAGCCCTGGTCGACCATCGACCTCAACGGACGATGCTCACATCCAAAAAGTAAAAAAATTAGTGCTTGCACACCGTCGATTACCTATGAGAGAAATTGCTGATGAAATTGGCGTATCGAATGGATCAATTAATACAATTTTAAAAGGATGTTTTTGGGCCTCAAACGTGTCGAGTCTCGATTGGTACCAAAAATGATGATTTTTTTTTAAAAACTGTAGTGATTTTTCGTGACTTTTTTCCCAAAAATCCAACCAATATCGTTCCGCAACCACCGTATTCGCTTGATCTGGCACCGTGTGACTTCTGGCTATTCCCAAAACTCAAGAGACCACTCCGGGGAACGCGTTTCGAGTCGATTGAGGAGATAAATGCTAAATTGAAGAAGGAGCTGATGGCTATACCGGAAAGGGACTATTTGGCATGTTTCGAGGATTGGAAAAAACGTTGGCATAAGTGTATTTTATCGGGAGGGGATTACTTTAAAGGGGACAAAATAGATATTCATGAATAAATAAATAATTTAAAAAACAAAAACACAAAATATGCGATACTTTTTGAGCACACCTCGTACATCCAAATCTATCTCCCAGTGCTGCACTTCTCTCAACGATATGGCTGAGCAATGGGATATTTGCCTCACTAAAAAAAGGTAAAGTAAGTTTGAATAGAGACTATCTTCTATAATCTTTAAGATATTTCGTTTCATTCGGCAGGCAGCAAGCCTAGCTCAATTTAACTTTCGATGCTGATCAAGAATCTATATACTTTATTTGTCTATCATGCCCCCTTCTGTCTGTTGTATTCTTTTACCCTAAGTGTATTGGGAATACGAATGTTAGGTGTACATACTAAAACTTATTAAAGCTACATAAATAATATATACTACGTAGAAATAATTCTCTATTAAAGTTTTTACATCATTTGCGTCATTTACGAGGCATTTACTAGTTTAAGAGAAAATGTTTGTTTGAACTTGATTTTATTTCTTATATTTTTCGCAATTAGTTTAATTTTAATTTTTCAAAACTTGCATTTTGAGTTCCATCAAATAATTTTTACTAAAAAGTTATCACTTGAGCACACTTTTTGAACAAATAAATTGGAATATAAATGAATAGTTTACAACATAAAAATTGTTTTCATTAAAACAACATAAATTATTATATTAACAACATTTAGCATAATAATTACAATAAATGAAAACATAAATTTATTTCCAATAAAATAGAAAGAATATTTCCAGTTTTTCACTCACCTTTCGTAAAGACATGCCGAATCCAATTGTGATTGTGACAGGGCCAAATTATAGCGACCATCTGTTGGTGAATCCACAAAACGATATGAGGCAACCCGTCCGAACATGACCACAGAACCGTTCTGCAAAATTCGAATAAAACAATAAATTCAAATCGATTATTTAAAAAATTTAATAAACCAAAATTTATTAATAAGAATTTAATTAATTCAATTACAATTTAGTTCTGAACGAAATATTCAAAATTTGAGTCTGTCGACTCGAAGCGCACAGAAACGATTGATCGCGCGTTGTAAACGTTTAATTCGGGGCGTTTCAAAATTATTGACTGTCTCCTCTCTGTGTGTCACAGAGTAGCAAAGTGTCAACTGAATGTTTTTTTTTTAATTTAAACTGGGGGAACGGATGAATAAAAAAGCATCATCGACGCCCCTTCTTATTTGTATTATTTATAAAATTAAAATTATCTGATTAGACGACTATTTACGCTATACTAAGTTTGTAAAACAAAAACAAAAAAAATGTTTTTCTCATTAAAGTATAAAATGCGTAACGCTGACAGACAACGCAATGAAATTTTCGATATTGTATAAAATTAAATTACAATTTTGCAAAAGCTTTCAGCTAATTGATCTGATCTGCGTACTGTGATGTGTGTTTTAATATTTTCTTTTGTTTTTAATATGCCAATTTCATTTTTGTTAAAGATCAATGAACCGAAACATTGAATTTTTCTTTATTTTTCTTTTGCCAAAAATCAATTGAGCTCAATTTACTCACAAGCAGCGAAATAGCTAAACAAAATCAGTTGAAGACAATAAAAAGTTATGTGGATTACGCAAAATATTTACGAAACGGAACAATTTGTATCTGTGAAATTGTTCGTTGTTGTCGGAGATAAATAAAGCAAGTTAAGCAGTAATAAGATAGAAACGCTACAATGATAAGTTATGTTTATTTGGATTCAAATTCATCAACCGGAAAATCAGAAAGTTTATACGAGTATAAAAAAAAAAAAAATAAAAAAAAAACATAAATACAAAACTTTTTCTTTTGTTTTTATTTTTGCTAATGTGTGAGAATTTTTGTTTTCATTTCGTATTCGAAAGTTGTCAAAACAAATGATAAATCAACGTAGGGTTCGGTTCATCCATTGAGACGTGCGTTGGTTTCACAATAAAAAAACATATGTGACATCTGAAGTATTGTACTAAACATACACATATGTGAGATTGAAGAGTCATTCAAAACAAATAAATTTCCGGAAAATTGCTCATTTCACGAAGTGAATTTAGTATTAAAAAAAAAAAAATTTATGAAAAACTCAGTTTTGTGGAACCAAAGGAAAGGTGGCAATTTATGTAAGTAAAAAATGTACCACCCAGCAATAGAGGTATCGGTAACTGTTCTTAAAAAGGAGTGGGTGGGGTAAATGTTTCGATCTAACCCAAATTATTCCTCTCATCGAGCTGATCATTGAATATATACCTTATCGGGTCATTCCGGCAACCTGATAACACCCGTTTTAAACTTTGTATGAGAAGAATTAAACAAATAAAAAACAATGAAAAACGTTAACTTCGGAAGAGTCGAAGCTTAAATACCCGTCACACGAATCTTTAAAGAGTTAAAGTGTCATCATCAATGGCTTAAATAGAACTTCAAGATGGGATGGGAATCAATGGTCTGAAACGACTCAAGTTTCTACACAATATTGGTATCAAATTTTATCAATAATTTTCTTAAAAATATTAGGCATAGAGAGCTAAGTATATAAAGGGCTATATGGGACTATTTGGGACTATATCTCAGAGCGGGCTTGGCATTTTGAATTTAACATACAAACTACCTAGGACCGAGAAAAGCTTTTAGTTTCGAGTTCCAGCTCAATATCTTAAAAACTGACCGAGCGAATCAACTCGCAACAGACAGACAGACATGGCTAGATCGACTCGTCTCATCGAGCTTATTAAGAATGTATATACTTTATAGGGTCTCTGATGCCTCCTTTAATGCGTTACAAACTGATAATACCCTTCAGATACCCTTCAATGAATTTTAAACTTAAGCTTTTATGAATATATGCACTCTAATCTGGGTAAAGCCATTTCTATTATCATTGTATGAATATACTACCCATATGACAAGGATCGGACTCAATTTCCACGTCACTGATTATCATACTTGAACGAATCAAAGTTTCGTGTGGCGGGTAATTAAGCTTTGGTTCTACCGAAGTTACCGTTTTTGTTTTTTTTTTTTTTTTTTTTTTTTGACCAGATATAATTCTTCGGATCCTACATAGGTATATAATTCCTCCAACGATAAGCAACCAATTTGTTTGGCTCTACTGTCGCTGTAGGTTTTGTTGAAGCAATTCATAATCATTGCTAAACATACGAACTATTTTATTTTAGTCAATATTGATTGCACCATCTTTTTGTGTTAAAAACAGGCATCTTTCATTGACTCAATGCGCCGATTACCTTAATTTCATCAAATAGGTAACTATGAATTCATTTTCTATTGAATTTATTTAAAGAGAAACACTTTTACTAACTATTTTACTCTGTTCAAATAAAGCATTTGAAATGCTCCATAGGGAAATTAGTTGGCGACTACGAAGAAATTGTGTCAGCAAACTAAGTTGCTATGCGAAAAAAAAAACATTAAAAAGCATAACAAGGACATGTCATATAATAGCTGGGATCAGGACTGAATGTTTTTTGTACAAAATGAAATTTGTGTAAATTAATTTCATAGATTTTTCCAGCATTACTAGACGAAAACTTACAATTCGATGGACAGTAATTCATTAGGAGAAATAGGAGAAACAAAATCAACTTGGAAGTCTGTTGAGGACATAAATGTCAAAAATAATTAGATGTAATTTTTATAGTTTACTAAATTGAAAAAAAAAAAAAAAAATGGTAAATAATTAACGAATTAGTAAAACGTAGACAACAACAAAAGCAATTAAGTAATTTCAATATCGAAAGTGTTCGAACATAGGACGGGTATGACGCCCTTTAGTAAATATGTATAAAGGACAATTCACTTAATAAAGTCAAAAACAGAAATGTCAACGCGTACTGCTACATTTATCTGAAGTACGCAATTCGAAAAATTAAATTTTCTTACATGCAAAATAGTCGGCTGTGATATGTGATGTCCGTTAACGAATGTTAGTGCATCCGTATGCAAAGGTGTCACTGTGCAAACACCTTCCAGCAACGAGATGAGACAATGGCGTGGCTGTATTGATGGTCCAAAAAGTTGCAGACAATTGGTGTTCGCAGAGCCAACTTCAACTGGATCACTGCCCAACTTAATGCGTCGTCCGCCATCACCGCTGTGTGTGACCTCGACCAACACAGGACCTTCACGATCACTTGTCAAGCTGTTGGTGCCGTTCGAAGCGCCCAATGGTTTTTTCTTACGCCGTCGCGGTTGTGAGTCTGCGGGTCGTCGACGCACATGAAACATAATTGAACCTGGAATGGAGAAAAATAAAAATAAGATTTATATACATTTTTTTTCAATTTGATTTTAAATAAAAAGGAAAAAAAAAACTTCATGAAATGTGCAGCATTAAAACTAAAAGAAAAGAAAAAAAATAAATAAATATTACTACTCGTCAAATTCATCTCAAAATAACAATTCTTTGTTTGGTGTCAATATTAACAAAAGCGCAAAATCAAATATTTAAATTGAACCCGGCAATCTATACACAAATGCTTCTTTTGAGTTGCATATCTCGATTAGTATTGCCGTTTCGGCAAATTGCGGCATTATTCAAATCTATTGGAATGCAAATGATTTGTTGACAGTCGCGTTCAAAATATGTTATGTGCTTGAGCAATTTTATTTTGAGTTCAATAAAATATTAACTGAATTTTTGTAATTTATTCGGATTCGTCTGATACGATATGTCGGATAAATAATTCTGAGTTGAGATTAAAAATGTCAATAAATTTACTTTAAATATTATTTTGTCAAGAAATTTGCATTTCTTAAGTCCTACATAATAATCTTTAACGAGTTTTATTTTTTGTATGTCTGTAGTGCTGATCTAAGTTCCTATGCCAAAATTAAGAAGTCTCTTAAATGGTTTATAGCAACGAAAATATAAATTTTCTCAAAATCATGAATTTCTAAAGTTTTCAAAATAATTGCAAGTTTGAGTATTTTTATTTCGTGGTAACACCTATGAGAAACTCAAATATTTTCGTAGCTCATCATACTCAAGAGACTCCCATTTCCCTTATTACGGTTTGTAAGCGTATTTTAAAAACTTGCGAGTTGACAATTGCAACGATTTTGTTTACCAAATCTTTGTATTCCGACTCAAAAAACTGTAAATAGATCAATTAAGATTTTACTCTTTTACTTTATTATGTTTTAGTTTAGTAGAAGATCAGATTTTCGATTTATTTTGAGTATTTTTTTTTTTTTAATTTTTAAAACGATTTTTTATTTTAGTTTAAAAATTTTGAATTTTTCATCTTAAATCTCAATGGTATACATGTGTATGTATCTATTTTTTATAGACATGACTGTGCTGCGATGCATGTCTCCGACGAAAAGCTAAAAAGCTTTAAACAACAAACAAAAAAAAAAAAAAAAAAAAAAAAAACAATGCAATACAGCAGCATCATCAATTTCTGTTTCGATTTAAGTTTTTTTTTCGGGGGAGTTTCGTTTTTGTTTGGTAAAAAACAATAACAATGAGAATACTGACAACAAAAATGTGTTCTAGAGATGGGAGCAATAGACAGACAGATAGACCGGGACTGACTGTCAGATAGGCAAACAGACAGACAGACAGACAGATGAATAGAATATACGCATGGGACAGACAGACTGTTAGTTATACAATAAACTACAATAGAACTCATAGGCCCGTCAACAGAGCTTAGATATTTGGCATGTTTGTACATGAATGTTTTTGTATATGAATCTTTGTTCTAGATACATTTGTGAAAAAAAGTCGACGTCTACGACAACAAGAGCAAAAAATGAAGTCATTAGGGAGGGAAACATAATCTGGAATGATTTTCATGGTGCACATTAAGTTGTAGGACAAAAGTGATGATTCTAAGAATATTCGAATGAACTCGTTTATACTCGTATTTCTCTTATTCAATTTTAGTTTCAATTTTTGTTTTCGTTTTGCAAACGTTGTTCACAATTCGAATAGAATGTTTAACGAAGCATGAAAAAAAGAAACAAAAAAAAAAAAAAAATTGTTTTTTTTTTTGTTTTTGAAATTTTAAAAATCACTTTGGGAATTAGACACAACGACAACAGTCAGTTCAGTTTATAAATTGGATTCATGCAGCTGGTTTCTTTATTTGGAATTTATTGTTTTTGTTTTAGAAAGTTTTTCGAAAACTTTAAATTAAGCAATAGATAGGTAGCTACGAGTGTTGACACAAAAAGCACTTTCGGTGATTTTTCCAACAGTGATTGAAAGTAGTGATTTGAGATTTTTTACTTCCACAGTGAACATGTTAAGTTATCGGCGATTTTGTGTATCGCTCTTCGCGAACACTAAAATGGTTCATTTGTCAATGATTGGTGCTTTTATCATTCTTCACGAATCATTCATATTCGTTTGAACACTGAACCTGTACAAACACATTAGTACATTTGCCAGTCACTTAATTCGTCAAAACGTGCAATTCACTAAAAGCGCGGTGTTTTGAAATTATTGAATGGTGAAAACGCATCGAAATGAAATAAGATATTTTTTATACAAGAAAAGTAAAACAAACGACAGAATGCAAAAATGTTTTCTGCCAGACTATCGTTCATAAGAAGTATGACAAGCTTAAACGGCAATTACAATTGTTTTTCGCTACTATTCTTTTGTGTGTAATTTTAATTTTAACAATAAAAACAGTGTTTCATTTTTCAATAAATTAAAATAAAGTCGGTTTGTTAAATTGGTGTAGCAAAACAGTTTAGTTGACGGCGAGTTTGCGTATCACTCTTCGCGAACAGTGAACCCGTTCAGTAATCGCCGATTGTTTTTCTTCGAGAACAGCGCTTTTGTCACTGTTTGCAGTCACTGCGATTTTCAAGACGTAGTCACTAGCCAAACTGCGACTCAAAAACACTCATTTTCCAAAATAGTGGGTACTTTCACATGAATTAGAGATCAAAAGTTTGTACTTATATTGAGCAGTAACCAAAAGTTTCCCAAAACGGTATATTTAGAATACATTTCCTAATATCTTATCTTCGAACAAATATTATGTAATTTTTATTTTAAAAAAGTTTATGGAAACTGAACAAAAAAAAAAAAAAAATTTATAAAAAAAAAAAGTTATCCGGGAATAGTTTAGTTCTGATTGCATGTAAATGACAAAACGCAAAAATATAAAAGCAACAACAGGTGAAATGTCAAAAAAAAAAACAAGATTTTGAAATACCTCTTTTTCGAAACCAAAAAAACCACATAGTTTGCTTACAGCTAAAATAAACAAACCAAATAAATAACTTAAACTAAACTGACATGTTTGATGGGGATGAGGGAGATCAGCAGCGGCCAAGCCGGAAAGGAAAATGCAAATTAAACGAGAAATTAACACGTTTTCGGAAGTTCAAAATAAAATAAAGAATTTTGATAGCGACGTGTCTGTTCAATGATAATGTAGGATCACGTTTGATACATTCCGCCGGGCAGATGAACTAAAATGAGATCTGTAAAAAAATTTGATCAAATGACGATCTTATCATTCATTTAGATCAAAATATGCTTTGCGTCCTCTCTCAGCATTTAAACGATGTTCTGATAAATTGATATTCGAATTGGCAAGACTACTGCATTCTAAAAATTCAGCTTTATAAGCTCCTTGGCCAAATTCTACTAATGACTTGTATGGCAGCGAATTGAGATATTTCGATTATAAGTGTTCTTGCGCCTATTCCACGCCTGTCAAAAAGATTAGCGAGCCCTGTTAGAGTCATGAAAACGTGACTTGGCTATATTTCCAATAAATTAATTATGAGTATTTTATAAGATTCTAAACTTAAAGAAAAATCGACATACTTTTGCTCGAATGCAGAATAGATATTGCCTGATGCCATACCTAACTAAATAAAAATTTAGATATCTAATTAAATATCATCGTTTGATTCTAACGAAATAGAAGCATTACTGTATAAGGCAAATTCTGTATCGTTGAATACGAGAAAACCAATTACATATTTATACCATTAATGAAAATGTACACAAGAAATAAGCATGTATTAACCTACAACAAAACTATTAAAATATATACAGAAGTTATAATAAAATTATATCTATCATATACATACTATAGTATATATACAAATTAAAAAAGTAGAGAAGTAGCATTATTCATGGAAAACATTAATAAAAGAATAAAGGAATAAAAGGAAAAACTACTAAAACTGATGGCGAACATTTCCGTTCAAGTGCATTAAAACCAAATAAAGTTGTCCTTGGCAGTTAACATTTACAGAATGAGACAAACAATTCGAATGAAAAAGACAGAAGCAACCTAGGAAAATTGTCTCCATTGATTGCAAAGGACGATGTGTGTATGGATGAATGTGTGTGTGTGTATGTGCGTGCGTGTATCTGTCTGTCTGTCTGTCTGCCTCACTGTGTGAATGTATTCGGCGTGATATAGTGCAATTAAATTCAATACAAGTAACCAAGTTAAATATTCTTATTGTTTTTATTGTATTCTAGAATATATCCTGTCTATAAGCAAATGTCCTGCAAACAATGTATGAGCGTTGCGAACAAAAACAAATTATGCGAGAGTAGATTCAATTATTTTTAAATAAAAAGAAAATAAGGAAAGGTTTTTAAATTTAGAATTTTCTCCTTTTAATTTTAATTTTTTACCAAAAGTAAATGAAAACACTACAATCCTTTTTATAAAAAATAATTCATTAATAGGTTAAATGGAAAACAATTTAAAACAAGGAAAAACGTTAACTTCGGTGGAATCGAAGCTGAAATACCGTTACATGGGCGTGTCGTCTTGGTTTTGACCCTGGATGACCAAAAAATGTTTTTACCCAATTGGGAGCGAGTACATTCATAAATAATTACTATTTAAAAAAAAAAAAATCGAAAAAAATCGATAAGTTTGTATGGGGGCTATACCTAAAAATGGGCGTGGCACTCTCATTTTCGAACTTAACCTAGTCGTTGCCGAAAAAAACTTAAGTTTAAAATTTCAGCCCAATATCTTTATATCTTCATCGAAAAGATCGCATAGCAACAAACAGACGGACAGACGGACATACAGACGGACATGGCTAGATCGATTCGTCTCATCGAGCTGATCAAGAATATATATACTTTATGGGGTCTCCGATGCCTCCTTCAATGCGTTACAAACTTTTTGACAAACTGAATATACCCGTTTACACTATGTGTAACGGGTATAAAAAGTCTTATATCAGTTTAAAATTTATTTCCATTGTTTAAAGAACAATCGATAGCTTTATTGGCTTTAAATTAAGTTAAGCAATCGGTTTACACCATAAAATTTAATTTACCGGTCCCTGGTCTTTTTGCGTAGACCAATACTATTGAAAAAAAAAAAAAAAAAAAAAACAAAATATAAAAAAAACTTCTCTCGCAGATGAAAAATAAAAATTTTCACAGAGGAAAAATTGACAAGGACGCTTTGAAAAATAGAGAGCAATCGAGTTCAAAACTATTAAATCAGTGAAATTGCTTTTAATGTCCGCATGTGTGTGTGTGTGTGCGTGTGTGAGTGAGTGTGTTTGTAAATAGATAGAAGAAAACGAGAAAATTGATTGAGAACACACATACCGAACACGAACACAAACACACTTTCACTATGTACACAACACAATCACTCCGTCGTTACAAACACAATTTGTTCTTTGTGGAAGGTATCCATAAAATTGACTCAAACGTAACGTAACGTACGGACGAGATCAACAAGCCCACAAAACAATACAAACAAAAATCGTAAGAAGGCTCAACGGTAGATGGCGGGGAGTGATGTCATGAAGAACTTAAGTGAGTCAAGTGGTAAAATTGCATAACAACTTGCATTGACTGCAGCTATGAAATGCTTCACCTTCAGTAAATATGTATCCGGAACTCTCATACACAACAACAACAACAACATCACAATCACCTTAAAGTATCGATAATGTATGTAGTATGTGGCTTTTTCCTCTTTAACACTTCAACGTAATTTGTGTGCATCAATGAAAACATTTTGCCATTAGCGCAATTTTATTTTATTTAATTTTATTCTATTTTACATTCTTACTGCCTTAAGGGTCATTAGATCGAATTAAAAAAAAAAGAAAATATTTAATTGAAATAAAAAAAGTAAATACTCATTTTAATTAGCGCAAATGGTTTTCTTTGCTTATATTACACACTAACTTCAATGGGTACCCTTTAGTTTTGCATAAAAAATTCATTTATTATAGACTTTGGTTTAATTTATGTATTTTTAGAAACTTAAAGCATGAGTACCCTTCCTGCGCTTTACTATTTTTTCTTGGCTTAATAAATTTATCGAAAAACTTTGTATTCTGTAGATACTTGACATTTTGTTAAACTTATCATTTATTTCGTCCTTAAAAAACAGTAAAAACAAACCATTTTTAACTTAAGAAAATTGTTTGATTGCAAAATAGGAAACAGTCCGAGCCTCAAAGTTAGCAGAAACTAATATCCTTAGTTTGAGTGCTTCAAAATAAACTAATTCCCCATTAAACCAGTTAAATGATGATGATGAGACAAGCTTTTGACCATATTTGAAATAAATCACTTCATAAATAAACATTTTTTTTAAGCAAATACTAAAAAAATTTTCGTTTTATTTCTATAAGGATTATATGCTATAGTGATCCCATCTCAGCCTTGGGTTCTCTTCTAAACATGGGTTGCTATTAATTTTTTATTTGATTACTTAGTAACTAACATAAAGTAAACATGTAGTAAATAAGGTGAATAAATCTCCGCAGATATAAGTTTCTGGATGAATAAAACTCACAATATAATTCTACGTTTTTCCAGTGTGGGTAAATCAGTCCAAATAACGTAAAGCAAAGAGAGAAACTGTTCTTGAAGAGATTCTAACTATGCTTAATAGACCATACATTGAGGACTCCAAACACAGGAGGCATATTCTACTATTAGGCGGACTAAAGAGGTAAATAATATCTTAGTGGTGTACGGATGATTAAACTCTTTCGACCAACGTTTAATAAAGCCAACTAAAACCCATAGCCTTGCTGCAAATTACTTCAATGTGAGTTGCAAACAAAAGTTTTGTGTCAAAAAGGTTATTAATATAAAAAAACACGCTTAAGGACCGAGCTTTCAATAAGGAATGTAGATAAAAAAGAGTTACTACGAGCAAACGATTTAACTTTTACACTTGGTAAAGTTAAGCACTAAACCATTGCGTTGACACCAACGATTAAGCTCATTAAGATTACTTTGCAATAAGTCATTGCCAGCAGTACATTAACGTATGATTGTATAATCTGGAAGATCATTTATAAAAAAGTATAACAGTAGTGGTCCAAGGTGACTACCCTGAGGCACACCAGAAAGAACTTCATTTCTGTTCGATGTACAAGAGTAAAAAACTACACATTTTGTGCGCGAAACGAGATACGATGAAATCCAATTTTACGAATTCGATGGAAAACCGAGGCACCTTAGTTTGTGAAGCTATAACTGATGGTTTACACAATCAATCGAATGCCTTGCTAAAATCTGTATAAATCACATCTGTTTTTGTAAAACCCAGATTTACTAAAGATGTTAATTCTAAGATTTTGGTAGACACTGATCAATTTTTAGAAGTGTTTATTACCGCATTTGACATAAAACGCTTCATAAATAATTTTTTCGTTTGTGTGTCGGGTATAAAAAGAGAGAAAAAAAAAACACATTTGTGTGTCAAAGTTCTCATAATCAATCAATAAATGTTATCATATTTCCCAAACGTGACACACAACCAAAGAAATGTTTAAATGACAAAGGTCCACAACAAAAAAATAATTCGTTTATGAAGACGCAATTTCGGTGTTACACTATATATAGCATATATAAAACCGAATTAAGTCTGTTTGATTAGCGGCGGAGAGATTAAGTACTAACATAAATTATTATAAATTGATATATAGTATTGTTGTACGTATGTTATGTACTATGTATGTAGTATGTATATAGAAATAGATACATGAATAGTAGATACGAATTGAAACGACATGAAACTTGATTGCTTTCGTCACAAAAAAAAAAAAAAATAATAATAATCGATAACTAAAATCTAATTAAAAATTAACGAGTTTCATAAATTACGTCAAATAAACTATTTACATTGACTAAGTAAATTACATAAATATTTTATTAGATGCCTGAAAGGAGATTTCCATGCATTTTACTGATAGTCAAAATAAATGAATTTTGCATCTTTTTTCTTAATATTTTTAAATAAAATTGTGTTTTATAACTTCATATATAAATTACTGTAATTTGAATTGTTGAAAGCTGTATACATATTAAATAGGTTTAATTAGGCTCAACGTAAAATAAAAAAGTTATTCATACAATTTTTTAATACTGAAGTATTGATTAATTTGGAACAAATTTGGATTACAATTTCTGTAAAAATTCCATTATTGGCGGTAGATTTGTAAGAAGCCATGTCTAAAAGTGGGCGGGGACACTGATTTTGATATACATACATAGTAAGCGTGGCTGAAAAAACTATAAAATAGGATCAATATCATCAACAAACTGTAAAAATTGATTAGCGCAGAAGTAAACAGATCAGATGGACACAGCTAGATCGACTAGCTTCATCGAATTAACCAAGAATATAAACATATTTATTTTATATGATCTATGATGCCTCTTTTCATATTTGAGAAACTTTCCGAATAACTCTTTATTTGTGTCACTATTTTTTTTTAATCTTTTAACTGTTTTCCAAAAGAATAAGTGTATATATTATCGTCAAAAACGCTGATATTAAAACTCAGGAGTAAAACTAATTATTTTTTATTTTAAAAAATGTTACACAATTTACTAGCAAAAATATTCGCATCTGAATATGTGAATATTTTTATGTTTTACAATACGATTCTCGAGTTGACTAAACACAAGATTATATATGTACATTTATCCTTTTAAAAGACACTTGCTGTGCGAAATGAGAGTGAATAAAATTGAATTTATTCCTTTGTGCTATGAAAAATGTGTGGCATGTAGAAAGAAAATTGTAGCAAATAAAAATATTTCAAAATAGAATTTAAAACAGAATCTTTAGCAGGAAGTATACAACAATATTACACTGCAATGATATGTAGCAACACGACAGGATACGTGTTCAATGAATCTTTGTAAAAAAAAAAAAAAAACATAATAAATAAATATTAACTTTTTTTTTTTCTTGCTGTAAGTGATTTTATTCTGCGTCAGGTGAAAATTCAATTTACGCAAACACAAAAAACGGCAACGAAAAAATAAATTGAAAGTCGTGTAAAAAATTAAAACAACAACAAAAACAACAAAAACACAAACGGCCGCAGGAGCTTTAAAATTTATTGAAATTAATTTATAATAAAAAAAAGAAAAAAAAAAGAAATGTAAGCCAAAAAAAAAAAAAAACACTTTCGACGATTACAGCCACGACAACAGCGAAATTCTACGAACCGAGTAAGCAACTGACTAACTGACTGACTGAGTGAGTGACTATGTCCTGTGCCTCGAAGCAATTTAGTCCTCGCCAACGTCGTCGTCGTCAATGTTTGTCGTATTCTGACCACTTCTACCGTCGCAGTCTGCGTCACACTTGCACACAACGACGCAGTCATAACAAAAACAAAAAATACGAGGATAACTGATGAGCAATGAGCAATGCGTTTAAAATAAAAAAAATAAAAAAAAAAAAAAAACACGTTTACTACACAACGACAGCGTAAATGTCGTACAATAACAAAAATGTTGAAAACAAGAAACTAAAAAAAATGAATATGATAAAGAAGAGCTTGAACAGAACACAAAAGAATATAACACAAAATAATTCAAAAGAATACATTCACCGTTCTCTGAATAAGACTGTCAAGAGTCAACGTCAGCGCCAGCGCCAGTAGCAGCACTAGCGCCTGTATGCATGCTTTGGAAAAAACAATAAAAAAAATATAAACGAAAAAACGAACAAGCAAAATTTTGAGTGTGTTGATACCGAAGCATTAATACAGTCCAATGGAATTTCAAAGCGTAAGATATTCTAATAAAACTTACATGGACTGAATACAATCTGTGCAAAGAATCATATATGGTGAGCCTAACGACCTGTTACAGCTACCTTTTATACAATAGAATTCGAAATTGGACTGCATTTAAACTGCAAATGGTGAGACAAATGCTGTCTGTCTGTCTATATTTATGCGTTTCATTTGCTTAGATTTAAAGAGAATATCCTGAAATTCGAAACTTAAGCTTTTCTCAGCCCTAAGCAGTTCAAGTTTTAAACCAAAGTGCCACGCCCATTTGTTGCCATAGCTTTCATACAAATGTACCGCACATGTTCTAGTTTTTGTGTGAAAATATTTATTATTTCGGTTTTTTTTTTGTACGTCTGAACGTCTGAATTTTTCGAAATAGTTCCCATACAAACCTCTACCGCCCTTTTTTGAGTTTTTGCATGAAAATCATTATTATTTGAAAATATTCACTTCATGATGAAAACCTTTCTAGTGTTATCCTATGTACACTCTACTGATATGATGTGGATCGGGCAAATATAACATTCAAACTCCATATTAACTCACCTCCAATTAACTGATTTTTTCAAGAAAATTGTTGCCATACATATTTGCATTTTTAGGTTAAAATTGGACACATTTGTTACTTATATGAACCCTAACATGTTGTCCAAAGCTGGGTTGTATCGGATCTTGGACCCCTGCTCATTCGAAATACTATCCTACAAAAGCTATTTAAGTATTCGTCTTGGGGGTATTTCAGCTTCCTCGAGGTACTACCGTTTTTCCACGCTTTATTTGTTTTATTTAATGCGTTTCATACTGTTCGATAAAATTGTAATACGCATTTTACACTAGTTGAGAAAGGTATAAAAAAACGAAAAGCGTAAACGAAACGAAACGAAACGAGTAAATTATGATTTTTATGTGAAAAAGAAAAGTGTATAAAACGTCATTTAGTTTGTTTCACACAGAAACACTCACGTAATCGTATTAAATGTACATATACACGACGATTAGGTTGGGTTTAAAAGTTTTTAGAATATTCGATTTATTATTTCACATTTCGAATTGCAAAATGATCTTTGTGTGATTTGAAGAAACAAAAGATACATTGAAGATTACTGCTGAAAAGCGAAACTACATTTTCAAAATTTTGTCTAAAATAAAAATTTATGTAAAGTTTTGATTGTACCAAAATATAACGGCAGAAGCGTTTTTTGAACAACTTATCTAGCACCCTCCAAAACAACCGTATACGTGCTTTTGTCTCTATTTTACGGGTTCTAATTAAAAAATGTGGTATTCTGTGAGTCACATAGTTTTTTTTTTTCTTCCATAATGTCGTACGTTTTGAATTCAAGACAAAACCAAGCATAAAGTTCAAAAGCAAGCATAAATGAATACAAATGCAAATATAGTCATCCATTCGCTGCTGTTTCATGAATAATTGACTTAAGTCTATACACTAAATTCTAACGAGCAGCAAATTTCTCTTCTTCTTCTTCTATTCTGTATATACAAAAACGAATATTTAACACCTTTTTTAAAAACAAATTGTATCTTTCTTTATACAATATGGACAAATACTCGTACATGACAATATAAATAATGCTTCTAAAAAAAATAAAAAATAGAAATTAAATGGAATCATTTATCCTACAATACATTAAAAATAACAAGGACCGAAGCTTTTATACCCGCCCAACAAAAGTTCGAACAACTTGCATTGCCATTTCTCAAAGGCGATGGGTAAAGTATGAAGATCTGAATAAAAATAATTTTGGATATTATGTTGTTGTTAATATAAGAAGCTAATGAATCAAAATTTAAGTTTATTTAGAAAAAATATACCTTTGATATCGGCCTTCAGACCAAACGGCTACAGATAATAAGTTGAAACTGGAAAAGCTATATATCGAAGGAGTGAATAGACGTAGAGACTTGAAAGTGGGCGCTTTTGAAGATGGTTACAAAAATTTTTGGCTTGTTAAACGGATTTCCAAAATTTGTACATGGATGTCATTGATGAACCCAAAACAGATTTTTTTTTTTGACCATTTAAAATACTATTTAAGTGAACACTAAGACGTGATTTAGGAAACAAAGATCTGGCGTCCAATGAGTGCCTTAAAACCGGAGTAACCATATTTCTGGAATGAATAGAACTAGAGACTTAATATTAGACACTTTTGAAAGATGACTTAAAATCTTTTTTCATGTTTTCGAGAAGTTTCTGAAATTTAGACCAGGAACGCAGCGGTGGACCCAAAGCCCAAATGTTATCCATTTAATTTTTTTTTTTTTTTGCTGTAGTCTTAAATTACGAAAAAGATTATCACTTAGACGAGATTTTGGAATATTTTGACTAGGGGCTCAATGGACCTTAAAATCAGAAATAAGTAGACCTAGAGACTTGATATTAGTCGCATTTGAAAGATGACTTAAATGATTTTAAGTTGTTGAATAGGTTTCTGATATTTGAACCTTTGGTCCAGCGTGGCACACAGAACCAAAATTTTAATCATTCTTAAAAAAAAATTTTTTTTAATTTTTCTGTATATTCAAAGTACAACATAAATGATCAATTTGTCAAGAATTTGATTTGAGAATACCCATAAACTTGATATTGGTATTCTCTTTTGAGTTCAATGTTTAGCTTGGCGACTATGTTATTTAATCATACTCTGGGCGGACTTGACAACATCGACTCTTCACCGCTTTAATTTATGATAGATAACATGCATATTGAATAAACCGCAAATTAGTTGCCTAACTCAATCACGCGTTATGTTGTTAATAAATATAAACTTTAACCAACTTTTTTTATCAACTTCCTCATTTGTTATTCATGAAAATCGAGCATTAATCGAGAGAACAATACACGAGGAGATTGAAAAACATAGGTTGCCTACTAACCCTTACGTACAGCTATGATATCTAAACAGTTAAACAAGTGTTTTTAATATATAATCATCAGTTTTTTAATTGATTTTTTTTATGAAATGAAAGCATATTTTATTCACTATTCAACAGAATTTGGTTGGCCTTTAAAAAATTGGGTCACAACCATATTTTGCTTGGATTTTTATTCTTAAAAGAGCAAGTTTATTTCCTAGCATCATATTAAACGGGTAGCCACATACAAACTGGGCTTAGATCGGATAACAACTAAATATGGGCCGATAGAAACTTCTTTCTTTTTTGTGAAAAACGTATTTTGCTTAAATGATTTTTGTTTCAGTCCAAGGTCCTTTTTTTTTATCAAAATTAAAATTCCATTACCTATTTTTAGGCACACAATCTCGAAATGATATACTTTAATAACGGTAAAAAAATATATTTAATCTAAATGTGGTGCCATCATCGCTACCAAAACCTCATAACACATTTGCCCTCGCAATATGTAAAAGGGAAAACAGAGGCACACCAAACTGTCTGAGTATTCACATATTAATGAAATAGAAATTATACATGAACACGACCGAAGACTGCTCGAAAAGTATTATACGAAAGCTCTTTATTTGGGTTTCTTGACGCGAGATGATTTTCTTTCCACTTTCTCAGTAATACTTTTTCATCTGTTCTACTGTAGTCGTCTGTATTATTTCGCATGCTCCAAAAGATTTTATCTTAATACAAGGTTAAATAGTCTGCAACACTTCTTTATCATAATTAAATTGTTTAGTTAGTGTCATCAACTAGTTTACTAGTTTGTTTTTAATAATTAAAATTCAAACGAGGTAGCTAGTTTTTATTTTAGTTAATTTTAAATGATTACAGTGCTGTGTGATCATAGATAAAGTATAAAATTAATACTATTAATTTCCGTGCAATCAATGGCAGCTTTTTGCGTTTCGTTTACATTTTTACTTCAAAACTATGAAGCAATACTCACTCATAAGTAGCTAATCGTATTTCAGAGAAAGTTTTCCTGCGAAGGAGCTTGGCAAAAATCAAAACTAAATATATAATTCAATTATTTCAAGCATTCTCAATGCGTTGCGTTCGTCGTTCTTTTCCTTCATTCTACATTAAAGTAGGCAGCACTCGTACACATAAATATATTTAAAAATTGTGCTGCTCATTCATTCAAGTTGAAAATGGCAGGATGCCAAGGCACAACAACAACAAAATAAAACGTCAGACAGACAGACAGACAGACAGGACAAAAAAGACAATATTTGCATGCTGTTCTGCATGACAGGATGTAGCAGGAAATAACGGACGATGATGATGTTAGACACACAATGATAACTTAAGAAAATAGAAAAGAAAAGCTCAAAATACAGTAAAACAACAGAAGAGTATCCAACGTGCTAAGATACTATGAAATATATCATTGGGTAAAGCTCTTACTGTCTTCACTATATACCTACAAATACGAGTATACGAGTATGCACAGATTTAAATAAATTGAATACAGAAAAGCTGATTGTTAAGGAAATAAAATGTATACACAACCACACACACACACACAGAGGCAAGCCTACATACAGAGATGCATACATATGAACGAGTGTAGACAGCAAACAAACAACAACAAACAAAAAAAAAAAAAAAGAGAAAACACTACAGTAAAATAAGCTCCACTACGAAATACTCTGTTTTGTGGTGCACCAATGTGGAAAATTTATAGAAAAATATGAAAATTAGTTTAAACATTATTAATAAATAAATAAAAAAATAAATAAAATATATTTGTTATTTTTATAAATGTAGTTTAAATTGTGAAAAGATTTGCAACCAACCAAGAGATTTTGTGCAACACTCCTGTATAGGAGCTTCTAATTTGTATAGGAACGGTCTACATAATCTTTCGAGGAAAATCACAAACTTTTTTTTTTTGCGATCATAGTAAACGTCAGTAATATCAAATTTGATTGGTTAAGATAGGTCTTAAATCTCTAGAACGCTTTTTCATTCTGGTTACATATGTTCACATAAACCTAATATACTCTTTATTCTTTTCGATAGCGTATACAAATATTATGACAAATTGATATTAAGATTGAATTAGTGTCCATGTCTTTTCTTTTTGTCTAAGTTTGAGTCTGAACGTACGACAATTGTTTTTGCTTCGGGCTAGCAGCAAAGCCAAATTGTCCTTCGTTTTGTATTGACAACAACAAAAACAACAAACAACTACAAACAATAAAGACAACAAATTGAAAGATAATTTCGAGGGTATCATAGACCTAGACTTATACACAAACACACACACACACTTACATAAAGGCTGCTATAAAATTACAAGACTATTTCAAAACAATTGTTCTGACAATAAAACTTGACAATGGCCTCGAGCGGGACAAATGTAAAAGTGCGACAGCGATTATGATAAACTGAACGATGTTTGCTATTCAGACCATGAATGATGATTTTGAAAAGTGAAATTATGCGGCAAATTGGAAAAATATCAACAGACAGCAGTGTTGAAATTTGTTTTGAATTTGAGTAAACCGAAAATAAGCTAAGAAGAATTGATGCAATAAACAAATTTGAAAAAAAAAAAAAAAAAAAGGATTTTTTTTCTGAGTATTTTCGGATTATTTAAGGGTTTTTTCATGTCCTTTTTATGTTTAAGAATTTAATGAAGTGGAAATGTTTGCGGTAAATTATGATTTCAAATGAAAAACACAAGAAAAAAAATTACAACTTTGTTTTACTTTACTATTGCCTACTTTTTGGCTGACGCATGCAAAGTGGCCAACGTGACGTATACGTAATAATGAACGCACATACGAGTGGGCTAATGAAAGCATAAAAAATACACCTTTGTGTTTGAGCTGTTCTTACATTGATACACATAAAAGAATATAAAAAAACTAGTTTACAAGTATTGGCAACATCGCGTGGAGTTTTCCTAACCGACCCATTTCCATGTATTTTGGGGCGTGGATTCCATAAATGGCCTTACTGATTTTACTTATTACTTTATAACTTTCAAATTTTTAGTCCGATTTGGACAATAGTAGGCTTTAAAGATTCGTTGTGAACTTGTTTTACTTTAAAAATAGTTTTTATCTACTGAAAAATCGGGATTAAAAATTAACATTTCTCAAAAGAGCATTGAAAAATGTCCACAAAAAATGGGTTCTTAAAGATGTCTCTCCCAAAAGATTCTTAAGAAAAATTGTTGTTGGTCATTTTTGGAATGTACGCAACAAATACATGAAAATAGATACGTTCAAAAGAAAGAACCACATTTTTGGTGTAAACTTGTGTACTATAATTAGCCCAGAATTTCGTAAGATTTATAAAATAAAAAAAAAATCTGTCCAGAATATATGCATGTTTTTTTTAAATTTATGTATTTTATACAAAAACCATGAACATGGGCTGAGGATTTGTAAGTGGATGACTTGTATTTGAATACAGTTTTTATCGGCCTAATAATAATGTACCACCGACAGCCAGCAGGACTGATGGATGTAGCCATATTAACTCCGATTGTAATGCTGACGAAGAATACGCAATTTATTAGGTTTCACAAGCCACTCTTTGAATGTTTTTCTTGTAAGTATAAAATCTTTGAAAAGCGACTTTTAAAACAATTGTAAAAATCTGTTTAATTTAAACTTTTCATTTCAACCAAACATTTCGTATTTTTGTTATCCACGCTTTTTATAAATACTATACATATTATAGAACATATTTATAATTAATAAACGCATGTACCTAACTAATTAAATATTCTGTCTACATAAATAATCCATAAGATTTTAATTAAAAAAAGGCAAACACACAAATAAAAATAACAATAATTCAACAATGATGGTGAACAATTGAAATATTTCGAAACATTTTTTTTCGTATGCGTTTCGTACACTCATAAATATTTTATACAATAAAAAAAAAAAATAATAATGAGCATCACAAACGGTCAAAAGGTCATGACTAATGAACCATATAGCAGTTTAGGAAAAACCATTAAAAAAAAGTCTACATTTACAATTTCTATCCTTATTACAAAGTTCTCTCGTGCGTCAGAGTCTAAAAAAATAAATGTAAATGTATTTTTATACTATTCGCATTTTGTAAGAGCATAGTAAGTCTTTTAATTTAGGAATGCATTTCGTAAAACTCAAAGAAAGGAATGCCAAAAATGTAGAATTATAGCGACCGACCGCTTATAACGACCAAAATTCGATGGCTTGGTTGGTCCCCATACAAGCTTGTATGGAACTGCTTCCTTCGGTTAGTGCGACGTCCGGATAAAACGACTTAAAATCGTCGGCCGTCGTTATACCCGATTCTACTGTATATATTAGCAAAAGTCTTTCTGTTCCGATTTCTGTTCTGATTTTTATATGCCAGTATAAGCTTAAAGAATAGACATAATTTGTCTTTACATTACATTTTTATTGACAAAGCAATTTTTTTAGTTTTCTATAAAATTGTGTACCAAAAAATATTTTTTATTATTTTTATACGCCATGTACATTTCTAGGTATACTTTTGCTACAGAACTTAACATACAATTGAAGTGTATTTAAGGTTCGGTTTCGCGTTTTTTCTTTCATTTTTATGCAGTCATATAATTTTATGAATCATGGCGTAAGTAACTGCATCCAACATTCTTCTTCTTTTGCTTACCCTATATAACCTTTTCTAATATTTATTTATTTTTTTTCTTCTTTTCTTTAGGGATTGCAGCCGAGATGGCGCCGTCAAAGACGATGTTGATGACGACTAAATGCATTTTCGCTTTCGAGTTGAAGGTCATAGAAAATGCTTTAGAATTTGGCAACATATATAAAAATTAAAGAAGACGTAACGATGTGCATGTGCATGTATAAACGTCATAGATATGTACTCGTGTGTGTGTGTATGGAATGAGTGGAGTGCGCTAGGCATGGCAAGAAAACACTTTTAAGAAATTATAGTAGCAAAAGTTCTAGAGAATCTTTGACAGTTTCTAATTAAGTTACTGTTGAGAAGTGTGGCAAATGCTTCGAAGCGACATATTTGAACAATCCTTTTTAATGCAGAAGCGAGCTTTGAGCTGAAATTTTATACACATATATATATGAACTATTTATTTTTAAGTTGTAATTATTTTATTTTTAAGTTAAACAAACTTAAAGAATTTCTATAAATAAAATTGTTTATATGTGTTTTTTTTTTAAAGGAAGTTAAAGATAAGTTAAGTAAACTGAGGGACAACGACCTAATTAAATACCCCAGGTAAAAACGAGCGGAACCCTAGAAACTTTTGTTGAACTTGGTTATCTAAAAGCACATAATGGATTTTATGTTTTTCTACTTTTGATCGATCAAATATTTTCGAAATGGAAATAAGGCTGTTTGTTTCCATTTGTTATAATGCATAAAATATTTGAAAAATACCTCAAAGTGAAAAAATTGAGGCAATAGTGAGAGAACGTGGTCATTTTAAAGTTAAGAGAGCAAGGTTCAAAGTAAAGAATAGTCCCAAACCCCGCAGATCACATTTGGGAAAAAATCACGAAAATAAAAAGAACGTTGATAAATCGAATAAAAAACTAGAATTAATTATTTATTTAAGATAGATCTTTTGTGGAATTATATGCTTTTTATATGCTTTATTAGAACATTAAAGTTTTCTAAAATTCCTTTAATGCAAAATGTTTAATGAAATAGAAAAAAATGTGAAACACTTAAAGTAAATAGGCCATAAAAAGAACATTTCATAAAGTGAAACATTTCCGAAAATATTTTTATTGCAACTCACTTGCGGCGCACACCTAACCACACAAGCACATATATACATACACACACACACGTACGTACGTACATACGATACATATTTTTACATACTATACACATAATTTAGACATCTTGAAACGTGAATTTAACTGGCCTGAATAGAATGTTGCAGACTTTTAGGCGTACACTACGATACAATCAATCTTAAAAATTATTTTTTTCCATGATATTGTAAAAAACTCAATAACCACTTACGTCTTATGCCCCAATCCATCATTTTTCAGCTCTTACAATGGTATACGACGTCAGAGAAAATCAGAATTCGGTTTGAAATTATCAGAATTTTAAACATTAATGAAAAAACTTTAAGTTCGGAAGAATTAAATAAGCACATAAACCGAGAATTCCATCGAATAGTGCGCCGCGACGATGGTATTTAAAAAGAAAAAAAAAACGTCTCAGACAAAATGTAAAACAAAAGGAAAAATGCACGAACGCGCGCGCGATACACAAAACGTTTAAAGACAGACACGCTAATGAGCAACAATTTTCAATTTTCAGCACATTTTCATTTGATGTTGGTTTTGATTGCGATTAGCGTAACGAAACGAAACGTAACGCAACGACTAAATATGCGAGATATGGTTTTATTTGCTCTTCTTTAATTGGATTACAAAATTTTATTATCATAAGAAACTCGAAAGATTTGTTTCAGATTTCTTTTTATTATTTTTAAAGGAACTATACCAAAAAATGTTACACAGAAGCCGAATGAAAAATGAAATTCAATCAAAAAACAAGATTTTTTGTGTATGCATTCGCAGCAATGTTTTCTCTGATGTGAAATAATTATTTTTGAAAATTAAACCGAATTCGATTTAAGGTGCTAACGCCAGCACCATTACTACATGACTGAAATACGCTGCCAGAACTGTTGGCTGTTGCCGCTGTTGCCGTCCGACACTGCTACTGGGCAGCTATAACGGAACGTAATGCCAGTGCAATGCCAGCCAGTCAGTCAGCCAGCCGAGGCATAGATAACAGCAGAAGGCGAAATCGTTGTTGTCGTTGTCGTCGTCGTCATCGTCGTTGACTCTTCTTTCTCTTCGGCACTTGAATCGTACAGCGGCATTAGGCAACACGACGTTGACAGCAAAAATAACAACAACAACAAAAAACAACGTAAATATAGACAAGTTAAAGTGGCTGCGAAGAGCGTGAAGCTTATTTGCCACAGGAACAATTTTTGGAATATTTGTAAAAAAAAAAAAATAATAATAATAAAAACTCAGACAGTAGCGCAGCAGGAATAACAGCGAACAGTGAACACAATGAAAATATCAACATAAAATACCATTATCCTTGATGAAATACTCAAACATTAACATTACAAATACACACAAAAGGATACCCACACACACATACCAAATACACATACTCGAATTGAGATATAAAGCAGAAATTTAATATAGAAATAAAATAGAAATGAATTTGGCTATAACAAAATTTAAATGCTCTTCTCTGGCAACAGAAGTACTCCAAAAAAAAAAAAATATTTATGTATGCTGTGGATAGGTCTTGCCTTTGAGAGATTTTATTCATTCAAAATTATTCGAGCAAAGAAACAATGGGTAACCAGTAACCAGCAAACATTTTATTACTCTTGTTTAGAATACATTTAGATCAAAATTTATTTAAAAAAGAAAAAAAAAAAAAAAAAAAAAAAAAAAAAAAAAAATTGCTAAATACTTAAAAGTATTCTGATATGCACTTTCTGAAACTATCATTTAATTGTCAGATAAACGTATTCTCCATTATTTTTATAGTGGTACTTTTTTTAGTCAATTCTTAAGAGCTTACTTGATTTAATCAAGACTTTAGAAGCCATAAAATAATCAAACATTTTTTCTTTCAAAATAGTCTTAATAAATAAAACAAACCAAGATTTCAGAGGATTATTCAAAAAAAAATTTTGTTTTACAGCTGATTAAGAATTTCTAACTATACTTTCCTCAGAACGTTGTTGGCACAGTTTAAATATTATAAATCCATTCTAAGATTCTAAATTTAACAAATCTAAATCAGCAAATATACTCATTTAAATATTGAAGGGTGTTACTACAATCGGAAACAAATAAAATTTGCGGCATTAGAGTAAATTGAAGAGAAAGTTAGAGAGCGCAAGAAAACAAAGACAAGAGAAAATTTAAATTAAATAGCTACAAAGAGAAAAAATCAAACGACAAACGACCTAAGAGCAACGGCCCAGTTCAGCAACAAGCGAAACCAATAACATAAAAAAAGAAAAAACATTTTACAGAGCTTAAATTGACAAATGTAAAACATTCTTCAAGCAGTCTTTCAGGTGTGCTTGCTATCAATGTCGAGATAAACAACCATTGAAGCTGATATCACTGATGACAAAAACAACAAAGATTTTAATGCTTATTTTGGGCATAGAGAAATAAATAAAAAAAAAACAACAAATAACACAAAAAATCATACACAACATTCTGACCCAATTGATAAAATTAAGAAAACAATGCTCGTAGTACCAATTAAAGTGAACAACTTAATGCGCAACAGTCGGAGTAGAGTCTAAGCGAAATGTTATGAAAATATTTTCTTTAGCAGATACAAGTGAAAGAGTTAAGTAAACTTTTCATACAGATACAATCGTAGAGAGTGAGTCATTTACAAAAAAAAAAAAAAAAAAAAAAAAAAAAATTAATATAAATGTATATTTTTTTCAGGCGTTTGTAAGTAGGCAATAAGAAAAGTGCCGGTTTTGCCAACAACAAAGCCTTTTAAAAAGTGAGCATTTTATGTGGCCGCTTTGAGAGACACCACCACAGACAAAATTGCACAACAAATAAATACATCGCAATTTTACAGTGCAATTATTAATAAATTGAACAAGGGGAAAAATAAATTTATACAGAATTTAAAAAAAGTATTTAATATTGTAATTTATATTATTATGCGCAAAACCAATGAAATCGTGATGATATCTTTATAAGAACTGAATGATATACATAAGTATATAATGCAGATCGTTGTTCAATTATAACAAATTGGTTCAAATCGGATTTTCTGAATAGTGCAAAATAAAATTAGCATTCAGAGTCTCACAACGGCAAATTGGAGAATGCTTTATTGCAAACTGAGTTACTAGTTTTTTTTTTTTTTTCAAAAAACACTTAGTCTCTCTGACTGGAAAAAGGATTATAAAAGATTATTCGATTCCAAAGACTATTTTTTTTTTCAAAGACATAAATAGGGAATAGATTATTTAAATCCTACCTGATTGTATTCCCGAGATAACAGCGATTGACATTTTCGAGTGAAAATTCCGTGAGTCCCTAATACTTTTAGTTATCAAAACCCAAAAATTTTAAAATTTTATTTATAAATTTTATTTTATTTTAAGTAAGAACTGCAAATATTTATAATTATAAATTAAATTTTAATTTATAACACTGCATTGTTTGATAAATAAATCAAAACTAGTTTAACAAATATTTGGGAGTTTTGCAGTTTTGTTTTACTCGACTAGACTTACAACTCCTTCTATAAGACTTGCCAGCTATTTCGACATTTTCATTTAGCAATTAAATTTAAACTCAAAAATTTGAATCTAAATTATCCCGGGAATACTATCAGATAGGATTCCAATACTTTCAGTTTTGGAAGCTTGTGTGATAGTGTGTATACTTTACAGAATTCTCAAAATTTTATTTTTATTTCGCTGCATTTAGTTCTTTTTCACACCCACTTCATCCCATTTATTCATTACTTCCATACTTTATGGCAGGTTGTAAACTGTGCATCGCTTTAAAGAAAATATAATAAAAAAAACATAAAACTTCGCATCAAGAAAATAATTCTCAGTGTTAGTCAAATGAAAAATACTTTTCATAAGTCTATCGCACACGTATCAAATGCCCCACTTTTAAACAAAAAAAATGCTACCCTACCCTACCAAAATGAAAAGTAACCTTGATTGTTTTCACTTGACACCTTTTTGCCAAATGTAAATTGCCACCTGAGCCTATAAAAACGAGAACAGAACAAAACGTGTAATTGTCTCTCTTTACATATTTATGTGTTGTATGTTGTGTGTTTGTGTGCGTTCGTCCTTTTGTTACGTGGAATTCTTCTGTTTCTACATGAGGCAACATGTGGCCGCTAAACAATAAGTACCAAAGCAGCACTCAGGAGAGCATCAACGGAATATTTTTATTGCACATTTTGTACGATAATTTCATTATTACAATGTTCTGTTATGAGTTAATTCATTCATCTGAACTACCGACGCGTCGTCCTTTTTTCTCTTTTTTATTTAATATTTTTTTTTAACGAATGCTCTTTAGCTTTTTTTTCTGTTAGTCATTTGAATGCAAAAGCATTTTATATGCCAAAATTTTTTATTTAAGTGTCATTCATTCGTAGCTACTACTACTTCCGGCATTAACGACCTGAGAGTAATTTATTCTTATTGTGCTAGTGTACATTTAAGTCCCTAAGGTGTATTTGTTGGCAACCGACCTCTTATATATGTATGCATATATTTTCCTTGTTTTCTTTAACAACAAATTGCAACGCATGCGCATTGAAACAAGTTTGAATAGCCAAACATACTGTCACACTGGAAGTCCTGTGTATGTTTATAAAATATTAACAGCTGATTGCCGATTTCCAATGCACTGAAAATTATTATATCAGTCAAAACGCTCAAAATTTAAAAATATTAATAACTAAAATGCGTATATAACATAAACATTGGAATGGTTTTTATTTTCCAAAACCGATTTAACATTTATTTCACATGTTTATTTTGTACACATATACGGTATGTTCAAATTCAAAGGGGACTTTTTGTTTAAATCTGGATCACGTAGCCATATTGAACGCTGATAAAATTAGAAAGGTACAGGTCTCACCTTTCAAACGCAGCCAACTTCATGTAAATTGGTTGACAGGTTAAAAAGTTACTCGCTTTTTAAGGAATGTTCTTTAATAACTGTGTCACGGCTGCTTGAATGGCTGGAATATCATCGTAAAACGCTCCTTTCATGCCAGTTTTCAGTTTAAGGAACAGAAAATAGTCGCATGGTGATAGATCAGGATAATACGAATGGTGGTCGATGACACAAATCTGTTTTTTCATCAAAAATTCACGATAGTTCACGAAAAATTTATCAAAAATTTATCAAAAATTCACATAATTTTTACGACACAAGCACAAAACATACTGTCATTACTACTATAACATCATCGGACTACTATAACATACAGCCCCAAAGAAACTCACATTCCCATTTTCTTATTTTTTCAGAAAATTATTGTTATATATTCATTTTTATCTTAAAATTTAGAAAAGTTAAAATTTTTCTTTGTATTATTGTAAAAATAGTGAAAAATTATATCTTTGAAACCGTCTATTTTTTAAATATTTTTAAAAATTTCAACTAAATTAAATTGAATTTTATTTTCTTAAGTAAATGATAGTTCAGTTTCGTACTCAATATTGTGTTGTTTTTAGGGGATGTAATTATAATATAGTAATTTATATTTTAAAAATCTCAATTTAATGATTAGATATTTTTTTTTTTTTTGCTTATAATATATAATCTAAGGCTATATTCAATATATTTGAATAAAAATAAATAAGGTACGAAGTAATTATTATTTTCTGAGTTTTTATTTTACTCAAAAATATAACTTAAAGTTAAACTATGACTTTTTCATTGAAGAATTTGGTAAAATTGGTACATAATCTTAAAAAGTGGACTAAAAACAATTTATAAAAACCATTGTTGGGAAAAAGATATTGTCAAAAAAAAAAAAAAAAGATGACCAAATGTTTTCTCGGTGTTTTTTTAATCCTGCTATGTGGTTTTTGTGTATTTTTTTGTTAAATATTGTCACCACTTTAATCTGACTTTTCAAATTTAAAAGTTCTTACATGATAATTCTTTTCATGTTAAAAAATGGGTCTTACGCGGAAAATCTAATTCGTAGCTCCTGATGCTAACAGATCTAAGACGCTACCTCACACTGGAGTCTTTACAAGAGCGATAAATATGATAGAGAAACACTAATTTCGAAACATTAGAAAATATACATAAAAAAAAAATCAATTGTTTCGAAATTATTTAAAAAAATATTATCAAAAGTATTCATTTGTTTTATTCGATATTTTTAAAAGCCAGATTCACAAAATCAATATCCCAAACGCCATTTGCGTATTTTAAAATTAATTTTTTATCACTTTTGTAACACAACATTTTTTAGGGTCTCTGAAGCGTAAGTTTATGTCTTGCACTTTGATTAAATAACAACATTTACACGTAGTAGTATACGGTTGCGAGATGATGTGTTCGCTTTTAAATTATTACTTACTTAATTTATCACAAATTTCCTTCGAAAGTTTAAGAGACATATTGGTATTCTAGGTATTTTCTTATTTTTTTTATTAATATTCTTTTTATTTATTTATTTTTAATAAATACTTTCTTTTTTTTACTATAAAATAAATAAAAGTGGCACAAGAAACTTAGTCCAAAAAAACGTAGCACTTCGGATATAATTCGACGAACAACTAAATTTCAATTTCGAATCACGGCGCTAAAGAATTTTAGTTGCCGAAAAACGGAAACAGTTTGAATAAGCATGACATAGAAAACGCGAAAATGAGAAAAACACTTCAGAAAAGAGGAAAAGCGAAACTAAAAAAGGAAAAATGTTTATGAGCTGGCAGCGTCATGACGTGACATTCCTATCGTTGCTACTTAACTTATTGTTGTTGTTATCGTTGTTGTTGTTATTGTCGTAAGGATAATAGACAGGAGTCTACAAGTCATAATTATTGATAAAACAAAGCTAATTGTATGTAAATGAAATACCAATGCGCAGGAGTGAATGAATGCCACCAATTTATGTTATTTAAAGTTATGCGACGACGACGACTACCTGCGCTGCTTAGAAACGACAGCAATCAAAGGCAATCGTCGGCGCAGGAGTATTTCGTCTACATTTAAAACATGCATAAATTGCAAAATTGATTTTAAATGCATGCCGACACTGTCTGTCTCTGTCTGTCTGTCTGTCTGAAGGTCTGTCTGTCTGGCTGAATGAGTCTATAAAACTTATGAAATACCAATTACTGTCGAGTGTACACATATTAATTGACTTTTAAACACTTACCGCGCGATGTTGGATGATTCATGAGAATAGATAGTGGGCACTCGTCATCATCGAGTATATATTCAGTACCGTCACTGTTCACCTGTAAATATTAACAGATCAGTTAGTAAATTTGTCAGCCTTTCACAGGTTAATTTAATGTCAGTCATTCAAACCTGAACCAAACAATAATGCAACGGATCGGCCTTCTCCAGACCGTACTTCATGAGCATCTCGCGTACAACAGCTTGAGCACAATCACGTATGGAAAGTAACAAGGTCTTGTAGGGCACATCCTGACATAGTGACTCGCCGTAGATTTTCAGTGTGCCACCTGTGTCAGGACCCCCATCACGCGACCGAAACTGTTGCAATTTCTTCTCCAGTTTCTGCTGTCGTCGGCGGCGCATTACTGCCTCCGGATTTGAGATCGAACGCGTGAATGAAGTCTCCGGCAGTTCAGTGTATAGTTTCCCGGCAACCTGTGTATCGCCATCGCCACTACCACCGTTCATATGACTACCAGAAATTCCACCATTTAATGCGTTTCCGCTACCAATACCGCCGACTCCAACACCACCCGCAGAGCCATGCAAACCGCCATTAACATCCGAATTTAGTTTCGCCATTTTTTCCTTCTTTTTTTGTTCTTTCTTTTCACGCTTTGAAAGTTTTCGCTTGAAATTTAGATCTGTCTGTTCAATGGGCTGCAATAGTAAATATATTTTTTGATTAAGGATACTACATCAACATATATTATCTTTATACTACTTACTGTCGTCTTCTGATCTATGTTCTTAAGCAAAAAACGTCCTTCGCGATCGTCTATATGCCAATTTAGCTGCACCAGCAGCGGTTTCTCATCTGGATTTAAACGGCGTTCTTCGCCGTTCGCATGTACCTCGTAGAGCGCATAATTTGGTACCGAAAGCATACGCATATCTGGACGAAATTTTTCGATTAATGTGTCTATGACGTCTGTGACGGTGGCATCCGAGGCCACTCGTATGCATTTTGTTGCAACTTTTGCCCTGCGTCTTGAAAGTAAAAACGCATAACTCCATGGAAGAGCAGATTCTGTGCAAAGACAAGAAACAATTATTTATATTTGTGAACGATTAAATTGAAAGAAGAAAACTTACTTCATCTGGTTCGGATAATGCAAATAGATCCAAACGATTTGCATTCCATTGTTGTATCACTGAGCGTACGGCTTCGCGATCAAGCATCTTTTTTATCATGTGACATAATGTGTGCACGCCGCAGCCAGAGGAGCGGTTTGGAAATTTAATTGGAACCGCGTTCCAATATTTACACGATTTTAGTGCCTCTTTAATGTTCGTTTTCTTTCGTTTCGTTTCGTTTACTTTATTTCTTTCTTTTCTTTTCTATTACCTTCCTCCTTCTTCTCTTGTAAACTGCAAAGAATGAAAAATGCAAGCATAAAATTAGAATTGGGTTAACAACTATGAAAATCGAAGCATTCTACTAGCTGAATTAGTCATAAACATTACAGCAGCATGCATCCAGATGTGCAATTACATCCGCTGCAGTAAATACCGCCTTTCATTTTCTTTTCTATGGAAATTTTTTAATGTTTCTAGGCAGCAGCATTTCTGTTTCTGTTGTTTTAGGTCATTCGATGATTTATGCTGTAATATTTCTGAACTTTTTCCAAATATGCAATAAAAATCTTATTTTCTATTGATACTTATTGTCTTCTTTGTGTTCTCTAAGAATATTATATTATTATTTATGATGGTATATACCTGATTAAATGGTATTTTTATATATATTTTTGGAATTGTTATATTTTCAAATTCTACAATAATTTTGAATATCGCAAAGAAGTTTAGTTATTTTAAAATATTTTTCAAATTGCTTTGGTATTTGTAGAACCAAAATAACTGAAGACAAATTTAAAGAAAAATAACCTTACTGAAACTCAAAACTAAACGAGGGTGTGTGGTGTGTGTGTGGCATTTTGTTTTAAAGAAAATTTTTAGCGGAACTATGCTCGAAAAGCGGTACAGCAAAATACAAAATAAAATACAAAAATAAAATACCGAAACTTGTAATAACTTGTAACATTTGTCCAAAGTCTCTTGGTCTCCTCAGTATCAGTTAGTTTGCTGCTAAATGGGGTTGTTCGTTAATGGTAAACTGTCTGTGAACTCTTAAGAAAGTCTTGCTTTATTATTTTTGTTTTTGTTCGGTTTAATAACCGTCAACAGTCACGCTTCGCAAGGCACACTCAGTTGCGTAGTCAGTCAACTTTGTCGTCAGTCATTTGCCAAGACGACGAAGACGACAAAGTTATAAATTTCTAGAATGAAGCAATTCGTATTTTGTCTGTCAACAAATTTTCGAAAAGTGGTTGCTTTTTTTGTTAAATATTTAAAATATGAAATAAATAAAATTTGGTTAACTAAAAGACTAAACTAAATGAAAATATGCACTTTAGTGCGTTAGTTCATTTTTTACACCCACTACACAAAGTGTGAAACGAGTTTTATTAGATTGTCGTAAAGTTTGTAAAGCATTTAAGGAAACATCGGAAACATCGTAAACTATATAAACTATAAATGATGAATCGATCGATATACATAGCTATGTCCGTCTGTATGTTTGGTGCTGCGCAATTTATTCGCTCTTTTTTGGGTCCTTCCTAATTTGTGTGTTAAAACCAATTAAGCAGAACTCCCATTCAAATCTACAACAAATTATACAGTTTTTAAAACGAAACAAAAGTTGTTCTATAATTTCTGGTTGATTAGTTAAAATTATTCCTTTCTTTTTTTTTTTGCACAGGAAATTGGTCTTTATGCTAAACTTAAATTCTTCATTTTTAATCTGTGAATAGTTTTATCAATAATTTGAAGCAAATTATAATAAATAGATCAATTTACCATTGTCTGTATCTGTATCATTGTCAATCTGTCATATGGAAAATATTTAAAACCAGCGTAAACTATTCACAAGAATAATATCTGTTGAAATCGTGCTAAAATAAGATTGTAGACATTTTGTATAAAACATTTTATTGGCATTTCATATATGGGAATAATTTAAAAATATTTCTTTGCAATGATTTTTTAAGTTTAAGTACGAATCTTAAGAGATTAGATATTTTTATTTATTTTACGCTAAGTAGAAATGGAGTTGCGGCTTTATTGCAATTTTTATTGTCAGAGACGTAGATAAACTTTTGTGCTTACAGATGACTTTAATTGGAGTTTTTGCAGAATTTTTCGGGCAAAAGATTACGTTTTACATTCATGAGAGCCGGTGATACTAAAAATGAGCATCATCGCTAAAGATGATTCTGCGGTGGAACAAAAAGTTAACTCATAAACATTCTAAATCCAAGCCTCATTCAGGAAAGACCTAATACGACGTATAATCGTTCGACTTAAGTTCAGTTGGCCAATGTAACATCAAAGCTATAGGACGAAAAATCGTATTCAAAATTGTTGCTCGATAAAATTACAAGTAGAACATTTTGTTTAACAGAACGTGTCAATAATTTGAGATCAAGTTATCCTAAATGGAATGTTGGATAATAAAGAGTTTTTCGAAATAAACAATATTAACTAATTTTTTTTTTTAAATTTTCACAAATGAAGGCGCACAACAAAATAAATAAAATTATAAACACATTTTTACAAGATTATTAAAAAATCATAAAAACATTTGTTTTTCAATGAAATTGTAAACAACGTTTTGTGAAGTTGAGGGAAAAAGTAGAACCCAACAACTACAAGAAACAAGTTGTTTTCGTACAAAGTTGCTGTAAAGTAACAAGCAAACTTTTATAAAATCGAAGTTTTGCTACCCTACAGATACACATCTTATTATTTAAAACTGTTTTTACCAGATAATTTAAACAAAAAACCTCAAAACGAAATTTGTTTATAAATGTTAGTGCGGTACAGATACGACAATGTTTTCTTTTAGCTTTGTAAAATATTTAATAATCTAATTACTCAAATTTGTGCTGGGTATAACCGCATGTAAATAAAATTTGTAAACAAATACCACAAAAATTAAAACAAAGAAAAATCCAAGAATACAAAAGTCAATTAAAATTGTTAAAAACAAAACAAAAAAAAGTTTGTACCTAGTTTAACATAGTAAAAAATGCGACAATAAAACAATGCTGCTGATGCAGAGGTGAATGGACGCTCGATCAAAGAAAAAGGCAAAAAGAAATTTAAAAACAAGGCAAGAGTGCAACGGAACAAGACAGCGTGTCTTAAGAATATCTTATTTCCCAGACAGAAGCTCCTACATTCTTAAAAAAAAAAGAAAAATATTACAATAATCCGACAAACAATACTCGTTTGTTGTAGATTTAATTGCCTGGAAAAGTGTAAGATATGTTTTTCATGCTAAACATTTTACTTGGCCAAGTGCAAATTGTTAGAAAAGTTTGATTTATTTATGAAAAGATTTCAACCATTGGTTGACCTGAGATGAATGAAATGTTTTCAAGCTTTTGAGTTCCAACAGATTCTGTCAGTAATAAACAAAACGTCTTTATTAAAAAAGAAAATCAAGAAGAACGCTAAAGGAGGCACCTTTAATCAATTACTTATTGGATTGGCTTTATCCATTATTGGTATAATCCATACTAAATGTATAGTTTAAAGATTATATAACCAGAAGTGTTCATGAAAATGGAAACATTTTTGGGTTAGGTTTGTATGGGAGTACCCCTTAAAATGGGGCTAGAGAAAAATCTCTGAGGAGAGTCTAGGTTTCGAATATGGTCGAATAAACTCCGAGATAATCATTTTCATACGGCAGACGTCAGGACGGCCGGACAGACATAGCTATATCTTCCTTGCCTTCGGTTTCAGGGTATAAAAAGAAAATAATTATGCAAATCTAATTTTTAATAATTTATTTTGTTCTATCGAAAAAAATTAATAATATTTTTAAAACGGAAGATCCCCGTGAAAAATAAAACTTTCATTAACTTTCACCAAATATCTTTTTGGTGTTACAAACTGCATAATAAAATAATTATACTGAAAATGAAGTGTATTGTGCTTTCATTCAAGTAAATTCCATTGTCAAATAAAATATTTTTAAATTTGCAATATGTGCATAAATAATTGTTTTAATTCAATTTTAACATATTAATGCGCAATTTGTTTTTTTATTTACTATTTTTTTTTTTTTTTTTGCAGCTGGCCGGAATAGCTTAACGAGAAACTACGGAGAGTATCTGAATGGTTGCAGCTTCATATGTTGCTGACGTGATTTGCTTTTTTAGATTTAAGACTTGCTGGTGTGTTGCTTTGGTGTGACTCTGGTAACTAGTTCGCTCGCACAATCTCCGCTGATGAACTGTCTCTCACTCTAAATATTTCCTTCTCTGTCTGATGTTGCTGGCTGTTTATAGTAAGCACCTGCAGCAGCCAGACCAGCTAGTTTGTTTGTTTGTTTTTCCCAGCACACCTCCTCCTCGCTTCCGATTGCAAAAGATGTAAGGTAAAATGTTGTTGTTGTTGTTGCTGCTGCTTTTGTAATGTCATTGCAGCGTTGCTCATTTCGGGGTCAGTGGGTTTCTAATACAACGGAAATTTATATTAAACAGGCTGCGACAATCCGCCCAACAGAATCACAGCAAACAACTTTTTTTCAGTTCTCTTGAAAAATTCAATTTAAATATTAGAATAGTCAACAGATTTATTAGAAAGAGAATTTTACTAGCGATTTCATCGGCGCCACTGGATGAGCTTAATTTGTGGCGCCTTTTACATTATGATTATTACCTTGGAGAAAGGAAGGAAGCAAGCAATAACCGAGTTCGAATCAGATTGACGTTCTAATTTATATTTTACAATTTAAATTTAGGCGTCAACACGTGAAACTCCAGAGCAGTGGCATCGCGTTTGGACATAGAAAATACTTGAAGTAAGCATATTCGAATTTTAGCGATCCAAGTACTCCTTTGTAAGACTATTTCAATCTGTAGTCCTCTGCTTTGGAACATTGCAAGCAACTTTAACTTTAGTTCATACAAAATATGTATAAAAATTTGTCAAGCGAATGTTTCATTGTTTGAAGGTGAAATGAAAAACATTTACATTGAATAAAAAAATATTTACAAAAGAATCCCTTTTTGTTCTGGAAAAGGCTAAGGTCTTCGGAATTAATGGACAAAGCAGGTGGTTTCGGATGCATGAAAAAAAAATGATGAATTAAAGTAAAACGGACCGATTTTAAAAAAGGAAAATGGAATCATAAATTATCCGTGTTATAAGTTGAAATGAAGAAAATGGCGTGGATACCCTCTTGGACTTCTTTAACGGAGAAATGCTATAAATACTATTGGGGTTAGCCCTAAGCAAATATGTCTGTTTATCAGTAAGCTAATGATACGACAAACAGTTCAACACGATCGTATTTAGTTTTACTAATAGAATTTCTTAAAATCATATTCCACATTTTCCTTCATCTCCAAGTCTTCAACTTTCTAGAAAAGGCAAATATTTCAAATTCATGCTTTGTACTTTCTCTTATTAAGGTTAATCTGTAAAAATAACTAGTAAAAATAAAATACAAGAAAATATATATTTTTTAGATGACATGTAGAAAATTTAAGTACATAATTTCGGCAACATAATTTAATACCTGAAGAAGAAACCTCAAGATCATCATTATACAACAGTAAAAAACGTAGAATTTAACTTAAAACGTGTTTTATTGCAGTTTTTATGGATATTTTGCTTATTTTTTGTTTTGATTTGTTCTTTTTTCATTATTTCGCTTTATTCTTTTCATTACGTTTATAATTATTTTACCTCAAAATGTTTCCACTTATGTTTTCTGTTAAGTTACAATTAGTTATATCTGCTTATATGAGAGAAGATGACCTAAAGTGTATGTATCTATGCCCAGTACAAATTCACATTGATCCGGAATCCCGAAAATTTACGTCAATAAAGTTTTAATACTCTACTCAAACGTTCCTCATTTTTTATGGTCTAAATTTAATTCATTTTTGGTACCTGTAGAACCTCTTCCCACTCGTCTTAAGAGTCAAAAGAAACTTTTAACATAACCAAGATTTTTAGTATTATGCGAGCTTTGTCGGTATTCAACGGACCACAGTGATCGATTTATTAATTTAGCTTTTTTTTTTAACATTAAGAAAATATCTCTTATGAAAATTATTTACTATTGTATATTTACAAGTAAAACAAAGGAAAAAGTTAACTTCGGTGGAACCGAAGCTGAAATACCCGTTACACAACACTATAGTGTTAGTTTTCTTGTTCACCAGATGCTTAGATTAAATTTCACGATGAATTTGGTCAAATTTGTATGGAGGCTTTATGTTATATTAGCCCAATCCTGACCATATCGATAATATTTCACTAAGGTAGACATTTTAATTGACTTTACCAAATTTTAATTGGATTCATTCTGCAAAAATAAATGTTAAAATAGATTTTAGAGCTATACCTGAAAATGGTCGTGACACCTTAGATTTAGATGACATAAGAAATGTTTTTACCCAATTTGGAGTAAAACATTGATAAATAATACCTATTTTTATCCAAAAACTTGAAAATGGGCGGTAAGTTTGTATAGAGGCTATACCTAAAAATGGGATGGCACCTTGATTCTGAAATACAAACTGCCTATGAACAAGAAACGATTAAGTTCAAAATTTAGATTCGTCTCATCGAGCTGATCAATAATATATATACTTTATGGGATCTCCGATGCCTCCATTAATGCGTTGCAAACTTTCAGACAAACTGAATATACCCATTTACACTATGTGTAACGAGTATAAAAAAGGGGCGTTCCTTATTTAAAATCTTTAGTAGGTCTTGCGATCTCTTTCCCTATTAACTTTTTAATCAGATAGAAACAATTTTCATCGTCATTGAAATTCTCAAACTTCATCTTTTTCTTCTGAATGCTCCCAAAACAATAAACCTTGTTTGCAAATAATTAGAAACAAAACCCAATTTTAACAAAGTAAAATACTTTTTTTTTACCGTTTATTATTTTTTGTCTCATTATTTACTATTTTTATATATTTTTTACTGTTTCTTTAAGAGGTCTTTTTAGCATGTAACTGTTTTTCTTTTGAATTATTTTATCTTATTTTTTTTTTTATGAAAATAAACCTACACACGGTAAAGTTGTTTGTCACAAAAAAAAAAAAAAAAAAAAAAAAAAATAGTAGCATTCCAAAATGGTTGTTGACTTTTTTTATTCTTTTTTTTACGAATATTGTTTTGACAAAAAAAAAAAACAATAAAAGTGTTCCACGCCAAAATAAGAAGAAAAGAGCAAGTTTAAATCAAATTTAATTGCCGGCAAAAATTTCGTACTTGAATGAAATTCAAAAAGAGAAGCAGAAAAGAGTAAATTGGATTGTCATCGCGAGGAGATGACTCATGCTGACTTTTTTTAATTTGTGAAAATAGATAAATCGGTAAAAATTTGGTAAATCTGAAATTTTAATAATTCCCAAACGGATTTAATGATGGCCGGAAAATGAAAAAGCATAAACGAATTTTGAAAACTATTTTATCTACAAAAAAAAAAAAAAAAAAAGTTTAAAAAGGGGTTTAACATTTTAAAAAACCCCAACTTGGCTATGAGCTGCATTTAACATAGATGGGATATCCCTCGCGGAGCACCACTTCCCCTTCTTGAAAATACAAAAAGACTCCAGTGGAAAGATTAAATTCTTTGCATCCATAAATTTTCTTTTTTATTTAAAAAATGTTGGTGTAGCATTGGTCATTACTTTATATAACAGACGTTCCATTTTAAATAACTCATCATTTTGTTGTACCTTTATCCATGGACTTAACGCCCAAGACAAGAAATTACAAAATATTGCCAAACAAACATTCTTTCAAATTATTCCTTTACAAAAGACAATATATAAATTGAAAATTAAATCAACAACACTCAAAATCAAACGTTTTAACGCTTTTTTTTTGTGTCAAATCGTATTATTTGAGTTATGAAAGTTTTCCACTAAATGCGCCCAATATATGAACTACTTAATTAAAAGCAAGTATCACCGGTTTCATAAAAAACAAATTTAAAATCAATACTGTCCGACACTCACTGTAAAAATGTATTGCAACAAATAAGCTTATTCAGTTATTATCCAGATGACTTTTGAAATTGATCAAAGAAGAAGAGAAATCAAAATCAATCTTAAAATTTGCTTTACTTACCAACCAACACAATAATTTAAGTCCGAATTTTTCTTGAATCCATTAAAATTGTATTCGGACTCTGAATAAATTATTTCAAACACACCAAACAAATTTACACAAAAGCTTACTGAGTTCCATGAGAAAAAAATTTCTATCGATTTAAACCGATAATCACGATAAATATTTATTGCAATAAATAAACTTAATCAGTCAATAACCTATTGATAAACATGGAAACAGGTAAGCTTTGTTAATTAACAGAACCGAAAACAGTTTGTTTTGATAATACCAAAGCTTTAATACATGTCATACAAAATTTAAATCGTGTTTAAATTGGACTCAATTTTAATCTTGATACAATTCGAAAAATAAATAGGATATTAGAGACCCTTTTTATTTAAAACTATTAGGCTCATTTAACTACCGATCTGTATTGAATTTTTCTACCAATGATGTTATAAAAACAGACGGAAGACCTTGTCTAGGCTTGTCAAAAACAGTCAAAAGAAACATAACAAAATAAAAAAATAAATGTACAAATACTCAATAATCTATAGTTTCATGGCAGTTCATTTTGGATAGACAAATGTAGAATGTTTTGTCAAGATAATATAAAAAAGACCCGCCAAGATAAAATTCCGATATATTAATAAATACAAGGAGAAACGTTAATTTCGATGGAACCGAAGCTTAAATACCCGTCACGCAAATCTTTAAAAAGTTTATGTGTGAACATCAGTGTCTTAGATAAAACTTCAAGATGGTATGGATTAGGCTTCAATGGTCTGATACAACCCAAGTTAAGACACAAAATTGATATCAAATTTTAAAATACATTGAAGAAAATATCAGAAAATGGGGTGAGTTCGTATAGGGCGATGTTTCATAGTGGATCCATCCTTATCATACTATACATAGGAGGATATTAGATGTGTTTTTACCCATTTATAAGCAATACATATTTTCATGCAAAATAATACAAAAATTTTAATCTGTATGGGGGCTATGATAAAAATGGAAGTGGCATCTTAATTCAGACATACAAACTGCTAGGATCAAAACATATCTTTAAAACTTTCTGAGACAGACGGATATCGCTATTTTGGGTAAAAAAACTACGGATTCTTGAGAATTCCTAAGCTCACTCGTCGTAGCTAATATAAAAACTAAATTCGCTAATGGTTACACCACTTTTTTGACTTTACCGTTTATTCCCATAAACTTAATATTTATATCATTTTGCACAATTAAGGAAGGGTATCAAAATAGACCAATTCAAAAGTCGTTTAAAGATATCGTTTGACATATATGGGAAAAATTCATTAATTAAGCGAATCACACAACAGCAAATCATTAAAGAAAATAAAAATCGAAAGAAAAAAAAAAAAAAAAAAAAGACGGAAAATAAAATTTCACAGTAGCAGTCGGTAAACAAGTGAAAGTTGATTAATAGTTTCCGTTTCTTCGATTTGTTTGACTTTTGTCGGCAAAGACAATATTTTTCTTGTCTTGGTCTTTTTTAGGTTTTCTTTGAATAAAATTAACACTTTGAAAATGAACTTTTTTTGCTTGTTTATTAGTTTTACGTTTTGCCATAAATAGTATTATTGAATTTATTTATTTATTTGTTTTCAGTTGTTTTTTCTTATTATTATTTTTTTTTAATAATATTTCGTCTGACATACTTGGAAATATAAGACAAAGTAAAGCAGATCAACAAAAAAAAAAAAAAAAAAATAAGAGGAGAAACAACGATAATAAATAGTCACGTATTGCCAATAAATATGTAAATTGAACCACAACCAAAACAATAGGAAAAACTTTTCGATAAAAATTGAATGCTTGGCATACACATCGAATGCACTACGCCTATGATTAATATGGAACACACCAACAATATTAATTAATATGCATATGGAGATTTTCGGATTTTTGCTTAACGCATAATTGTTCTTTTTTTTTTAAATACTTCATTTTTTCTTTATCAAATATTTGCGTTTTCTTTTTTTTTTTTTTTTTTTTAAAAAAAAAACTGACATACTTAAGCATAATAAATATTTGATTCTTAAAGATTGCCGCACCCAAAGATATGTACAAGACCCGAGTACTCCTCTTGAAATCTTAATTATGCATTTTAGTTGTACGCCATTCCAACTAGAAATTAACTAATTAAGTATGCAGCAACAAGCTTTTCCTTCTGCCAGCCCAGCTGTCTCTCAGCTTTAGAGTTGTATAGCATATCTATAATGCATATTTCTCTGTAAAAGAGCAGAGAAGACCTGAAGAGTAGAATGCGAAAGGAGTGTACGTGTGTTGTCTCATTTATTTACATATTTACTGCATTATTCATAATTTTTTTTCCCGAAAGATGCAGAATGCAATCTGCTTTGTGAAGGATTTCAAAAATGAAAATCTATATCATCTTCGGAACACAGTTGACATTTTGTTTATATTATTTGTTTTCTTTAAGTTGCGCCTATGAAAATATTTAATTGGGTCATTGTTACAACGAATGGCATTCAATTAGCGACAGCTTTGATAGGGGGTTAATCGCTTGCATGACCCTGAGGCATTCGTTTTCAATTAATTTGCTATTTGTATTTCGAATTACAATAAAGAGAAATGGTAAAATTATTTATTTATACCTGTGCACATTGGGCAAAAATGAAATTTGTATACGCGTTACAAACATTGTGCACGGAGAGGGGCATCATGGGCACCTAAAAGTATATATATTCTTGAACAGCTTAATGAGTCGATCTAGACAAGGTTTATTCGCTCAATTTTAACGGTGTTGTCTAGAAATTTAAATAAAATATGAAAACCATAGTGCCGCGCCCATATTTCGACATGGCTTCTATTTTCAGGAATTTTTTATGAAGAAATGTTTATTTTTGAAACAACAAAAAATATTTCTTACCAATTATTTAATAAAAATGTGGAATATTTTGAGGATTTCCGAATATTTTTAAGGAACACACTCACTACTGAACATGCCTAACTTGAATTGTTTTGTAAAGTTAATCAAGAATATTAATAAATTTGTGAAACCATACCTTCTTCTCCGAGTTTAGATATCAGTGTAGTAAGGAGTTTATTATTATAGAAAAAAATTATTGTTTCAAATGTAATTTTTTATGCAAAAATATCCGGATTTTGACCACTGTTTAGAGTACAAAGAATCCATTTGACTCAAACAGATTCAGATTTACTATTTATACGACATGAATAATTATGTAGCGAACGAATTTTATTCGCTGAATTATTTCATTTAAATGGTATTTTGGTACTTGTAAAAATTAGATGTACGGGGTTTCTTTTGGGGTAGAAAAAGAAATGTTACAACTATTGAAAACCAATAGGAAAACATATATTTACATATTGTATATCTAAGTTTGAGTCTGGGAACTTATTTATTGCAAGAATCGGAATTACGTAAACTCTATGTCCTTAAACCAAATTATTTTTAGTATTATATCTAAACAGACACAAACTTTTAAACCGAAAGCAAATATTATTTACAACAATTCAAAGAACTCGGTATACGCGAAATTGGTCGTTAAGAATTCTAGAGTATTCCCTTAAAAATTTTTCTACTATAACAAACCAATTATCAACCCGTAGTTCCGTTTAAGGAATTTTTAGATGATCATTTTTGATTATTTTTAGACATGCTATTTTTACAGATATTCAAATGATATTAATGATAACACGGAAAAATGTTATCTTCGATGGAACCGAAGTTTAAATACCCGTCACACGAATCTTTGAATAGTTTACGTGTGATCATCATTGGCTAATATACATTTATAAATATATATTTGAAAATAATTACTTTTTCATATATTTGTTCGAAAATAATCGATAAGTTTGTATGGGGACTATATCTTAAAATGGGCGTGGCACCTTGGTTTGTTTAGAATTGTTTCACCCAAATAGTGAAGTCTCATAAATAATACCTTTTTTTCGAAAATGGGCAGTAAGTTTGTATGGGGGCTATATCTAAAAATGGGCGTGGTAGCTTGGATTTGACATCAGATGACATAAGAAGTATTTTTACCCAACTTGAAGTGAATACATTTATAAATAACAGCTTTTTCCGTACAAAAATCAGAAAAAACGGTAAGTTTGTCTGGGGACTATACCTTAAAATGGGCGTGGCACTGCTTACGACTGAGAAAACTTAAGTTCTGAGTTTCAGATCAATATCTTTAAAACTAAGCAAATGAATCGCATAAATACAGACATACAGATCGACTCGTCTCGTCGTGTTGATCAAGAATATATATACTTTATAGGGTCTAAGAGGGCTCCTTTAATGCGTTACAAACTTCACACCATGTGTGGCGGGTATAAAATTTTAAACCGTAAATGACGAGTGGCGTTTAAGTTTTATTGAAAAATTAAAAGTTAATGTTGTCCATATTGAATAACCATTTCCATTGATTCGCCATTATTTTGTTTCCTAAGTTATTAAAATTTTACAACCAAAACTTAAGAAAATAAAAAACGATATCGATAAGAAAAATGAGACAAAATGAAATGTAGCTGCAATAAAAAATTAGCGATTTGCTAATAAAAAGCCAAAAGCGTTAAGCATTTTTTTTATTTATGCAGCAATATCAAACAAAACTGGGGGAAAATCAAAGTAATTTGTTCGCATATTTTCGAGGAAATCTTTAGTTTTTGCATAACAGAGCTCCTCGCGAAACGATTAACCGACGAGATGAGAGCGGTTAATAGATTTTAAAAAGTTGAATTGTCGACGCAATGTAACGCACGTTACGAACGATGTTTGATAAATTGGCAAGCGTATCTTGTAGGTGCGATGTATCTGACGACAGACTTTAGTGTCTGTCTCTGATTGACAAACTGCCAGATTGAGTGCTTGATTTAAAACCGGTTAACGCTTCGTTGGAATTTTGTCTGTCCGACCGCCAGTACGTCCGTCCGTCTGTCATTCATTGCCGTTGTTGATGTTTAGTTTATGTTGATGTGCAATTCTTCAGGTATTTCATTTATTATGCGTGCCTGGGCTGTCTGGTTTATCACGAATTCGATTTGTGCGCGCGCGCGCATTTTTATCGTTTGCGCTGGCTTCCACTTCCAAGCAACTTCAAATTTGTCTAAATACGTCGTCTGTACATGTCAGTGTAATCGCGTCTCGTACTGCGCGCTTGCGTATTCTGTTGATTGTCCGATTACAGCTTACTCAAGTCTCTTCTCCCCAATTTAAAACTCGATACACGCCTATTCTTGGCTCAACTTAGACGCTTCTTTAATTACAGCGCCGTTTCGAAATGCTTAACGCCCAAAAGCATCTGAAACCATGGATGACAAACCAGAGGATTGCCAGCGGACACTCGCTAACTCCATGAATTACTTTTTTTTACCCACATCACTGTTGTTTGATTAAATTAAGCCTCTGAGCGGAGGGGCACCCACATCATCGAGTTTATCTGTCTACAAACTGTGGACACTTTCGCTTTATAATTGTTTAAAAACATGATTAGCTTTCATTGCTGTAACTGTTTCATTGCTTGTTTTGAAGTAAGTGCATCAGAAAAACATTTATTTTTATTACATTTTTAATTTTTGTTCGGTGGTACTTATTGCTTTTTGAAAATTTTTTTATTGAACTTTGTTCAAAATCTTTACAATTTATCTTTTATCGTGTTTGTAATTGTCGAATTTTTAAAATTTTTAATTGATTTGTTAAATGTTAGACATTCGATTAAAAAATCCGCTGAGATCAAGGTTTAAAGGTTGCGTAGTAAAAATTTTACAATACTTTCAGTTGACCTTATTAAGTTTGACCTTTTAAACATTTTATTACTTTTATTATACCCTGTACCCAAAGGGTAAAAGGAATATTAATGATTTATTGCGAATGTATGTAACAGACAGAAGGAGGCAAGATAGACCCTATAAAGTATATATATTCTTGATCAGCATTGGAAGGGGAGTCGAACTAGCTTTGTCTGTCTGTCCGTCCGTCCGTCTGTCCGTCTGTCATGCTGTCTGCCGTATGAAAACGATTATTTCGGAGACTATAAGAGGTAGAGCTTTGAAACTTAAACTCTCCTAGGCCGTCAAGTGTGCACTTACAAACGGTTTTTCTCTAGACCCATTTTAAGGGGTACCCCCCATACAAATGTACCCCAAAATTTTGGGTTTTTGCATAAAAACGTCATTGTTTTTTATTCTAGGAAGTTCAAATTAAGTAAAAATTATGTCTATGATAGTCCCAATAAAATATCCCAATATGGTTGGGACCAACCAAATTTTAGGTATAGCCCCCATACAAATTTACCCCAAAATATTGGGTTTTTACATAAAAACGTCATTGCTTTTTATTCTAGAAAATTTGAATTTAGTATAAATTATGTCTATGATAGTCCCAATGAAATAGACCAATATGGGTAGGCCCAACAAAATTTTAGGTATAAACCCAATCAAAGATATACCCGATTTTTTAAGTTTTTCTATGAAAATCCAATTCAATGATGTATGGTAGTCAAATAGAACCTAACTTAAGGTACATATAGATTGGGTACAGGGTATCTTGTAGTCGAGCATACTCGACTTCAGCGTTCTTTCTTGTTTTTCTTTAATTTAGAGTCAAAAAAAAATAATAATATGATTTATGGTGTGTAATACAATAAAATAGAAGTCGGAATATCTAAAAAAGCCCGTCGAGAGGAGTCGATTTAGCCATGCCCGTCTATAGTTACACGTTTAATTTGCTCAGTTTTAAAGATATTAAGATAAAATTCAAAACTTAAGCTTTTCTCAGTCCTAAGCAGTTAAAATGTTAAAACCAAAGTGCCACGCCCATTTTTAAGCATAGTCCCCATACAAATATTTGAGTTTTTTTTAATGGTTAATTTATGAAGCGATTTGTGTCAAATACGGTTAAAACACTTCTTATATTAATCCATGTTTAGAAAAGGGCCCATGGCTGAGGTGGATTCAGTGTAACATTTAACAAATTCGGTACTATCGAAGTTAACATTTTCTTCTTGTTTTATTAAAACATTGTTTAGTTTAGCGATCAATAAACCATTCTACGGTTTATTGCTCAAAACTAGCTGGTGTTGACATATGACAGCAATAGGCTTTCCGCTATATCATCAAATAAATTAATTAGCACTCAGTGGCCAGATTGTACGGAAAAACTTATTCAAAAGCTTAGAAAAGAATACAGAGAAAATTTGTGGCAAAAAGCTGTAGTTATATCTAAAATTGGTCCGAACTACTTTAATGAAAATTATACTACAAGTAATATTACCTATAAGGCTAGGTGTGATCTTTTTGATTTTTGAGACAACGACAAGACAGATGCAGATCTTTCCGTCAGTCCATCTTTCGAAGAAATGGTTTCGTCTATCGTATCGCTTTTAGTTTTTACTTTGACGTCAGCCTAAGATACTATTAGAAAGTGAGTTCCTATTTGACGATTTCCAAGTTCCTGTTGGCAGCCCTCATATTTGTTAACTGCAACTTAGATTTGTTTCAAATGAATGCTTTGGGATATGTTTTAAGATTTTAAATGAAAATAAATCTTGTAAAATTTTCACTTGTTCATTTAGATTCATTTAAAAAGTCATATTTTTTATGAATTTCATCATGACTACTCTTCAAATTACTTAAAAAACTTTTTGATTTCACTTTTGGACTTTGTGTGTGTGTGTGTCTTATTATTATTTTTTTTTTATTGTGGTAAGTAATAAAACCCAAAATCATACAACTAAGCTTAATAACAATAAAGTTCAAATCGTTAATTGAAAGAGAAATTTTTGAAAATTAAATTTTGTTTTTTACTTCTTCTGCACTAAAGTTGCATATTTAAGACGTCTTCGGAAACTATGACTCTATTCATTTGTTTGTTTGTTGTTGTTTCTGGGGTTTGTGAATGAGTTTGATTTAAATTTTATATCTCATTGTCTTACATATTTTATTAGAACGTAAGTTTTTTTTATATTTTTTTTATATCATAGTCGAGTTAAGTTGACTTAGAGGTGTTGCGGATAATAATCGCATTCATGAGAGGCTCAATTGCTGTCTGTGTGTGTGTGTGTGAATAAAGATAATTTAAAAAGTTAAAACTGGCTTTTAGACTTAATTGTTAGTTGCTCTTATTGGTTATTACTGCTGTTGTTGTTGTTTTTGTCGTCGTCGTCATGGTGTTGACTTAAAGTGGCAATTGTTGTTATTTTTGTTGTTGCATGTCGTCGTCTAAGTCGTTTAGTGTCGCAACTGCAGCTTGATGCAAATTATTGTTGTTGTTTTGCTTTCGAAATGACTAATTAGGTCAGGAAACAATTAAATATAATGGAACAAACTAACAAATTTCTTAGAAAATGTTTTTTACCTGCATCGCTGTTAAATTTAAAAACAAAAATCATTTTTTGGTCCAATTATTTTGCATGAACTGAATGCAACTTAAGAAAACAATTTGAATATTTGCCCAACAAATTTAACAAGTTTATTAAATAAAGCGTTTCAGTAAAAAATTATTATAATCGCATTATGTAAAAAAAAATATAAAACTCCATTCATCCATTATGCGCCTTCGTTCAAATTTTGCGAATGAAGAGTTTTTCGTTGTTTGTCACATTATTAAAATGTTAAATAAAGAAACACTATTTTAATATAGAAACATCAAGTTAGCAACTTAGACTTTCTTTCCACATTAAAAAAACACAGCTAAATATAAAGTTCTCCAATATTTTATACCCTGTTTTATATATACAAACTTCTGCCATAAAATGTTAAAATCAAATTGATTACATCTTGTAATTTTTACTACTTTAAATAATACTTACGCAATGTTTGTGTTTACATGAACCCTTTTTGACAGGTTATAAGGTTTGCTATCTGAAAATAAATAGATAGGTACAGTTTAAAAGTTAAAAATGTTTATTGACAAAAACTTATGAACCACTAATTATATTCTAAAACATTAAAACTGAAAGGAATAGATGCACTATGACTTAAATTTATTTCTATTGTGCTTAGTTATGGTTAAGTTTATTGACTGGTTAGTTAACATTGTATGTAATAAACAATAGAAGTTTTGATCCCATAACCTAAGCTAAATATGAAAGTTACATGCCTATAAGTCATCAAAGGGTTATTATAACCATTTTATTCTAGTCCCATTTTAAGAGGTATACCCCAAATAAACGTAACCAATATTTTTTAGTTTTTGCATAAAAACATTTTTATTATTTAATCAATGAGTATGGTCACACTGAAAATGTAATCGATATGATTATACTTTTATACACATTCTTCAAGTGGTGCAATTCTCCATTTTACATACGCAACTAGTTACTTTACCTATTAATATTCACTCAAAAAAATATATATAATGCGGTCCAAAATGCAGTGAAATATTATAATTATTAAAATGTTAACATTAATTCAAGAATTGATCTCATTGTCTAGTGTATATGCGGCTTCTGATATAATTGATAGGTCAAAGGTTCATAAACTTTTTAAACATCTTGCAATATTTTTTCCGAGAAAATACTTTCAATTTGATTAGTAAGACTTATTTTTATACCCGGGACAAAACCAATTCTATTCTAAAACTTCAGCTTTATTAATAAAGTGATTAATGAGCTTTTTCTTTAACTTCGATCTTATACACACAGAAGAAAAAGAGCTTCACATCCGAACAACAATGTCCAGGTGTGAATAGACAGACCAACAAATTAACGGACGGACAAGCGGTATCGAGTGATTTGACAACTCCAACAGCTGTTTTGAAATCCAAAAATAGACAAAATGCGATTATTATTATTTTTTCGGATAATCGTAGTAAACCAACGTAAAATGTTGACCGACAAAAGTAGCAACGCTATTGCTGAGATCATTATTAAATGATTTTTTTGGGTTGTTTTTTGCCAAAAGTAAACCGAAAGCAAAAGAAATTAAAAAAAATGACAACGCAGATGAGCAATAATGTTACCCGTCGTTGTTAGGGTTAATAAGCAAAGTACTTATGTGTATGTATTCATTTTACATGTGTACTATGTAATTTGTTAACACTAATGGAAGAAGGAAACACAGGCAAGGTAATCAGCTGTCGCGGTACTTATGTATAGTAGACTTATAGACAGACATTTGAATTGAAGTAATTATATTCAATGAACACTTGAAGTGAACACAATGAAAAATACATTAACAGAAGAAGACAAACAGACGGACAGACGGACAGTTCTTTTGGAAGACAGTTAGGCAGCCCGTCCGTCCGTCCGTCCGTCCGTCATATATGCGTAGACGACGATCTAAATTATTCATACATTTGTTGCAACATTCAGACACGCACTCAGCATGCAAAAAAAAAAAAAAAAAGATCAGTTCAAACATAAATTTCAGATACAATGGCAAACACTCGACGTCTGCCTAGCAACCAAAACACGAAAATAGAGAAGTGAATGAAGATGCTTGTAGGGTTTGTTCTCTTTGCGACAACTCAGAGAAAACAAAATAAAGAAAAAAAAAGAAAACAAAAGAAGAAAAAAACATAAAAAAAACAATTCGAGAGATTGTTTGAATGTATCTTTTCATTTCAGCAACATTCAGTTAAGTAACTGTATTAGGCATGCGCAAACGACAAGACAAGACACAAGATACATGTGAGAAAGAGACAAGCACGATATACCGTAAGTAAACTCTGAAAGACAGAAATAGAAAGAAACTCACCATCATATTAGTTGTTGGCGTGGTTTAGAATGGTTTGTAATCAGACCAAGTCAACCCAACCCAACCCACCTTGTTGTCAAGCAAAAAATTCGGTTCAAGTAAAAAAAAATTTTGGGGTGGAAAAATTAAGTTTCAAAAAATAAATTATGGATGATTGGCACAGTAGTTTAAACTCAAAAAATATATCTATATTGGAATAAAAATTTTTTTATATCGATTTTATATAGAAATTCGAGTTAATATGTTTTAAAATTTTATCAACTTTATGAAATTGTGTCTTGTCATTTTGAAGTTCGTGTACCAAACATGCACAATCATAGTCATGATTCCTTTCCTTTAAAGTATTCTCTAGAACTTAAGTTAATATCTGGGATATGGATATGATCACAGAAGCCAATCTAAATAATAAGTATCGTTAAAAAGACATTTAAAAAAATGCTGCAGCAATCCATTAAATTCTTACACTTTTGGACAACTTATTAATCCACAAGTTTAAATCTGAAAATCCAATACCGGATTCGTAACCATCGAGCTTTAAAAAACGTCAGTACGAATTCAACCATATTAATGTAATTCAGTTTCAATTTCGATTGTTTAATAATTTCGATTGGTCACCCATAGTATACACAATGATGGGGATTAGCAAAGAGCGAGGAGAGAATCTCGCGGGTCCCGAATATTTTATCGGGATTGGGCGTGATCGACAACTCTGAAATAACAATTTGCGAATTTCTTGATGTTTCGACTATCCCGAAAATGGGCAACTTTGTTTGAAAGTGCGTGACTACATAATATGGGCATGGCACCTTGGTATTCTAAAAGAAACATATCGAAACTTCTCTAGTTGATAGATGCTTTTAACCAATTTGGAGTGGCTAATTTTGCATAAATAATACGTATTTTCATAAAATTATTCGAAAATTGAATTAAACATCATGTTAAAATTTGCAAAATTAAACCCGCGGCAAAGATGCTCACATTCACTGTTTTTAAATCCTTCTTTTAAGGAACTTGATTTTTTTTTAACCTGTTGAGACACGTTATGGAGCTCTCATTTCCGCTCGAAATTGTCCAATTGGCAAAAAAACCATGATAGAAATCACTGTTACAGATCAATTTTCTGGAGTTTTCAAGACAAATCGGCGGAACCAGAAAACGATATATGTATAACACAAATAAACTATGATGTAAAAATATTAAAAACAGAAAATAGTACCATATCTAATAAATTTGGCAAGAGTGCAAAAGTTTCACCAGTATAATAACTTTCAAGACAAGTTCTTTATGTACCAACTTGGCCACCAGTGAAAGAGTTTTATTAGAAGAATATTAGAAGAAATCCAGAAAAGTTTAATTTCTGAATAAAAAATTGTTTAAAAATTTCAGGACATAGTAAAATTAGTCTTTAGTATTTATTTGACGGGATTATAAATGGAATACGATGTACATATATAAGGCGTACTCCCTAAAAAATATTTGTGGGAAAAAAGATGGGAAGTTAAAAATTTAATTTGCTGTAATTTGCGATATTTTTCGTAATGGTTTTATTCAATCGAAAGTATATTTTGAATTTTTTAAAAAATCTGCTATTTTCTTTCAATTAAAAAATGTTTATGCGGTTGAATAAAATCTTTAAACCAAAAAAATGCAACTTCTGTTGGACCGTCTTTTTACAATTATACGCCTGTTACACAGCATTTGAACGTTCGATAGAACTTCGTGTGCAGCATTTGTATTAAATTTTATATTATATCTAAAATAGTAAACAAATTATAATATATTCTTAAAAAATTAGTAATTAACGGTCCGATTTGGACAATTTTAAACTGAAGATTTGACAAGGTATAAGAATGCATTTGTACCATATGTAAAAGCCGTACGACTCGCTTAAAAAGACATTTCGGTCAAGATAAGAACTTGACAACATGTTGTACTTTTGTATGGGAGCTATACCAAAAGGGGCGTGGCACATTGATTTTAACATAGACAGTACTCATGGCGAAAAGCTAAGTTTAAAATTTCAGCCCAATACATCCCAATAAAAGAAAAACAATGAATAATACGGATAAACAGACGGAAAGGCAAACGAATGTTTCAAATCTGATTAAAAAAAAAACTAAATGCGGCAACTGTAAAATATTAGAATGGTTCAAAACTTTCCGACATGAAAATGAATAGTGTATATAAAAAAAAATAAATAAAATTTTGTTTAGCGTTAAGGACCGATTTACCGCTTTCTTAATCTAAATTTGTATTGTAGTATTAAAAAATTTAAACAATTTGGTTGATAAATAGATAGATAAAATAAAGCATTAAACTCCAAATTCCAGAATATCTCAAAGGGAAGTGATATGGCACATGCATAAATAAAGAACAATATGCAATGATATTATTTGAGATACAATATACGTGGTAGAATAGACTATTTGGGTTTAAATATTTGTTTTCAAAAACTTTAAAAATACGCGAATGAGTGAAATTTTCAAAGAGATTTTCTGTTAAAAAGTAACTTTACCGCGAAAATTTAATTTTAATTTAATTAATTTTATAAGACATTTCATGCATTCAACCTTCTATAGATTTGTAAACATTTTTAAAGGGTTTTATACCACAGTGTAACATCTACGAAAACAGATTGAAAAAAGTTAAAGTGAGACAGAGATTGAGAGAGAGCGGATGAGAGATAGAAATAATAACCAAAATATTTTCACAAAAGTCGGCTCAGACAACAGGATCAGTTCACATTATGAAATCAAGATCATGCAAAGCAGGTAGCATAAACAATAACACACACACACACTCTCACACACACACGTTTAAATTCAACCGAGTATCTGTGTGTGTCGTGTCATTCGATCGTTGTTCAAAGAGCTAAAATGCCATCAGAATTATAATAAAATTGAAATGAATAAAAAGCGCACTTAGACCGATTGAATAAAAAAAGGAAAAGGATAATATTAGAGCAAAGGTTTCTCTTTCCACTTCTCTCAACCGTGCACAAATAGTATAGCAATGTGATGTAAGGGTATTTGATTTTTTTTTTTTTTTTTTATATTGTAGTTCGGGTCTCTGCTACATTAAAACGCACTCGTGCAGAACACGTCGCTGAGCTCAGTACAGATATTTTATAAGGAAAATTAAGTGTTTTGTTGAATAAAAATATAAAAATTGACATTTTTTTTTTTGTGTACGTTTTTACCACGGATCTTTCGTTAAGGGGCAAGTTGTTTAGATACGAATATAGATAGACAATCAAATACGAAGAAAATGCGCAAAAGTACAGTCGAAATAATTTTTACTAGGCGAAGAAGTTGTTGCCATTGATTCATAGACCCGACACTCGATCGAGTTAGGCATGCAGAACGATGCGACGTCAATGAACATTGAACCGAGTTTCTGTCCATTTGTCCAATTGTCTATCAAAGAGTTTTGTCAATCAGTCAACTTCTGAAGATGATGCGGTAGGGTAAGAACTTGGCTGCCTATTGAACAGCACAAAGAGCAAAAGTCAGCGCACTTTTGTGACTTACAAAACATTGTCTTGTCGTTCTTAACTATCAACCTCTAAACAAAAGTATCTATCTGTGTTATTACTATGACTATTGTCTGCATGGCTGCTCAGCTCATTGACGTCTCTGTTCATGTCACCCCGGCCAAGTATTTTTTTTTTGTTTCGTAGGGACGGAATTCAAATTGATGCTTATGGTTTCTTGGTATAAACACAAAAACTTCGGTTGGATTGGCAGCAGGTAACAACAATAATAACAATATTTTCATGTTTTTAATTGATCGTTTTGAAATCATTTCTTGCTATTCAGAAGACTGATTTTCTTTGCATGATAGAAATCATAGACCTTTTTTTTAAAAAACCTTCCGAGTGTTTTTATATTTTATATAAATTTATATTTATGTGCAGAGTTAACGTTTTTTTATACATTAGAGTGGTTCATAATTAAAATACACAAAGTCACAAAGAAGACAAACCTTTTTTGTAGAAAAGAGAATCTTAGATTTTGTTCCAAATTGTGATCATTCTAGATTCACGGCAGTTATAATTCCATGCAAATTGCTTGCCCATTTAGATAGTCTAGCGTTCGGTGCATAGAAATAATTGCATCTAACTGAACTTCGAAAACCATTTGGCGATGAACTTCTAAAGAGAAGTGATAAGACTATAAAATTGTAATATAAATTGTTAGCGTATAAATAAATGCTTTCATTTGAACATGATCCAGAACATTCATCACAAACATCGAGCTATGCGAGACTACTGCCAAACAACATCTGTAATTCGACACGCGTGAAATATTCTCAAAGAATTCGCAATCTGAATGAAATGATTTAATCCAATGTAAATAGAAGAATATAATGAACGCTTATGCGGGTTGACATGTAAAGACAATTTAATTCCTGAATTCCTACGTCTCTCAATAAGCGCTGGGAAAATACTTCTACACTTTATCAATTGAAGGCAATAAAATGACACCGATTGCTGCTGATGATTATGTGACTGGTGGTCTTCTTGTTCCGCAAATATATCCATTGGCAGATTCTGGAATCTGTCACCGTTTCTTAGAAAAACCTTGCGTTTAACCGCAAAATAAAAAAGAAGAAAAACCAAACAAAAGAAGCTGTGGCAAAGAAGAAAATAATACATACTCAAACTCTCTGAAATCACGGTCATCCAAGCTAAACAAGTTTTGCAGACAACAATCTAACAAGTCATCTCTGGAGAAGAGGTGGTTTAACGGGCGGGGGATGTGGCTTTTGCGCCAGCTGAGGTGTTTCAGTATCTCACTGGGTCGCAATTTAAATTTCAAACTTATTTAGCTCTAAAGACGTTCTCCTCCCTTTTTTGTTTTTTTTTTTTGCTTCTAATATTTTATTAAGCCATTTGCGCATGTGTAAAAAAAATTCACATTGTACTGAAAATCATCGCTCATCTTTGAATTAAAGCCGCAATAAATAATGTGGCTGGCTCTGGAAATTTTTGTGTATTTTATTTTTCGGGTGTTGTATTCAAAAAATTCCCTTGTCTCTTGCTACACTTTGTTCACAATGTTTACTTTGTCTTCGAGAAAGAGCAGAACAGAACATGCGATTTTCGATTTGACATTTATTTCTTAAAAATTCTTTGTTTTGATTTATTGGGCACAATTTATACAACCGACAATATGCGTTGTTCAATAATATTATTCCAAAGTTTGTAACAGACAAATGGAGACCGCGAAAACAGTAAATATAAATATATTCTTGATCTTTTCAACGAAATGAGTCATTAAGGCAATTTTCATAAATGTCTGGAAATACGTCTAATCAGTTCATCACATTCTTGTGAATCCCGTTAAAGACAGGTATGAGAATTCTCCATTTTTAAAAAAATATTGCACATATTTTGAAACCCATTTAACATTTGTTACACATAGTTCCAAACGGGTATTATTAGTTTGGCGGAAAATTTTAAATGCATTTCATACCGTAATCTCTACAAAGTGTTTCTCCGTTTCTTCTAAGAGCATACCTCCCGTATAAACGTACTATCCATTCTCCAGTTTTAATATAAAAATCTTCTTATATCAACCTATGGATACAATTTAACTTTGAATAAGGAGATATAGTATCCAAATAAATTCATGTCCCACTTCGATTCAGAAAGAAAAGAAACATTTTATTTCTGTAGTTTGAAGATACAATTTGACACACTGGCTTGTTACACGAACCGCAACATGATGTCTAAACTGAGGTTGTATCTGATCATGGACCCAACACTTCCTTCGCAAAATATTATATTATGATGATTATACGATTTTTTTTTTTTTTTTTTTTTTTTTTTTTTTTTTTTTTTTTTTTTTTTTTTTTTTTTTTTTTTTTTTTTTTTTTTTTCCCTTTCATTTTTACCTTTCCAATACAAATCTTTTTTTCTTTCCTTTCCCCCAACCAAATAAATCCTTCCTTTTATTTTTCCGGTAGCCTCTTTTTTTTTTTTTTGTTTTTTTTTTTTTCTCCCGAACCTCTTCCCGGGGGGGGTTGTTTGGGGTTTTTGGGTTTTGGGAAAAACCAAGAGTCCGGAGGAACCAAAAAGGTTGGTGGTGGTTGTGTGTTATTTTGTTTTTTTTTTTTTTAAAAAAATTAAAAAAAATATATATTTAAAAAAAAATAATTTTTTTTTTTTGCACCCAACTTAGATTTTTTTTTTTTCAAAAACAAACTTTTTTTTAATTTTTTTTTTTTTTTTTTTTTCCTCCCTTTCTTTTATAATTTTTTTTTTTTTTTAGTTAATAGGTGGTGTGAAAGTATTTTTTTTTTTTTTTTTTGGTGGTCGGCGTGGTCGGTGGGGGTTGAGGGTTGATTAGGTTTTTTTTTTCTTCACCTCCTTCTTATTTTTTTTAATAATATTTATAATATTTTATTTTTTTTTTTGGTGGGGGTCCCTTCTCCCCCTTCTTTTTTTTTTTTTTTATTTTTTTTTTTTTTTTAAAAAAAAAAAAATTTTTGTTTTGGTTCTTTGTTTTTTTTTATAAAAAAAAAAAAAGCCCACTCAAAAAAAAAAGAAAAAAAAGAGCCGCTGTAAAATAATTTGATTATTAAAAAAGAGGGGCTTGGTGGGAGAAATAAGAGACCTGAGTATCCACAATTTCCCCCAAAAAAATCGAAATTCGAATATACGTAACATAATGTTTGAACACACCTCGTACGAAAACGATTGAAAGTTAATGGTTTTCCTGGTATGTATTAGTGTCATGTATTAACGTTTTATATTATTGGTCCGTATATGTGGTGAGTTGTGTGCTAGATTTGAGAGACAAGGTAAAAGTTTAGGGCTAGGAGTTGAGATACAATTTTAGAGAAAATAACCAAAGGCAAAATTCTTTGATTTTTGCTTCTTAGAACCTATAAAGTCTGAAAGTAATATGGACGTGGCAGGTAATATTTAATTAGTAGTGTTTTTTTTATAATCACAATCGATAGAGTGTTTTCGCTATCGTTAGATAAATTTGTCATACATCTTCATCAAAAGAATAAAATTAAACATTTTTTTTATTTAAACTATCGTCACGAAATATATCGAAAATGCGACTATCAAAATACTAAACACGCGGAAAAGGTGGATTGAAATTTAAAAAGAAAAACATTCGTTATACATTAAAAATGAGACGAACAATTTGGACTTTTTTTTTTTTTTTGTTACATAGTTTTTTATTTGAAAAATTTATATATGAATTTTCCTTTTTTTTTTTTTGAAGTTTATCATATATCAATCGATATTTGGCTTAACCTGATGACTCTTGAGTAATTATATTATGTATGGACATTCGATGGAATTGGTCGAACAGATTTTGTGTTCATAAATAACTCAAAAATGCAAAGCAACATTTTGTATTCAAATTGTTCATTTTGTATTTTAAATTTAGCTCGAAGGATTTGTTTTGAAAATGCAGTGCTAGATTCGGTAAAGATTTCAAAATTCAACACACATTTTACTTTCAGCTTGTTTCTCATATTTCAGCACAAAAAATAAACAAGACCATTTACAAAACCAACAGCAGAAAAATCCAAACAAAAATCTGTTTAGTCAAAAGAAATAAAAAAAAAAAAAATGCCTATAAAATGAAACTTCAACTCGATCCGAAAATAAACAAACAATGCAATTTTTGCGTTTAAAATTGAAAGGGTAACTGGCGGACGACTCCAATTACCAATTGCCCAATGCTCATTTTAGATTTCACATTCTCTGACATTTTTATTTTTCCTCATTCCCCTTTAATAAACGCTCGCATATATGCAAAACAAACTAAAGTACGAAACATAATCAGAGCCAAAACAGGGAGATCTCAATCTGAGTGACGAGTGGATTCGAAAAAGAGTAGTCGAGTTCAATCTTATGCACTGTCCGAGTAATAAAATAAAACTTAAAGCTGACATTTCCAAAATAAGAACTTTTAAAAGTTATGCCTTCCATTCCAAAGAATTTATGTGTTCCACAATAACACCGATAATCAAGTTCAAACTTTACTATTTAATATTTGGTTTACTTCTTTAAGGTGGAATTGGCTAGTTTGGGGAATTATGGTGCAATTCAAAACAAGGTTTGAGTATCTCTCTGAAACCAATATACCTTAGCGCATTAATGTTTGTAGAGTATTGTAGAGCTCTGGGTGAAACGACTACGTTTAATACTGTTTTGATGTTTTATTGAAAAGAAGAACAAAATAAAGAGCTGAAAAGCAATTGGACACTAAAAATCCAAATAAAACAAATAAATACTTTGGTAAGAATATGAAACCAAACTAAAAAAAAAAAAAAAACTTAAATACGCATAAAACTGAAAGTACTTTTTTGATAGTTTTTATATTTTTTAGCAGTGTCAAGAAAATATACCCTACAATTTTAAAGTAGGTTTTTTTAAGTAACACTTTATTTAGTCCACTTTACTTCATGTTAAAGAGAAAACATTTCAGCTAAAGTGCCTTTTTAGATGGTTTTCTTAATCGCATATTTATCTCAAAAAAAAAAAAAAAAAAAAAAGTGCCTACTAAATCGTAAAAAAAAAGAGCATGGACAAAAAAAAAAAAAACTTAAAACCCCAAATCATCTTGGAAGAATTAATAGTATCGTAGAACAGCTGCAAGTTGTCACGTGCACCCAAAAGCTCCAAATTTTTATTTAGTATGTTGAGATAGACACTCTTCCTTAAAGTTTCTTTAATAATTTCCAAATTTTCAAGTAATGAACTACGACTAACAAATCTTCTCATTAAACATGAAGAAAATTGTTGCATTAAAAAAAATGGTGTTACCGATTTTTGATAGGATCTGGTTTTTCGGAGTACTACAACACATTTTAACTTATCTACTCCGCAGTTATTGTGTTTGTGTTTGTGCTCATTTTTATTTTAAACAAACAACTAACTACGTCCCAATTTTCGTTTTTGACCTGTTTTTGTTTATTTTCCGACATCTTTTTTTATCAGAGAACAAATATTTCTATATCAACTGAAGTGATTATGGCGCAATAACATAGAAATACTTATTAATTATCGCCGTTTGTTGTTACGTTATCAACCTGTTCGACTGTCCCCTTTAATTGTTTACCGACCTATTTTTTGTCAAACAAAAATTATTTCGTTCAAGTCAACGTCACACAACAAAACTTTGTCACACTCCTCCATTCACATTTTAGAGAAAACAAATTTACGACTTCGTAGAAAAACATTTTTTTCTGATTATTTACTCAATTTAGAAAATATGTAAATAAAATTGTTTTCGCACCGCATTGCAGTTTCACATTTCTCTTTTTTTTTAATAAAAGATTTTCTAATGTTTATCGTGGGTGTTCGAATTTCAAGATAAGCAAAAATTAGAGTAAACTAAAATTGGAACGTGTCTACGATTTTTGTTTATTTATATTTCTTTTTTATCAGAGCGATAAGCTTATTGAATTATTTTGCGGATTTTATAATTTATTCAATTTATTTACCTAAACAAATAAACTGTAACACATTATTGGGTAAAGCAAATATTATCGGAAATAATTGTAAGAGTCTAATTTTAACGAAACAATATTTTATTGAAATAATTTTGGGATTTATCAAAGTGCCATATTAAGACTTAGGTCCTCTTAAATGTATATTTTAAGACATAATCACTCTGAGCACCGTTAAAAAGGCTAAGATACTGGAGGTGTACGGTTTAAGATGAAAGTGAAGTAAACCTATTTACATTTCCAATGATTCAGGACTAAATATGAAACTACAGAACAAATGCACTCACACACAGACAAATCAAATTACAATCAGATTGATTTGTCTTTTTAACCTAATCAGGGTTGTGTATAAATTTATTCATTGATAATGTTTCGATGAAAAATTTTAGATACAAATTTTATATACCACTCAGACAACATATAGTAAATAAAAACAAATTTAACAAGGAAAAACGTTAACTTCGGTAGAAACGAAGCTTAAATACCCGTCACACGATGGTTAGACTAATTTTACTTGAATGAATATGTGCGTTTGGTTTGTAAAGGGGTTATAGTGATCCTACTTTAATCATGTATCCAAATTTTAGTATATTTAAAACAAAACGGTTTATAAATAACCTACTTTTTCATACAAATACTCAAAAATTAGAGGTAAATTTCTATAAGAGATATATGTTATAGTGATCCCCCTCATCCCCCCTGAGTTGATATTGAAGTGTTCTTACCATATTTAACACAAATCACTTCATAAATAACGCATATTTCATATAAAAATTCGAAAATTGCCGGTAAATTTGTATGGGGCTATATGCTACAGTGAACCCACCTCAACTAATAAACTATAAATAAACTATTTTTAATAAAAAAAAAAAATTGTATGGGGGCTATGCCTAAAAATGGGCGTGGCGTAACACTTTCACTGCTTAGGACTGAGAAAAGCAATTAAACGTGTACCTATAGACAGACAGGCGGATGGACATGGCTAGATCGACTCGTCGCGTCGAGCTGATCAAGAATATATATACTTTGTGAGGTCTGCGGTCTCTTTTTTTCATGCGTTACAAATTTTTTAACAAACTGAATATACCCTTTCACACTATGTGTGACGGGTATAAAAATGATTCATAAAAATGCAATAATAAATAATTAAACAATTTAAAGTTCAAATGCAAATTAGCGAAACAGGCGGCACCAAACATATATTTGAGGCTAAATTGTTAATCGGCAAAGTATTTACTGTAAAAAACAATCTAAGTGGCCACTGCAAAGATTGTATACAATAAATTACATAAATAATTTAAAAAAAGACAAACTATTAACTAATTGCAAAGAGTATTTTAGAATTCGAGGAAGATATGAAAACGGTTACAGTGAAAACATATGTGCCGGGAAATATATGAATATATAAGTGTATAGGTTCGGTTAAATTTTTTTTAGGATTAATGAGAATAAGGTAAGAGATAATTAGAGGAAGGATTGTGTTAAAAGAAGGCAGGGTAACAAACTTTTATATCCGAACAAAAACAAAATATGGGAGACAAATTATATATCAGCGTTCCTAACGGGTGTCATTGAAGATGATAGCATCTGTAGGTTGTCTGTAGGAACATGAGGCAGCTTGGGGCCAGCAAGCACTGAAGGTTAGGAAGCTCATTTAACATTCTTCAGGGCGGAAGGGTTGGATAAGGTGCTGTAAAAGAATTCTCCAGTAAAGGCTCAATAGATATGATAAGGTCGCAGTGTTTAATTTCTTATAACAATATTGTAAGCTTGGTGTAAAAAAATATAATGTATACAAAAATAGATTTCATACAACTCGAGTTAAAAGTGATAAAGTAGTTAAACAAGTCAAAGAAGTAACATGGTAAGGCGTGCTAAGAGAGACAGAGAGAAGCCAGAAATAGGCGTGTAGTGCATTGACCGAATGTTACAACAATAACTGAATGCTAAAAAAACGTGGAATATGCAAAATAACTGACAGTCGACCGCAAACTAACCCCACACGCCCGCGCTTTCAAAACGACTAAATTAAAAAAAAAAAAAAAAATAGACAACCCTTTGTAGAATTAATAGTCAGAAAATATAAAGTCTTTATTTAGACCATATTTTGCTGTTGTATTGTACATGCATGCATATGTATATGTACATAGATATGTATGTATGTGTATGTAAGTAGCAGTAGTTAAGTAGCAAAGAATGTGCAACAAGCAAATGTAAAAAAAAAGTAAAAAAAAAAAACCAAATAACGCGATTTACTTTGGTAAAACAAAAAATAAATAAAAAAAAAAAAACACGTGAGAGTAAATACAGAAACTCCAAAGTTAAAAAGCAACAACAAAATTTGTAAAGCATAAAACCAAGTTTAAAATTCAGCGGCAACAAAAAGAGTCCAAAGAGATACATACTTGTGTGAGTATGAACGAGTATGCAAGTAATTTTTTTTTAACTCGATTCTGTCTCTGTAGATTTCATTTTGTTGCGGGTGAGAGAACCCGCCAAGCGTATGAGAGAAGATTATTAAGCAACAACAAAAAACCCATATAAATTCCGATCTTTCCAGTGTTCGACTATGGCGCGAAGTTGTTGTTTCTTCTCCTTCTTTTTTTTTTTATTATATTTTTTTTAATGCAAACAGGTATCTTGTTTTCTATGTGTGTGGATGTGTGTGTGTGTGTGTGACCCCCTTCAACAGTTAAGAAATGTATTTGTGTGTGGTGGAGACTTTTAACTCCGTTTTTTTTTCGCTTGTTGCTACTTCTCGTATTCTTTTCTTTTGTTTCTTATATTTAGATATTTTTTTTTACTTTTATTATACATCAGCATAATTTTTGATAACTACGAAGGTGAGCAACAAAATAAAACATTAAAAGAAAAAAAGAAAACGAAAAGACAATGCATGCTATTCTTCGTTGGATTATTTTGAAGGCGCAAAACCACATCCCGCTTTATGCTTCAATAACATTTTTGTAGCTCTTTTTTTTTTTACTGGCGAAGCAATACGTTTGTACAGTAAAGTAAAAAAAAAAAAAAGAAAAAAATGAGCGGGTGGCGTTGGAATTAAAAAAAAAAAAAAAAAAAAATAATAATAATAAAACAAGAAAAGCAGTAAAACAAATAATGTGGAAGGTCTTCTTTTCACTTATTTATGTTTTTTTTTTAGCCGGACATTCCAATTGTTGCTGCATTTGTTGTTGGCGTTGTTTTGTTGTTGTTGCAATTGCGTTTAGTGTATTTAGGGTGCATTTTTTTTGTTTTTGCATTCTTTGTTATTTTTTTTCTTTTATACTTTTTATGGGGGTTTCAAATTATGGTAACAATTAGACTCTATCAAACCGGATAAATTAGCAGTTTGACATTGAAATCTATTTTTATGACCATTTCGATATATGAAATTCGTTTTAATTGGAAAGCAGACGCAAACATTGAATTGAATGTTTTGCTTTAATTAGCCAACAAAAATTATGATAGTCCAGTAATAATATATTCAGTTCGCAACGAACAAATTATGGCGGCATATACGAAAATGGAAGACCTGTTGAACTGATTATTTGAGCCCCATTTTTTACATGGCCCAAGACAAATATTTTAAACTAGTTTTCTATGATTAATGCTCTGTCGAGCATCTATGTAATCAGATAGAGTTTTGTACAGGGGAAGTATATTTTAAAATTAATTTGACAGTATTAAATACTGAAGCATTGTCCGTCTAAACAAGCAGAAAACTATCAGTTCTGTATTTAAATATAAGAGTAATCACTAAAACTAATCAAAACGCCCTTCCATATCAACTTTTTTTATTAGAATCGTTTAAAATGAAAAAAAATTCTTTATTCTTAGTTAGTCATTTCGTATAAAGAAAACCAATTAGACTTACTTTATTGTAAATTTAAATATCCAAAATAAAACATTAATTGTTGGAAAAAAAAAAAAACCGAAGACACAAAAAGATTATTTTATATTTCTTTACTTTTTTTTTTTTTCCTTTCTTTCTTAATTAAATTAAACAAATTTTTTACACCTTTCTTTACTTTTCGTTGTTGTTTTTGTTTTCATTGCAATTTCTTATTCTCACTCTTTTTCTCACAAACACAAGCATATGCGCAATGAGCTCTTTTTATTATTTATCTTGCTCTCCCTCTCTCTCTCTCTTTTGCTCTGTAATGCACAGGAATGCAAAAAAAAAAACACACACACAAGAAAATAAATAAAAAACACAATTTCACTTAATTTTTGTTATATTTATTCTATTTTTTAGTGTGAAAAATATTAAAACAAATACAATTTTTATACACCTTTTTGCAATTGTTTCACTTTTTTATTGCGAAATTCACCGTTTTTCTCTGCTCACAGAGACTTTCCGCAACGTTGCAACGTTCACTCGCGACGAGAGCTAAAAAACAACTGTTCTTTTTTTTTTTTTTTTTGTGTAGTTAAACAAAAGTAAAACACACAAATGAAAGCCGCTTTTTTTTAGTATTTAATTTCCTTTTACATTTGTTATCAATTCTAGTTTTATATATTTTAATTTGTATCCAATTTATTTCTTCAAACCGATTGAAATATTGCGCGAACAATAAGCGTTGTGATCTTTGCTGTTTTTTTTTTATTTTCACGTTTTACGCTTGCGCAATTTCGTCTTCACATCTTGACATCAAAATTACAACTGCTGGTGGCCCGATTGCAAAGGGCAGTTAGCCCGATTGGACCGATTATTCTGTACTATCGATAGTAGCTGGTTTTGTTATTGGTCCCAAGCACAGGGTGCCTTACACTATCGATGTAAAATCGATCTCGACAGTTAAATTTAAATTCCAATTTAAAGCGAAAAGAAATGTAATCTTTTTTTACACAATGAAAATATTATAGCTAAGCTAATTTTTAAGTGGCATTCAAGCAGTAAACTTAAAAAATCCTTTGTCGGAGCGCCAACGAATACTATTCGGATCAATTCAATATTTAATCTTTGCATAAAAGGCGTTTAAAACTCCACGCCACGTTACGTGTTGGCTGATTGAACCGTAAATGTGAATAGAATAAGACAAATCGATTACACTGGTCAACAAAGATTTTGCTACAAGATTAAATCTTGCCCATTCTAATTTTTTGTCAGTTTAACCACTTTTTCTCAAAAATCAGATGGAAAAATTTTACTTACAGATTCGTAATCAGCTGAAAGAATTTTGTCAGAATGGCCAAGATTTACTCTTAGAGCAAATAAAATGCTAAATTCTAGCGACCAGTTTGTTTGTACTTAGTACAGTGGGCAATTCAACCTTACAATATAAACTTAATAAAAATTATTAATGTTATTTTTTAGAAACAATGAAAAAATAAACAATACCAGCAGAAACAGCAGAAGCTGGCATTGTCCATAATAGAGAGCCCTGGTTTATAAAAAAAATATAACAAAAAACAAATGTACTCGGAACGCCTTACAAATAGCCGGAAGGGAACTCTGTTGCCAAAAATCAAGTGATGCGGGAAAACCGATCTCCGCAAACAAAGTCAAAATATATGTCGGTGCGTGGTCCACAAAAAGCTTTATAAGCTTTAGGGCAATAAGGGCATTTGCCAGCTGTGGCAAATCGACGGGAGATTAGGAAGAAAAGGCATAAAGAAAGCATACAACTTTACCGGTGGCAGGAAAGGTCATGAAAGAATCACCTAATTAGCGTCATTGTTAAATTGCTAGTGCATATAAACCGTGAAGTTTAACGGGGTCCAGTTGAGCAAATAGAAAAAATGAAACTCTTGACTATATTTTTCTAATGTGCCTATGTATTTTGATCTATTTTTTTATCTTTCCCACACACGTGGTGTTCTGTTTTAAATCTTAAATCCTTACCATGCATGGCTGCTCATCAGAGAATAGAGAAATTGCTGTAGGAATTAATGAAATATACATACAAATGAAACAATTGGCTCACGTTATTTTCGCTACTTCTCTTAAAGGTAAAAAAAAACTTGTATATATATTTTCATATATGTCCGAAAATACTAAGACAATATTTAGGATAAACGTAATTAATACTAAATAGCCTATCTAACGTTTTAGAAACACTTTAAATCACAAGAGATCAATTTCAATTGTTTTAATTGTCCGAAAAAGCCGTTACAATAATTTTATTCGGAGTTACCCGGCCAAAGAGCGCCATCTACTGGGTTTGGACGTGTGGTCATCAGTTTTCTTATTTTCTGTTACCAACAGATGGCGCTTTTCTACCTTTGGTTAGCTACAATAACAACAATAGAAAATTATCATAAAATAATTAAGGAGCCAAATAGACATAAGTACATATTTTTAAATTTATTCCTTAGAGCACCCCACAGACTGACATAAAAACCAGGAATAGTTCGGTTCAGCAGTTTCCGATGTTTTTAAACAGCTGATTTGAATCACAATCCGGTTTTGAGTCAGTGTCGAACAAAGGCTCAGTTCGGTTCAAGTGAAACGTATGTTAAAAACAAAACAGAACGCTGAATTCGAATATGCTCGACTGCAAGACACCCTGTACCCAATCTTTATGTACCTTAAGTTAAGTCCTATCTTTGTAATTTACCTTATTGTATTAGATGTTAAAACAGTTCTTTAAAAAAATGGGGTAAATTTGTATGAGGGCTATACTTGAAATTGGTTTGGTCCTACCCATATTGGGATATTTTATTGGGAATATCATTGGCATAATTTGTAATGAATTTAGACTTCCTAGAATAAGAATCAATGACGTTTTTATGCAAACACCCAAAATCTTGGGGTAGATTTAGATGGGGGTACCCTTAAAATGGGGTTAAAGGAAATCCGTTTGTAAGTGCTCACTTGACGGCGTAGGAGAGTCTAAGTTTCTAATTTGAAAGCTCTACCTCTTAGAGTCTCCGAAATAATCGTTTTCATACGGCAGACAGCATGACGGACGGACAGACATAAATACATATAAGGTTGTCAAATATAATAGCTAATTCGACTCCCCTTTCAATGCTGATCAAGAATAAAAATACTTTATAGGGTCTGTGTAGCCTCCTTCTGTGTGTTACATACATTCGCACAAACTTAATTTACCCTTTAACACTTTGGGTACAAGGTATAAAAAGACGCCTTACGTCAACTAACAAAATTTGCACATTTGATATGAGCAAACCCCATTCAAATACAGTGGACGCTCGCAAATTAGACTCAGTTGGTTCCTAGGGTAGTTCCAATTTCTGAAATGTCATATAAGGCAAGAAATGGATTCTTTTCTGCTAAATATCTTTCGAAGGGAATGTTATTTTAATTAAAATTAATTTGTTTTCAACGTTCAAGAAAAATAATATATTATTCACCCATAATTGAGCAAAAAAGGCTTAAATGACTTTTATTTAGAATTATCTTTATTTTATTATTTATAGTTATCAACCTTACTGTAGTAGTCTGTTATGTTAGTTTGTTTTTTGGTTTTCTTTAAATTAGACAGCGCAATGTCTTTACGGAGCTCCAAAAGATTACCCATGTGCTTACTAGTCTCACTTTTTTGCACCATTTAAGCAAATTATTGAACGCTTTCCATTACCGTATCATCTGAAGGTGCTTGAGTGCCATCGACGTCGACGTCTTCCTGATCATCTGAACATCTTCGCTACTGACTTCCTGTTCCACAAAAGTGTCTTCATTCCACATTTCGATTTCCTCTATACCGATGGAATTTAGCTGGTCAATAGCTTCTAAAAGGGTTTGATTTGTAATCAGAAGTTCATTACAGTCCCGATTATTTTCTATTAATTGTGCTAGCGGTAGGTCATCGTCGCTGTCGTAGTGACCTGCGTCCCAGTTTAGTAAATGATTTTTCATCCTTATCGGGATACACTTCACCAAAGATTTTTTTATCTTTCGCTTTTTAATATTGGTCCAGTCATAGTGCACCTCTTTTGCCGTTGATTTAAAAACCATTCATAAAGACGTGTTTCCACTTCAGGATATTCAGCGTTGTGCAAGGATTTATTTTATGCCTCCAGGCATGTGTTTGATACGGCATTCAAGATTAACTCCTTTTTTCGATTTTATATAACTGATGGCAGATTTTGCCACATTGTAATCTAAGGCTAAACGATTTGCTTGAACGCCTTCATCAAGTTGTTTTAATATTTTTGCTTTAGTTTCCAAAGACAAAATGTTTTTCTTACGCTTATAATTCTCAGCCCCGAATATGTGCCTGCTTGTCAATAGTTTGCATGTGAATGACCAAATATGAGTGCGCTTAACAAAAACACACAAATGGATTCGGAACATACGCAGTTGGATTAATTCCCATTTTATATACAATTCGTTAAAAAGGCAAAACAAAATAAAAATTCACCAGAAATTCACCAGAAAGATTCTAATTTTCGAGAGTTCTAATTTGTTAGCGTCCACTGTACTAAGATGCGCAACGACGAAAGCAAACGAAAGAAATATAATATGGTATTGCGAGCTTTCTAAAACAAAAACTTCTATTTTGGTTTTATACCCGTCGCAGATAGTGTGTCAGAAAGTTTTTAACGCATTAAAGGAAGCTTCGTAGACCCCACATATATTCTTGATCAGCTACTCGAGACGAATCGATCTAGCCATCTCTGTTTGATTTAAAAGATATTAAGCTAAAATTTGGGACTTCAGCAACTCACTAATTATTTTTGAGTTTTTTAATTGGAAATAGTTGTTTTAAACGCTTTTAACATCACACCATGTCAAAACCAAGTTGCGACGCCTATTTTTAGGTACAGCCCCATACAAATTTACCGCCCATTTCGATTTTTTTATGAAAATAGTTGCTATTTATATTCATACATTTGTATTTACTCCAAATTGGGTAAAAACACTTTTATTGCTATCCTATGTATCCACTACCGATGTGAAAAAAAATCGGGCCACTATAACATATAGCCCCATACAAACTTACCTAATATGTTCTTATATTTCTGTATTTTTAGCTTAGAGTTTGATATTCATATTGCATTTTATCACGGGTTGTATCAGACCATTGCACTATGGGCTAGAACACCCCAATCGCGGTCAAAAATCAGTTGTTGAGTTATAAAAAAAGGAGCTATTTTTCATGAATTAACTTAATAGAACCGTAATGTTTCAGATTACTTACGTAAATATTGATTTTTTTTTTACCATATGGACGTGTTTTACTTTGTTCCACTCCTAAACTCCTCTTCCAAATGAAACAAATGAGGTGTGTATTTCGCCGGCTCAATTTGGCCCGTTTTTTTATTTTTCTTATCTATTTACAAATTAATAATATTAACAAAATTGTTAAGAGATAATGTCCACGTAATTTTTCGTATATTACGAATCTAAAATCAGAATTTCTCTATCACGTCTCTATTTTGTGTAAATTGGGATCGAAGCGTTAAAAACACGCGTTTTACACATATTTTGAACCACTATTTCAAAGTAATGTGCTGTGATAGAATCATGCAATTTAGCTTGTATGAAATCTTAAGCCTTAAAAAGCCTTCGTCTAGAGAAAGAGACTTTTCAGGAGCAGTTTTTCACGAATCAACTTAATAAATTATTCTTAGTACATAAAAATAATCTTTAATAAATTCTTCAATTTCATTTTTCAAAAAGATAATGGTTTAAAAACAATAGAATTTAAAATAAAAATGTGTATTAAATTGAAAAATAATATAGAGTCATACATTCGCCTCGTCCACATTCGTTGACTCTGGGTTTGGCAGAAAGCGAATAAATTGTAACCTTTAAATATGACTTTATAGCCGCAATCAGCGGCCCAAAAAACCCTCAATTTTGTTTAAACTAACTGATTTCTTACAATTTATGTTCGCCATTTTGAAATCGTTCGCCTCTGCATGATGACGCTGACAAACACTCAAAGCGTTGTCGGTCGGTAAAATCTCTCCCACCCCTTTGACACCAAAAGAGGCTTCAGACAGGGTGATGCGTTGTCGTGCGACTTCTTCAATCTCTAGTTGAAGCATATACTACGCAATTGCCCACACGTCGATTTGACGCGAAACATTTTCTTACAAGAAACTGTGCTGCTCGCGTATGCCGATGACATCGACATAATCGGCAAAAATCCACGTACAGTGAGCTGGGCTTTCAAAGATGTTGAAGAGAATTCCCCAATGGGACTAACGAAAGTAGGACGAAGTACTTAGTATCCTCTCGCAAATCAATAACACGACCTAAGAATTTTGCGACTATGGGGAATTTCACCTTCGAGTTTGTAGAAAACCTCGTCTACTTGGGCTCTCAAAAAAACAAGAGCAATAAGACCAGCCTACAAATTAGACGAAGAATTACTCTGGCTAACCGATGCTTCTTTGGTCTCGGTAAGCAAATGGTAAGTAGAGTCTTATCCAGAACAACGAAAATCATACTCTCCAAGACGCTAATTATCCCAGTCCTGATGTATGGCTTAGAAACATGGGTCATGTCAGAGGCTGACAAATCGGCGTTGAGAGAAAAAGCCTTCGTAAAACCTTTGGTAGCAGGTATTAAATGACATCGATATAGTCAGGCGCAATAAGTATAAACGATTAATCTGGGCTGGTCACGTGCTTCGAATGGATGAAGAAGCCCCAGCTAGAATAGTGTTCGACAAAAACGTGAACGAAATCAGAGGGGCACGACGGCGAGGACGACCATCACGGCGTTGGAAGGATCAGGTCCTGGAGGACGTCCGGAGGATTGGGATCCAGAATTGGTATCGAGGTGCATTGGACCATACCAGTTGGGTTAATAACCTAAGTGATGCTCAGGCTGTAAGCTGTAATGGCCATTAATTTTGAATTTTTCAAACCTGACTGTAAACACTCAGGTAATCATTTTTTTTTTTTTACAAATGAAATGATTTTTATACCCGCCACACATAGTGTGAAGGGTATATTCAGTTTGTCTGAAAGTTTGTAACGCATTAAAGGAGGCACGGAGACCCCATAAAGTATATATATTCTTGATCAGCTCGACGAGACGAATCGATCTAGCCATGTCCGTCTGTCCGTCCGTCCGTCCGTCTGTTTGTTTCTTCGCAGTTTATTTGGTCAGTTTAAAAGATATTAAGCTGAAATTTAGAACTTAAGCTTTTCTCTCGAACGACTATAACATGTATGGAAATGAAAGTGCCACGCCCATTTTTAGGTATAGCCCCCATACAAAATTACCTTTTTTTTAGGTTATTTGTATGAAAATAGCTTTTATTCATGAATGTATTCAATCCAAATTGGGTAAAAATACTTCAATGTCTTCTAATGTCAAAACTAACGTGCCACGCCCATTTTTAGGTTTAGCCCCCATACAAATTTACCGCCCATTTCAAATTTTTGTATAAAAATAGGTATTTTTTATGAATGTATTCACTCAAAATTGAATAAAACACCTCCTATATCATCCAGTTCCAAAACCAGTATGCCACGCCCATTTTTATGTATAGCCCCCATACAAACTTACCGATTATTCCCGAACTTTTGTATGAAAAAGTACATTTATAAATGTGTATAGGCCACTGATGATCGCACATAAACTATTCAAAGATTCGTGTGGCGGGTTTAAGCTTCGGTTCCACCGAAGTTAACGTTTTCCTTGTTTAAAATTCATGTCCTCCATTTTCATTTAGAATTTTTAAATATGATAATAGATTTGCAATCAGCTACCCTGAGTCATTTCGAAAAAGATTTTGAGTTTTGGCCACGATTTGAGATGTTCTGGCGCATAGTGCATTGACGCTACCCATCCTATCTTGAAATTGTATCTAAGCCACTGATAGTACCACATAAACTATTCAAAGATTCATGTGACAGGTATTTAAACTTCGGTTCCACCGAAGGAAAGTTTTTTTTTTACTCGCTTCACTTGAATTAGCGTTCTTCTCATTACCAGTAATAAGGTATGACAAGATTTTCCGTGCCTGTGTAGTTCAAACCTGATAAAATGCTTGCGGATTTGCAATACGTCCAATAAGCTCGTGTTGGATCTCTGATATCCTTGCGAATCCACTGCTTGAACTCCCTCATCTTGCAGCCAGGCATCACGAAACACAGCAAATAGTGGAACACAGTAAAATCGAACTACTGTGTTAAATGCAAGTTTCTATATCTTTGTGAATCGCAATTAATTGTAATTTGTGTAGTCAATTGCAAAAAGTTATTAAAAAAATGAAAAATTCTAAAGGCGTTATTCCACACGAATATTTGTTCAGTGTTACCGATATGAGTTAAAGTGAAAAATAATCATATAACAACAATTTTTAAAAATTTCGCCAACAATGAATGAACAAAAAAATAAACAATTATTAAAAGAAAATAAAAAAGGCTAGTTTTGTAATAAAGTTGCTAAAATTGTTAAACAGAAATAAAAACAAGGAAAAACCCTAACTTCGGTGGAACTGAAGCATAAATACCCGCCACACGAATCTTTGAATAGTTTATGTGTGATCATCAGTGGCTATTATACATTTATAAATATATAGACGAAAATAATTAATTTTTCATACAAAAAGTTTAAACAAAATCAGTGAGTTTGTATGGGGGCTATACATAAAAATGGGCGTGGCATCTTGGTTTTGGAATTGGATGATGTAAGATGTGTTTTTACCAAATTTGGAGTAAATAAATTCATAAATAATAAAAATTTTTATTCAAAAATTGGAAAATGGGCGGTAAATTTGTGTGGGGGCTACACCTAAAAATGGGCTTGGTACTATGTTTTTGACATTGGATGTCATTAGAAGCACTTGGATCATGTTTTGTACGAGTACCACGTGCCCTAGACGATCCAGAACGCGGACACTATTGGACATTGGATTTATCGGCCGATGATCTGACAATTAGTGGAACAACAGGACGTTTATAAAAAAAAATTTTACAACTCAAAAAAAAAAATTTGTAAAATAAAAAAAATTGTATTTGATTGTTAAAAAAAAAAAGATGTAAAAATTAAAAAATTTAGTTTGAAAAAAAAAAAATATTAAATTTAAAAGAATCTTACCTAACAATGAAAGATCTCTTACAATTTATACGGTATGACTTGCACAACTGGAAAATTTGTTGTGATTTAATGGCTTCAAAAAGCACCGCTTCATTCAACCATATTGACCTATGTGTGACCTATGTCTTAGAAGAAGCCAATTTTGCAAATTAATGCCTTGTGAACAAAGTCGACACACTTTTTCCTCCCTTGCACTTTTTCCAAACTTGGACTAATGAAAAATTACGTTAAGGCGTTGGTTAAAAGTGAGAATAGTGACATGGTGGAATATTAAAAAATTCAAATTTCACAGGCGTATAGTCGAAAAAAATAAAGCTGGAGGTGAGCGCAGGTGAGCAATGTACACGCCGTAGCATGGGTGGCGTTTGAAGAGGTGGCTCGTAAATTTCAGAGCTATAGCAGAATTAGTTTCAATGAGCAACTGATTTAAAAACGAATGGAAGCATTTTATGCCATTGGAACGTATTTATATCAATTCTGTTTCGAACTGTTGAATAAGCAACAGAACCATTTGTGCTACAATATTTCTAATTTTAGGTGCACGCATGTCAATTTAAATGCATTTTCTGCATAGTCATTTTGATTCCTTTTCTCCAAATTTGGGTGCGAAAAGTGACGAGCAAAGTGAACGTTTCCACCAGGATAATGCAATAATTGAAAAGTGATATGAAGGGTTTTGGGACGATTGTATGATGGCTGAATATTGCTGGTTACAAATTTGTGAAGATTCCATAGAAGATAAACCAAGAAGTTTAAGCAATAAGACGTTTTTATAAGTGAATTCCATGATAACTTATCACTCTAATTTTCTTGACATTTTGGGATTTGAATATACTTTTGTGAATTCGTTACTTAATTTTGAATATTTCCTAAAATATGGCGTTGCATAATTTTTTTTTAAAGTACCAAAGCTTTGGTTCTAATTAACCGATTTTGGATTTAAAAATATTAATTTCTTTGGTTTTTAGTAAACTTTCATGAAAAATGTACAAAAAAAAATAACTCAAATGATAATTTTTTTTTTTTTATTTTAAAATTTCAAAACAGTTTAAAAAAAAATTCATCTTGAACTTTTTTCAAAATTTTTCTAAATGTGGATGTTTCTGACACTCCTCGTCAGATAATTGCCGGCGCATACTGTTGGGGTGGCTATTGATGAAACCTGCAAAGAAACAGTAGCTCGATGCACCTCAACAATAAAAACGCGTTCCGATTTTATATTAAAAACACGTTCCGATTTTATATTAAAAACAACGAGTCACAAAACTCGAATAAACACTTTGATAAAAATATTATATATATTAAACTTTAATAAATTACGTTTACGTTGGTGGGTGCAGTTGCGTACTCGGGGAGTTGCAAATTTATACTAACTTAATACTAAATTAACTCAATCTCAACAACCAAAGAGAGGCAGGAGAGCAAGACGATCGGCAAAAAAGCTCGCAATTTTGGGGAAAAATAAATACACCACGAATTCAAAATTTACGTTAATAGTGGCATAGTTTTTATGTCCTATAAATTTCATTCAATTGAACTAATGGCAATGAATCCCGCGCCCTCTTGCGGCAATTTACGGATACCAGCTCGGAAGAACAATTTTACTTTCGAGGCAATCCATGAATCGACCCATTTTTGCATATGGGTAAGACTCTGTCGAAAAAAAAAAAAAATATTTGCAAGTGGGTAACCGATTTTTGTTGCATCTTTGGAAAATAATAGTCCTGGGTTAAGTACAGAAGTACAAAATATATATATTTATATATATATTGTATATATAATATATATATTGTATATATAATATATATATATTGTATATATAATATATATACCTATATATATACAACCTACAACATCGAAGGTGAAATTCTCAATACTCACAGATTCTCTAGGACGTGTTGATGATCTGCGAGCAGATACCAAGTACTTAATCTTACTCTTGTTTACCGCTAGTCTCATTGAGCGGGAATTCTTTTCAATATCCTTGAAAGCCTTGCTGACTTTGCTTGAATTTTTGACGATTATGTCAATGTTGTCGGAGTATGCGAGGAACGTAGTTCGTTTAGAGAAAATATTGACCTTCAGGACAACAGGAGGTTGTCGAAGTCGCACGACAACACATCGCCCTGTTTGAAACCTTTTTGGGATCAAAGGGGTCTGTTGTATTTTTATCGACCCTGAAAACGGTTTGAGTGTTTGTTAGCGTCATCATAAAGAGGCGAACGATCTTTGATTCTAAGGGATTCTAAATTCAGTCAGTGCTTTATAAAACTTTGATCTTATTGGAGTGTCGCGATAGCTTGCGCAGACTGCAGGGTCTCATTTTTTGAGAATTGGATAAACACACTTGCGTTCCAATCGCTGGGCATGCATTTACCAGTCCATATTTTGCATAAGAGTTGATGCATACATATCACCATTTCCTCGTCGCTGGTCTTAAATAATTCTGCGGTTAGTTCGTCTGTGCCTGCCGCTTTGATCTTTTTATGCTTTTGCATAACTTCTAACACCTCGTCATAGTCTGTTGGCTCTACAGGGATCCAATCATCTGTCGGGGGACCCAGATATTCATCTTTTCCGATGGCGCAATTGTTCCTGTCCTTGCTCCCAAGCAGGGCACAGTGGTTCCTCCCATAGACCACAAATAAAAAGGTCAAAGTTAAAATTTGGACTTTAAATGTGTCAACACTGTTTGTTAATTGATCTAGCTATTAAACTGTATTCTTGTTTTTGTTTTGTTCTAACTGTCCTCTTCAAGAATAGCATCAAAAGAGACAGCATGATATTATTTTGGTATTGCAACGTGAGCAACTTGCAAGTAGACCTGTTAATTCAAAAATTAAAAAAAGCATTTAAAACAGAGTTAATTTGCGATGGAAGGGATTAATATTATAAATAAAAGTATTTACTATATTTATACTACAAAAAGTATATGTACTTTCTGCTATGTTGTGTTTAAATCGGAATTGTGTTAAGTACTTTATTTTGGACGTTCTGTGTATGTCTTTGCTGTGTTTCGTTAATGGTTTCGTTATGAAGTCCTCCTCATGCCTCAATAAATCTTTTCGTATATTATTAATTAACATTTCAAGATTAGGAGGTGTTAAATTCAAGTGCCGAGAGGCGCCAAGGCTCCTGCTATATACATAAAGGTAACCTAACCTCAACTTTAAAAAAACACATGTATTTGACGAGTACCCGACTGACGCCGCCGAAAAGGTACAAGATGCGTTGTTTGTTGTTGCTTTTTGTTGTAGTTGTCTTTTGTTGTTGTTGTCTTTTGTTGTTGTTGTGTTTTGTTGTTGTTGCTTTTATTTTATGTTTTGTGTTTTTTTTCGGTTTTTCTATACTTATTATTTTCCTAGGGACAACATATCAATGCCAATTTTATCGTTTAGCTGTTTTTGATATACCGTGTGGAACAGCAGGTATACCTTAAGAAAAAAATGATGATTCACGGGATGCCATTTTAAAATATGCCAATCATAATAGACCAAGATGAGTTGAGAAAATGCCTAAAAATGTTTGCAGAAAGTTTTTAACGTTAAGGATCAAGTGCAAGCGTACACGACTATTTAGAAACTGCAAAACTTCTGATCAGTAAATATCCTTGGTACTACCTTCCTCCATCGGTTTATAAGGTATTACTACATGGTCCTGATATCATACAAAATTGCTTAGTGTCGATTGAAGAGCTTTCTGAAGAAGCTGCAGAAGCAAAAAACAAAGATATAAAACTGTTTAGGCTGAAGTATACGCGCAAAATTTCTAGAGTCCTGACGATTACAGATTTATTTAAAAGATTGCTTTTAAGCTCTGATCCTTTTATTACTGGTCAAAGAAAACTTCTATGTAAACCAAAGACGAAGCTTTTAAAATCGTCTATTGATTTACTGGAACAATCCATATAAATAATTTATTATTTCCTGTCTTACATATGTATATTTGTTGAATTTTTCCACTATATTGGGTTGTTCAATAAGTAATAATTTTGACGCTTTATTTAACATACTTAGAATTATCCGATATAAGTCAAATATGCACAGTTTTGTTCGCAAACGTATTGCCATTTAGAAGGCAACTTCATTATGCCCCCCTTATAAAACCCCCCCTCCCTATTTGCAAAAAACTCAGACAATCAGTTTTCGCAAGCCTTTTTTGAGGCTAACGTAGTACCACCAAGAGCGTTTTGCATGGCCCGGAATAGATGGTAATCACTTGGTGCCAGGTCGACTGCTTCAAACGGTCGAGTTGTGCTCGCAGTAGATGATCGAATTAAGCGTCTGGCCATAGTTGAGCAGCTCATAGTGGATGATTGCTTTCCAATCCCACCACACACAGAGCAAAACCTTCCTGGCCGTCAATCTGGGCTAGGCGATGGTTTGGGTCGGCTCGCCGCGCTTCAACCACGACCTTTTTCGCTGGACGTTATCGTAAGTGATCCACATTTCATCTCCAGTCACCATCCGATTTAAAAATGGGTCGAGTTCGTTCCGTTTCAGCAGCGTATCACAAGCGTTTATGCGATCCAAAAGATTTTTTTGCGTTAATTCGTGTGGCACCCAAACATCTAGCTTTTTTGAAATCCCATCTTCTGCAAATGGTTCCAAATGGTTGTATGTCTTATACCCAGTTCCTGGCCAATCGAACGAGTGCTAACATGCCGGTCCACTTGGAGGATTTGACTATTTTATCAGATTCTACGAGGATTGGCCTACCAGTACGGGGTACATCTTTGACATCCACTACACCAGAACGAAATTGATTGAACCAATGCTGTGCTGTGCAAATCGATACAGCATCGGGCCTATAAACTTCACAAATATTTTCGGCCGCCTTCGTTGGATTTTTTACCTCTCAGGTAGTAAAAACGTAAAATATGGCGAATTTCTTGCTTGGTGGACTCCATATTTGGCGCGCTATAACTTGAGACTGAAACATATGATCACAACACAGTCTGGGTGTCCTTGTAGCTCTGGGTGTCCTCTTTAAATCGCCGTACAGGATGACCCGATGCAATTAGTACAAACTAAGATATGTTAAAGAGTCGCCATCTATTGAAAAAATACGACATTACTTATTGAATAACCCAATATTTGTTTAATTTAATTTTACTTTATAACTAAAGAGTGTAAATATAAACTATAAAAAAAATATCTTTAAGAATTCTGTGGTTGTTGTTGTTAATTTGAAGTTACAATATTGCTGTTTGTCTTACAAAAAAATGATTTTTTTCAACAAAAATCCATTTTAGACTGATTGTTCCTATGACAGCTATATGATATAGTATACCGATTTTCACTAAGCTCGCCCTGCTTATATAAAGTTTTTTTTTAATGAAAAATTATAAGGTTGCGTGGCAGTATAATGGAAAACAAAAAGTTTTCTATACTGATTTCTGACCGGATCATTCATATGACAGCTGTATGATATAGTGGTCCGATCCGGCAGATATTTATACATCATCTTACTATAAATTTATAAAAATTTTGTGTTAAGTTTCAAGCCTCTTCCTCAACTTGAAGTATTTATGGCCGCACTCCCCATACAACAGGAACCAGTGTGCAGGGTAGAGAAGTGGCTCCTCCATAAGATAAGTGACTCCTGAACATCTGTCACCACGTTTCCATGCGCATCTTTACAGAACGGTGCTGCAGGCTTATAAACTTCGGCCAAACGCTTGATTCTTTGATAGAATTTTCGAGCTACGTTTGGAAAGGCAATTTGCTTTCCGTTTTTCTCCATGTCGCTCAACAACAGTTCGTGTTCCTCCCGCTTACAGGGTTTGCTATTAGGCGTCGTTCTTCTCTGCAGTAGCAATGCGACACTCATCTTTACAAGTTTGTTCCGAGGTTTAGCATAACCAATAACCCCTTTGGCTGTTGCACCTAATGAGTTGGAGATATGCTTTCACTGATCGTTTATACATTCGGATGTATGGAAAATCACTTGGCGTGTGCTGTATTAAGGTTGGTACGTCCCATGTCTATAAGAAGGTAATAGCTCGTGTCGATGTTGGATCTCGATTTGCTCGTACATTAATCACACTCGATGCAAGGTTGGCATCGATTAGCACGTGGTCTTTTTGGGTGCGGACGCCTGGGACGCCAGTGCGCCAAGTTGCCTTGTGGATGTCGAGGTGTTGGAATCTGGTGCTACTTAAGGCCATGTTACGGCCCGCGGCAAAGTCGATTAGCCTTTCTCCATTGTTATTGGTGGTGTCATGTAGGATAAATTTTCCGATGGTTGGGCGAAAGATTTCCTCCCTTCCAATTTGGGCGTTGAAATCACCGATGACAATTTTGATGTCATGCTTGGGGCAGCGCTCATAGAGGCGATCTAATTCATGGAATTCATATTTCTTCACATCGTCTTTATCCAATGAAGGGTTACACACACATATTAAGCTAATGTTCAAGAATTTAGCTTTGGTGCGTATCGAGGCAAGACGCTCGTCTACCGCTGTACCATCCATTTTAAACGATCGGACATTCCTGGGGCATATTTTTTAAATCGTGTTCCTTCAACCTCTTCCCGGGTTTGTTATCATGAGTAGCAGATTTAGCGGTAGTTGGGCATTACAAAATCCATGCTCCTGCTGCGGAATTCACCGCGGGTTGCTTTTCACTTCTGTGTCTGCCACCTGGAGTAGTTTTGTTTTTTTATAGCCGTTTTATCCATGGTTCGTGCGTTCTTATGGTTTCAAGTCGTTTCCCGGTTGAAGGGACCAACACCCCCTGCGAAACTATCCTCATCCTGAGGGCTTATATATTTAGATGTTTTTTAGGTCAAGCTGAGCCTGCTCTGGTGGTTGACCGCCCGCTACCCTTCTTTGTTGGCGTTCAAGCAGCTGTTCCAAGGTGAAAAATCGCATCGCAAAAACTCTCCGCTTAATCGTGTACTGCATCCAATTAACTGGCTTTTGGATCATGTCCAAAAGTTTTCAATCGCCTGGAACTGGAGAGATCTCGTCTCTTACCTCTCGAAAAGCTCTTTCCTTGAGGAAAGATGCAAAAAAGAGATAAAGAAAGGCTCTGGAAGTGTTTCTTTAACTTGAAGTGCAGCCCATTGTGCCAGAGCAGATCAATCGCTTATTTCACATCAAGAAAAGTAGCAAAACAATATTAAAAATTTTCGTGGGCATCGATGATTTTCGATATTATACGATGACACTGTTCTGGAGTTCCATGTAAATTTCTAAAACCGAATTGATGATCTGGAACTATGTAAAGTCTCTTGAAAGTAAACTTGTAGGATAGTAGGATGTAACAAGATTTTCCGGTTTACTAGGCTTTGGTATCATAACAATTTCGGCACATTTCCATGAGAAGAAAAATGATGAATTCAAAGAATTGTATTGTAAATCATCGTAAAAAACCAAACATTTTGCAATCTTGAGAGCTTTAATTTGTTGTTGCGCTTCACGGGGAGTTACGAGCCGCAGGGAAGGTTCATTTGGCTAGGAATATTCTGGAAATTGACCGTCTGAAAAACATAGCTCGGATTCACAATCAAGCGTTGATTCGAGATGTTCAGCAAAAACTTCCGACTGAACTTTATCAGTCTGGCAGTCAGGTTTATTAACCCCTTTGGTCGCTTTCCGAAGATTAAAATAACCATTGTACCTTGGATATCGATTTTGAAGACGGTCGCCAATGGCTTTGTTTCTAGATTCTTGCAACATATACTTTTAATCTTTGACAGCTCTATTGAAAGCTCTTTTATCTAGAGGATTGTAACTATTCATCCGAATCTCAATACTGAATGAAAAATTACCAAGTCCTGGAGAATTGTTTATAGATGAAAATGTAGGCGTAGCTAACTTGCAGCTTCATGAATTTTTCTTATTAGCAACTCAACAGCATTATCCAAGTCATTAGCATTCACCAATTCCATATTGAGGTTAATATTTTCATTGAGTCAGTTTTGAAATGTGGTAACATTGGCATATTTTTCTAATAATTTAGGACGCATTTCAATGGTATTTGCCACAAGCATCCACAACCAACGCAGAATGATCCGAGCTTTAAGTACACCGAACGTTCTCTCTATTACATTCCTCTCAAAAGCAAGCCGAAGATTAAATGCATGCCGGTTGGTGCCTTTCATTGGATTTCGATATGGCGTTAAAAGAAAGGAATCTAGGGGGTATCTCGAGTCACCAAGCAGCCACGTCCTATGGGACTCCAAACACAAGAATTGTAAGTTTCCCCAGGCTTAGTAGCGTCCACAAAAAGAATTCTCATTGAAAGTCGCATATCTACAGCAAGAACTAAGTTTCGAATAAAACATTTAATACTCACAACACGGTCGAAGCTAAATAATTACAAACATTAACAAAGCAGAACAGTTTCACATTGCTAACTACACGTATACATCACTTACAGCCATTGCATCCTTTCTATTAAGAAACAAATGCTTAGAAAATGGGGTCTCATTAATTTAACATGAGTGCCATCAATACTTTGTAAAACATATCTCTTCGCACCTGGAACAAATTTCTTTAGACTGTTTAAATTTAATAAAGAAAGGACCCGATTTTCCTTTCCAGCAACGGCCACATTATCCCAAAGATATTGCACACAGATTGTCTTGATAACGACAGATCAAGCTCTTTCTCAATGGCCCTCTGAAACGATCCTACGCCCAAGAAACGGGATGCATACTAGTCGGCGGCATGTCATCCTTTATGATGTCAAATATCATTTTGAGGTTGCTCCAGTCATCTCGATAATTGTACCGAAATCTGTTTAAAATAATAAAGACAACAAAATGTTAATTTCGTAAAACAAACAAAATCATATCATAGCATCTTAAACGGCTGCGCTGTATGGTCTCTAAGCGGATTCGCTTCTTTCGCAACATTTCCTAAGCTAATTGATGTGCAAGTGTCATTTTAATACCCGTCAAACATAGTGTGGAAGGGTATATTCAGTTCTGAAAGTTTGTAACACATTGAAGAAGACTTTGTAGACCCCATAAAGACTTTAAATTCTTGATCTGTCTGTATTTTTGTATGCATCTTTTTTTAGTTCAAGATGTAAAGATATCAAGCTAAAATTTGAAACTTGAGCTTTTCTCGTCAACAACTAAGTTAAATTCGAAAATGAAAGTGCCACGCCCATTTTTAGGTGAAGCTACCATACAAACTTTCCGCCCATTTTCGAATACTGATGAATGAAAATAGGCATTATTTATGAATGTATTCACTTCAAATCTGCTAAAATCATTTCTAATATCATCATATGTGCACACCTCCGATATAATACGAATCGGCCCCTATAACATATAGCTCCCATATAAACTCACCTCCCATTTTCTGATTTTTTTTATAGAAAATGTTTGTTATATACTGTCTTTAGCTTAAAATTTGACCCCATTATTGTGTCTAAGCTTTAGTTGCATCGGACTATTGACTGACACCCACCCACCCCGTCTCCAAATTTTACCTAAGCCAAGTTTTGGTTTTGTGTTACTCCGTAGCCAGATAAATCATTTGGCCGACTCTTTGATATTTGAATATAATGCCATAAAAAAGTGGCATTATTTCTGTGGTGAAAAGGATAACTCGACTTAAGCAAAAATTGAGAAAGGAACACTACGCTGATCTTCATAATGAAAAGTACCTCCATGCAAAATGTGAACTATTTTTCTTTATTTTTCAAGAAGTTATAGACAAATCAATTTTTTGCTTATTCTCATTTTTGCATACAATTTCAAATTATTTTAAACTTAGAAAGTGCTCTCCTGCAAAACGGTAAAACCAGACTTTAAGACAATTTAAAAAAAAATCGTATTTGAAAAGGGAAAGACATATTTGATTGGATTTTTTTTAATCAATTGTAAATTAATTAAAGTTAATAAAAAACTCGTCGTTTTTTTACGAGGGCTGTTAAATAAGTTATCGGCCTTCAAGTTACGTAGTCAAAAAAAAAAGGTATGGTGCTGGCGGCCACGATTCCGGGTCTCCGGGTTGTCTGATATGAAAAGTAAATATGAGATTATAATCAGTAAAGATGTAATTCACGTCCGTATCTCAAAAAAAAATTTTTTAATTTTTTTGACAAAATGGCGGCATTTAAAAAATTTTGATTTTTGCCATTTTTTTTTTACATTTTCTGTTTAAAAAAAATAGCAAAAAAAAATTTTAAAATTATAATTATGGTACGGACGAGAATGGTAACAATTTGCGTCAAGTGCAACTAGTTTCTTCAAAATCGGCTCAGAAATACGTGCGGCATCGTGGCCGCCATTTCGAAAGAAGTGGTTTCGAAATAAAAGCTAAATGAAAAATATAAGTATGCAGTTTTAGAAATTCAACAATTATGCGTCGATTGCACTTTGTTTCATCAAAATCGGTTCAGAAGAATCGGAGAAAACTTGACTGTTAGTTCAAAAAACGTGGGTTCAAAAAAATAATTTTACGAGAAAAAAGAAGTTAGGTAAAAAATGAAAGTAGGCAGTTCGAGAATGGTGACAACTCTGCGTCAATTACACTTGGTTTCATAAAAATTGTTTCAGAAGAATATAATTTGCAATATCAATGCTGCGTGCGTGTATATGTGCACGCATACGTACGTTTAGTAAGGAAATCTCATTTTCGCGAAGACATTGGTCGGCCAAAATGGCTTTATCTTCTAAAGTATTTCAATTTCAAAAAATCCTTTTAAAGCGATATTCTCTAATATCCAAACTGTAAAAAAAAGCAAATAAAAAAAAATCGAAACAAAACTTTTCTCGAACCAGAATACCCCCTTAAGCAGTTTTTCCTTTTTACCACAGATTTATTTATTTAATTTTTCTTTTGTTTA